>CAUYUJ010015616.1:728838-836338 GCA_963575745.1 Prorocentrum cordatum
ATCAAGACGTGGCTGGAGTCGCAGAATGAGACCTTAGTGATCGATACGCTTCCACACTTCTCCACGGTCCTTGGCTATTTGGCGACGGTCGAGGTCCCTATGTCTCAGACCCTCACGGCGGTGTTTCAATATGCTGTTTTCCATGCGGATTTCAAGAAATGTGGCGTGGTATCAGCTCCTATCAAGCGTCTTGACACCGAACTCTTCGACATTGCGCGCGCCAACACCAATGACGAGGTTGGCGGTGCTGTTGACGAGGTTCATGTTGCATCGGATGGCGAGGGGAAGCGGGGGGTCGCTGACGGCGAGCCCGCAGAGAAGGATCGGGGGAGCAAGCCCAAGCAGTCGAAGAAGGCCAAGAAGGATAACCCCGACATCCACGCAGCGGTGCTCATCGGTGCTAGCGCCGTCGACCCCATGGAGCACATGATCGTGGAAGCGATGAAGGGGTTCATGTACAAGCTGCCAAAGGACACGCTGACGGTGCCAGAGAAACGCTCGAGCTTCGTGACTGAGATCCTCGACACAGTCCAGGCGTGGACCAACATGAGCATGCAGTTCGAGAACATCGGCGACGCCCAGTCCGACTTCACGAAGGTGCTGACGGCCATCGGTGTCATCGCGCAGTGCGTCATCTCGGTGGAGCAGTGCCGTCCGCCCTCGTCCGAAGTTCGAGCAGCGAGGAAGGTTGTGTTGGATCACGTCAAGGGGGTTGTCAATCCAACTACAGAGCTGGCGAGGATCCTGAAGTCCTACACGGTATCCCAAGACGTACTGGAAGCATCCAGAGTACATGTTGCACAGACGGTGGAAGATGATACTGCATCGGAGTTCTTCTTGAGTGCCGTTTCTAAGCTCGAGGATACCTTGGAGAGCGCGTTCGATGACATCGAGGTGTGGAGGGACACCATGGCCAAGCTGATCAACGACACGTCTGACTTCGCCCCCTTGGAGGACGTTTACACAGCCATCGATAAGCTCATTGGCAGCGTGGTGCATTGCCTCGGGAAATGGTCAACGGCTGCGCTGCATCAGAACTGCCTCACCGTTTGCTCTGAGATGAAGAACTGCAAGATCATCATCGACGTGGCGTTGTACATGCATCTGCATTGCTTCTACGATGGCATCGCCATTCACTTCGGCGAGTTGAACAACTACCTCGCCACCTTGATCAAAGCTGGTGGCTTGGATGGCCCCGTCGAGAGCTTCGATGAGAAGAGTGCCATCGAGAGCAAGGTTAAGCTTCAGAAGTTCATGGGTGCAATGAAAGTATCAGCCGACAGAGTTTTAGAAGTCAACACTCACTGGGCACAGTGTCTTCGGATGATCGTGACGCGTGCAGGGCAGTTCGCCATGAACCAGTTCGATGAGGATGAGATGACCACCCTGAAGTTCGATATATGTCACACGGCAACCACGTCGAGCATCAATGACATGATCAAGTACGCCGTCTACTGCATCGACGTTGCCGTGAACGCCTTCGCGAAAGTGCAGCTTGCTCCGTCTTCCGAAGCGTTCATCGAGTTCACGAGGCTGTCGACGCACCTGTCGGACATCGAGAAGCTGAGCTGGGAGTGCAAGAGCTTCTGCTCCATCGACGAGTTGCCCGCCAGCACCGTCAGGGCCTCATGCTGCTGAGGGATGGCGTGGGTTAGGGGGGACATCGCAAACCCCCAGGGTGTTTGACCGCAGCGTAGTTCGAGTGTCCTTGGCTCCAGAACACAGAGGGTCCCTGGCTCCGGAACACAAAGGACTCTTGGTTGCAGGGAACCAAGGAGTCCGACGGGCACAAAACCCAGGGGTCCTTGAGCCAGGGGAACAGGAGGCTGGAAGGAGGAGAAGGAGGAGGAGGAGGAGGAGGAGGGAGGGCGGACGAGGAGGAGGAGGAGGAGGAGTAGGAGGGATGAGGAGGAGGGATGACAGGATAAGGGAGAGGAGGAGGAGGAGTCCAGGAGGAGGAGGATGAGGAGGAGGAGGCGGAGAAGGAGGAGGAGAAGAAGGAGGAGAAGGAGGAGGAGGAGGAGAGGGAGGAGGAGGAGGGCGGCGATGGCAGCGATAACGATCGTGCCGCTGGCGGTATCGATGCTGACGGCGTTGACGGCAACAGCACTGATGACTGATGATGCCGATGATGCTGATGAACATGGTTGGGATGTGGGTGAGTGGGATGAGGGCGCAGAACACGATGATGAGGATACGACGATCGGGGCCCTCTAACTTAGGGGACACGGGTGAGGACGACGAATGGCGCCGACTGCAATGGAGAAAGCAACGACTTGGCATGAGAGGATGGCGGGAGGACGAGGAGGAGAGAGGAAGGAAGACAAGGAGGAAGGAATGAGGAGACTAAGAGAGAGGAGAAATGGAGAAAAAACATTTTTTTGCACCCGTGACCCCCCGCTTTTGCAGGGGCACACGTTCTCGAGACGTGCAAGCAGTCGTTCTTCACCCAGAAGCTCAAGGCCGCTGGGACCACGTTGCCGTTCTCCGTGGGCGACGTCCACGAGGCTGCGGTCCTCGCAGCACAGGACTACTCGACAGTTGTGCTCCTGACGCGTGGCCTTGATGATGTTGCTGTTTGTATTCCAGACTGTTTGAAAGGTGAGCTGCCAGGCACGCTGGGGTTGGATGTCTTCGCTACCGCTGGCCACAACGTTGCATATGAGGATCTTCGGAAGTTCGTGGAGGCCAGCGGCGCGACGCACGTGAAAGTTGACGGCATGACAAACGCATCGACACCAGACGACGACAACGTTCCTGTGCACCACGCCCTTGCATATATCTCAATCGTGAACGCCATGAAGGATATGGTTGGATGCATCGTCAAGGTGAATGGCATGTTGTTCAAGGCCAGCGGCTACAATGATGACATTTCAGAGGGCGTGGTGGTCGGTCCGCTCGTGCAGCTGCTGAAGCTTGTCTCCGCTTGCCTCGTGCGGCTCGACTGCCAGCTGCACTCCAAGCCTGCTCTGGAGCTCGAGAAGGCTGGCTGGGTCACGCCCGTGGGGCTTAGCGGGGCCAAGCAGTGGGCTCTCTCGGTGGGCCACTTCAGCTTGAAGTGCCAGAAGCGGTTTCTCCAGATCGTGGACAGTGGCATCCTGAAGTACACCGACGCTTGCAGCAAGGAGTGTTTGGACTGGAAAGCGGCGTTCGACACCACTGGCAAGTTGAACTTGCCCCTGGCGACGAAGTTGTTCTACAACAAGCAGGGGAGGGTGGCTGCCTCCCACAACGCCCTGCACCAGAAGCTCGCCACCGTCAACGTCGCCGTCGCCGACGTGGGCATCACGCCCAGCATCCAGGAGCATGACATCACGTCTTCATCGGTGGCGCTGGCTCTGGCTTGCTTGGTCACTCGGGGCTCAAAGGGGAATGCCGAGCTTTGGGCGCGCGCGTCGGTTCGGAGCCTCAACCAGATCTGCCCTTCGAGGCCAGAGAGGGGGGGTGGGGCTCCGAATCGACCTGCGCATCGAAAGCACTGCATCCTTCATTGATGCCACCTGGAGGCGAAAGCATCTTTGCTCTCCGTCGTCATCAAAGGTTGCTCGCTCTTGGCGAGCCTGGAGAACAATCCCAAGGGGCCAGAGAGCGCAAAGGCGTTCATCGAGAAGCATCCGCCATCGAAGTACCCCGAGATCCCGAATAACTTCTGGGACGAGTTGCTGGCGATGGCATCGTTCACCATCGAGCACGTCGGAGAGAGCGCCCAGTCCGCGGCGAGCGGCTCCGCTGGCAGCGGCGTCGCAGCGACGCCTGCGCCGAAGGCTGCGGCTGAGGCGCCTTCCGACGTGACCAGCGCCGCCAAGTTCAAGGGCACGTCGCTGAAGCGCGACGCTGGCTCCGACGCAGGCCCGAAGCAGGTGGGGCTCAAGCGCTGCAAGAGGCAGCGTTGAGTTTCGCCCCAGTTTATGGGGGCTGGGTGGAGGGAGGGGGGATGAGGGGATTGGAATTAAGACGGATTGGAGGGTAGGTGCTGGAATATTGGATAGGAAAGAGATGGAGGATGGGGGAGACGGTGGAATTTGGTAGGGCTGGTTCGGGGTCGGAGGGAAGGGGTTGGGATGCGTGGGAGGGGGCGCGCAAAGTAGAAGGCAGGAGGGATGGACATAATGGGAGGGAGGACGGAGGAGGAGGAGGATGAGGAGGAGGAGGAGGAGGAGGAGGAGGCGGAGGAGGAGGAGGAGGATAAGGAGGAGGAGGAGGAGGAGCAGGAGGAGGAGGAGGAGGAGGAGGAAGAGGAGCGGGAGGAGGAGGAGGAGGAGGAGCGGGAAGAGGAGGAATGGGAAGGAGGAATGATGAGGACAAACCAGAAGCTAGTAGGGGCCAGCCAGCAGCTGGCGTGCGGGGCCGCGGATTACGAGACTGTAATCCAGCGGCGTGGACACAAGCGGCCTGGAGACAGGCGGCGTGGGACAGGCGTGGGGAGAGGCTGCTCCGTCAGATCTTGATCCCTCCCTGCCCCTGCTTCTCAACCCTCCCCCTGCTTTCCTCTCATTATTCTTCTGCCCCCGTGCTGATATCCTGCCCGCGTTCTCTCTACCTCAGCCTTTCGCGCCGTCATGGCTCGTGCCCCTCGCGACGTCATTAGTCGTACCCCTCACGACCTCATTGGTCGTCCGCTTCACGACGTTCTTCCTAACCCCACCTTCACCCTCGCACCTCCATCCCTCATGTCATCATTTGGCATTGTCATGCGGGAAATGGATCCCCGCGCACGCTTGCTTCTCCAGTTTTGATTCACTCAGGTTCGATGATTGGCAGTGGGTTCGGCAGGCCACGATCCGAATGGTACGATGCAAGACGAATGTCCCACTTAAGTTCAGGCACACATTTGTTTCATATGATTTAAACCATACAAAAAACAAAAAGCCTACTTAACTTCAAGAGCTAACTCTGGGAGTTAACTCCCAGAAACGAGTTACCAAAACAAGTTGAAGTTAAGAGTTGGAGTGATGAAAACGAGTTGCGTCACAAAGGCTGTCGACCATTCGGTGTTGAATTCCACCCCCCCTACAGAGCTGAGGGAATACACGCGCCCAAAGGTGGACCCTGCCAAATCGAAGGTACTTTGGTCTCCTGTGTCTCGCGACCCGTGCCTCCTGCATTCCCATGGCAGCGTGACCCTCGGAGAGGGTCTCTTGTCCTCTCGCGTGTCCTGTCCAGTGGAGTCCGACTGCGCGTCTCTCAGGAGGGAAAGAAACGCACAGACACAATTAATCGTCGATTCCCCAGAAAATATGGGAAAATATGGGAAGTGGGGGGGAAGACAAAAACCTTGAAAATGTAGGAAAATATGGGGGATATTTTTATTTGTGTGCATTTATTTGCGTGTCCTGGGGCCCCTTTAGTCTCCCCGCTGCAGTGGTGCCCCCGCGGAGACGCGCTTGGCCGCACTTTGGGATCGGCGCCGTGCCCCCCCCACCCCCCCCGTCGCTCGGAGTGGCGCTCTCGGCCCCGCGCGGGCCGCACTTCCTCCTCCTCCTCCTCCTCCTCCTCCTCCTCCTCCTCCTCCTCCTCCTCCTAGTGCTCCCTCGCTCCAGCAGTGGCGAAGCGTCCCGGCTCGCCTGTAGGCCTACCAAGTACTGTTCCGAGAACCTCTTTTGGTGGTTTCCACGGAAGGTTCCCAGAACATTTCTGGCCGGGGCTGTCCTGTGTGAACACAGTGGTTTTATGGTCTGAGAACATGTTTGGGGTTCTTAGAACATCTTCGGGTACTAAAAACATGTCGTGGTAGGCCTATAGGAATGCCGGGACGGTCGGTCCCTGCTCAGCTCGTCACCGTCGTCCTTTCTTTTCCCGTCTCAAAAACATGAGAAAATAACAGCCTTACTTTCCCGTTTCACGCCTTCCCCAGGACTTCCTGCTCTTCTCGCTCCTCTTGCTGCTGCAGTATCTCCTCCCTCCTTCTTCCTCATCCTTCTCCTCTCCCTCCCTCTCATCCTCCTGCTTACCCGCCTTCCACGCGTCCAAGGCACATAGCTCCCCTTGTCATGTTACGCGTCAATGGACACGATGGAGTCCTTTGGGGTGTTCCAGGCCCGATATGACAGCCGTTGGCGGAAATAGGCAAGACGGCGCATTGCGAAGGGACGAGAGGGAGTTGTATAGGGTGGCAGATGTTGCGCGTGCGCGCCCTCGGCATCTTCCCCTCGTCCTCCCTCCCTCCTCCTCCTCCTCCTCCTCCTCCTCCTCCTCCTCCTCCTCCGCCCCATCCTCCCACAGCCTACCCCCTCCCCTCCCCCCCATCGCACACCCCGTCCGCGCTCGTCTCGTCTGCGTCGTCCTCGCCCTCGACCTCTCGCCACACCCCTGCCCTTCCCTCGTCGACCGACCCCGGCGGCGGTGCGACGCCGACACCGCCGCCGCCGCAATCCGCCCTGTGGGGCCGCGAGCACCATGCTGCGGTCAGAGAAGCTGCCTCGGGCCACCATCTCTCTCGGCAGCCCGCAGATCGGCTCCTCCCGCAGCATCTCCTGTCGGTCCCCGTGATGATCGCCGTGCCGACCCGCCCGCCCGGCGCCAGGGCAGTGGATCCTGCGCGTGGACCCGCTGTGCGGCAGCTTCCGGCGCGTGCAGGTGTCGGAGGTGGCCGAGGCCGCGCGCGCGCGCAGGGGGCGCAGCGCCGCGGGGGCGGCGCAGGCCGCAGGGGGTCGGGGCCCCGAGGCCGCCCATGGGGGGCCGCAGCGGCCTCTTCCTCCCTCCCTCCCTCCCTCCCTCCCTCTTCCTCCTCCTCCCCCTCCTCCCCGTTTTCCTCTTCTTCCTCTGCTTCCTCGTTTTCTTCCTCCTCATCCTTCTCCTCCTCCTCCTCCTCCTCCTCCATAAACATGCGTGCTGCTGGCGCGGCTCTCCGTGGGGCCTCTTGAGGCAGGTGGGTGCGGCTGCGGGGGAGCGCTGCTGCAATCCCGCCCATGCCGCACCCTGGGGCCCCTGAGGGGCCCGCGTCTTCGGCACCCCTCTCGAGACAATGTCGACACGATGGGCTCGCCCCAGGAGGGTCAGTCACCACCCACCAAACCACCCCAACCCAACCCGAATACCTCGATTTGCCCTCCATTTCCATTGGGAGGGGGGTCGGGGAACATGGACCCCCCCCAACCCGAAATTCGCGGAAATTCGGGTCTTCGGGTTAGGTTGGGGTGGTCTAGTAGGTGGTCAGCCAGGAGCGCAGCTCGCCCAGACGTGGCCGGTCGGGCGTGCAGCGGGTCGGGCCCAGGTATTCGACCCATCGCGGCTTTTCCTTGGGCGCTTGCCTGTTTGGCTGAGGCCTCAGGAGTGGATCCCAGGGCTCGGAGGGAGGAGAAGCGGTACCAACGCCACCAGGGGGCCCACCTCCAGCGGGGAGGTCCACGATGCCTCCCCGAGCTGGACTCTGGGGATGTCTCGAGCGAGAGGGGGGGGGGCGCACCACCAGGGAGACGCCCCTTGCCTCCTCGCACCTCCTCGCCCTGCTGGTGTTGGTGTCGCCTTTCCTTGTTCCCAAGGGCGAGATGACGAACGAACAACACACACCCATACCCCTAGGGAGGTCGTTGGGAGGAGGACTGGCTATGGGTATGGGTGCGGGTTGTCGGACCCTGGGGAACGCTCCCGTTCGAGCGGGGATACCCATCCGACAGCACGCACCCATAGCCCTCTCCGACCGGTACCTCTGTCTGCAAAACAGTCTCAGCCGTTGGTACTCTGCTTGTGTGGTGATCTTGGTCGAACAATTTGTCTCTAGGGCTGGGCTCATGGGACCTCTGGGCATCTACGGCTTCCAGGAGGGACGTAAGACTGTGGAAATCGTGGGGGCCCTCAAGGCTCTTGCTCAACCCCTCTGTGGGTATGGGTGTGTGCTGTTGGTTCGTCATCCTCGCCCTGCTGGTGTTGATGTCGCCTTTCCTTGTTCCAAGGATTGCAACGAAGGATTGCAACAACAACCCTTTTTGCAATCCTTCGTGTTGTTGGTTCGTCATCCTCGCCCTGCTGGTGTTGATGCCGCCTTTCCTTGTTCCCATGGGGCGAGGCGCCGGCCCCGCGGAAGGGGTCGGGGACCTCTGCGGGCGCCCCGAGCGGCCAGGGGGCGGCACGAAGGCCAGCAGGCGTCGGGGCGCCGGGCCGCCCAAGAGGGGCCGCCGTCGGGGCGCAGCGCTGGTGGTGGTGAGGAGGAGGAGGAGGAGGAGGAGGAGGAGGAGGAGGGGGAGGAGGAGGAGGAGGAGGAGGAGGAGGCGGAGGAGGAGGAGGAGGAGGAGGAGGAGGAGGAGGAGGAGGGGGAGGGGAGGAGGAGGAGGAGGAGGAGGAGGAGGAGGAGGAGGAGGAGGAGGAGGAGGAGGAGGAGGAGGAGGAGGAGGAGGAGGAGGAGGAGGAGGAGGAGGAGGAGGAGGAGGGCGTGTGGTGGGGGTGCAGTCTGAGGTTCTCGGACGTTTTGCTCAGCTCTCGGCGGTGCTCCAGCCTCGGGGCGCTCTCCAGCAGCTGCGCCTCGCCGAGGGTCTTCCGGCGGGGGGGCCTGGGTCGTCGGGGACCCGAGGTATGATCGAACACCGGCCTTCGGGGGTTTTTGGGGGGATGTGCTCGGGGGGTGATGCATCGACCCCAATCGCCCGTGGATCGCCAACAGAGGCCTGATAGCCCCCTCTGCCCAGGAACGCGCGGTCTCGCTGCCGAGAGCCTCTTGCTGATCCATCGGCAGTGCATCGACGATTCCAGGTCCATGTTCCCCCCCCCCCAGGAGACGGACGGACCCCCTGCTGACAGGCCCCCGCAGCAGTTGACCTGCGTCGCTGGTGCACTGCCAGTTCATATCTTACCAGCCTGGAACCTATCCCTATCCCTATGTTGGGCATCGCCTCATCACGATGGCGATCTTAGGGATTTCCTCAGTTTCTGAGGGCGAATCCCTAAGATTGTCATCGCCTTTTGGCGTGTCAATCTTAGGGATAGGGATACGTTCGAGGCTGGTAAATATCGGCGGTGCGGCGCCGTCCTCCCCTGGCGGGCATCTGCTCAGACCCCACCTGGGGGCCCCCCGAGGTCAGAGGTGACGCAGCAGTCGGCGCGCACGGGCAGGTCGGCCCTTCACGATAAGGAGTGCCTCGCGTTTGGTTGAGGCGTCCCGGTCACCATCCCTGACCTCCCGCTTTCCTTGCGCCCCGCCGCCCCGCTTGAGGAGCGTCGTGCCCTTCCGGATGTGTTCTGGCATGCTCGCTGGCAGTAGCGGTTTAACCAGGCCAAGCCACATCGTTTCAGGCCGTAGGTTAAAGGACGAAGGTTCCAGCCACAGGCGTCAGAGCATAGCGAATATTTGAACGCTTAGCGAAGCCAAGCCTAGCGTCTTCCTCTTCCTCCTGCTGCTCATCTTCCTGCAGTCGCGTTCCTTCCTCTTCCTTCGGTAGGTTTGTGTTTTCTTCGGGATCCCGTCTGTCGATGTGGACTCGCCTCTCTGCTCGTTTCCCCAGGTTTGGATTGCGAGCCCCTTTGCGAGTGCCGTTCAACTTTAACGCTCTCTGGAGGTTCAGTAGGGTAAGAGCAATTCCAGGGTGACCGGCGGCAGGCGTTACGTTGGGGCGCCAGTACTGCCCGTGTGCACAGTGCCCGAGCGCATCGGTTTATGACGCATCGTACCCAGTCAGGTCAGGTTATTGAAGAAACAACAAGTGCATCAACAACGCTCCGACGACAAAGATCCAAATTTCCCCCCTTTCCCCCTGGCCTTATATTGGAATGCATTGCGATCGAGATCTTGGGTTCAGAATTTTTCTGGCCGCTCACCTCCGAGACCAATCGCCCAATATGTAGGCCGTGGGGTGCGGGCGCATTCGAAGTGGTCCTCCAATTCTTGATGCAAAGTTTTTCCTTCAACAGGGTCAGGTGGCTGTACGCCCACTGGCGCGTCAGCAGGTGCAACATGATAAATGTGCTCATATCGACGGAGGAGAGGAAGGACGCGCGAAGGGGGAGAGACCAGGGAAACGTACCGGACGTGGTTACGGTAGGTTCGCGTCGTGTCGACCAGCGGCGACCCCGCCGCGAGCGTTCCATGTTGAACGCCGCCAGTGGCCCAGAATCGGCCTGTATTAAAGAGCCGCCGATCGATCAAGGTTGAGCGATCCACGCGGTGTCAGAAACCAACGCCCAGGGTCGTCACGACACGAACCTGCCGTACTTAGCGCATGGATTTCAATAACAAATTCTTGCCTCGTCCGGCTGGCGCGTCGACCGCAGTAGAGAGAGCTTGCGCGGGGTGCGGCTGGCGCTCGCCGATGTCCGCCCAGGCGGCCGCGCCTGTAGGGGGCGGAGCAAGGCGCGCGGGTGCGCACTGCGCTCGACGCTGGAACCAAGACTTATATCGCACCAGGTCGCTACACTCTGCAGAAGTGGGAATTCGTTCCAAAAGGTTAGAAAATACTCCGCGAATATGTTTTCAAATAACGTTACAACATACTCAAAAAAACACATGCGGATAATGTTTAAAAAGCCATGGTGTTCGATTAACTATTCCATGTAGAGCGGCCTGGTGCGATACAAACCCACTCCTCCTCCTCCGCCCTCCCACAATATACACCCCTTCCTTTTTCGTGGAATAAGTGAAGGGGGGGGGGAGGAGGAGTAGGAGACTAATGGAAGGAAGAGGGGGGCCAGCAGCAACGGCAGGATGAATAGATTGACTTCAGAACGCCCGAGAGGGCACCGTGCATTTCTTTTCGCTTCGCTGCGCCCCCGCCGAGACAGTCAGAGCAGGGCTTCGGGTATAATCCACGCAGTGGTGAATCGTATTGTTTGCATGGCCGTTTGCATTGTCTGTGAAGCAGTCGCCCCAATGATCTCTATAGATGCATTGTTGAATGGTGTTTCCGCCTCAGTTGTCGATTGCGTTGTATACGTATCATTAGAATGATGTCAGTTTCTGTTACTTCTGCGGCTGGTGATGAACGCCCGCCCCCCTTGTGAGGATGTTTCTGGTTGGCAAGTGTGTTCCCGAAGGTCCCTCGTGCAGATTCTTGTCCGTTCGCGGCATTGTTCGTTGTATTTCGCAATTGTAGTTCGGTTCGTTTCGGTTGCCCCCCTCGGATGATCACCCCCCCTCGTGGTCGGAGCCGCATGTGTTATGCGCGGGTGTGCCGTTCCACCGCGTGCCTGTGTACAACGAAGGGCCTTCGCATCGCCGATGCCATCAAGCGTGCGGGGGCTGGGCCACGATACGAGTTGACACGTCCGTCCAGCATCGCCTGTGTCGCCGCCCAGTTTCCATAGCCGTTTTGGCTGATTCAGTTGCTCATCCATATGCGATTCGCAAGCTTCGTGTTTGCACTCCGTGTCATCAGTGTGTTCTGATTTCATATGGCCTCAGGGCCTTTTTCTTGTGTGAATGTATCACTGCGCTCTGTTATTTTCGTGTGTGTTCTGATTACTGGAATGGCTGACCAGAGTATCCAGAGGCCTGTTCGGAGAGGAGGCGACCTTGCAGTGGCGAGGCAGGCCGCTCAAGAAGCAGCTAAGCGACGACGGCTCGAGAGACAGGACCTCCATGATTTCATAGCAGCACTGAAGGTTCCACCAGAGGTCAAAGCAGATGATGACACTGCGACAATACTGCTCCAGCCACCGTTGATCTACCATGTGGGCCGCGCACTTGCGCTATGCCGATCCCGTAGCCAGTCAGCCACACTTGATCAAGACGACGACACCATCAATGTGTATGATATTATGTTTGGCACTTCTGCTATCGATTTGTCATTTGCTACCCGGACGGCCCAAGCTGCTTTCACACAGGTGGGCCGCAATACAGTGGCCAAGCTTGGGCGACTACTGGCGGCGTCCACATTCATGATCGACAGGTGTCGCCGCAGAACGCTGGCGAGTGCAATGTTCAATGATGTTCGGGTCCGCAACCTTCTCGTGGTAGATTCAGTGGGGTACGACGAGACACCTCTCACGCTCAGAGGCAGCAGGGGCCGCCACAAAGAGCTCGACATTGACCACGGTGTGTTGCCGAATTGCGTGCTGGCCCTCCTGCCGACCAACAGGGCGAGCGTCCCCACCAAGTTGTTCCAGACGCAACAAGAATATGCAATGCTACTGGGCACTGATGACGATGCTGGCCACACGCGCTACACGATTATCACTGGGGTGGTCGCTTCGCATATTCAGCCTCTGCACAGAAATACGCCAGGGTGTATATTTGCCGCGCTGCGGGAGACATCGGCAGCGACACTGCCAGAATGCCATTTCGAGACGTGCACGCGGGTGGCCTCCGTCGACCGCCACCCGAGCAACCTTGTTGTAGAACGGAGGATATCTCGACACATGATGAACACATTTTCGCAATGGGCGCCGCTGTTATTCCCGTGCGAGCAACACATGTTGCAGTCAGCCCGAATCCTCGCCACATGGCGGTTCAACGGCGCCATCAGTGGAATGATCAATTTAGTACTATCGCTCAACATCTAAGCTCATATGGATACATTCCGTCAGTGTCTCGTGGACACGCTGCGGTCCAGGTGCACGATCATCCATGGGCGGCCCAGCTTGGAGGTTGAGAAGCGCAGGAAGCTCATCTTACGTTGGTTCATCAACAGGAAGGCAGACACGCACACGGTGGTGCGCGCTTTGCTGGAGACATTGGCGACAGGGAATTGGGACTCCCCGCGCCTCGAGATCTATGTGCCCCCAGCTGAGCCATTCGACCAGGACCAGCTCTACGAGTTGGTATCCCGTGGAATCGCCAGAGCAATTTCGTATCGTAACTTCTCGATGTACCAGAGGAAGAAGTGGATGGGCGGCGACGAGGCCTGCTGCGACGTCGCCATCCCTCTGCTCCTGACGACGGATCTTCTCAAGGACGCCTACAACCTATTCTGTCGCCGCGTCGGCGGGCATGTCCACGCAGCCCCAGTCGATGCACCCGCTGCTGGGGCCGACCTGCCCGTGCTGATGGACGAGGCGGGGGCTGAGGAGGCAGCGGCGGCCGAGGATTGGCACGGCACAAACAAGCCCAAACGAAAACACAACGTGCTCCGAACACACCGCAAAACAATTGTTTCATTGCAGGCACAAGTGCGGGGTGTTTGGAGCACGCGCGTGCGTTCGTTTGCTTTTGCTTGCGCCGCCCAGGACGATCCCAATTACGACCCCAGGGGCAAGGCGCCAATTGCAGTGTGGGCGCAGGAGGTGGCGAAAAAGAGGAGGATCGCACAGGACTGGCTGTCTGGCACCCGCGGGTGCGCCCCGTGTTCACAGGTCGTCGCGCTCAAGATGATACTCAGCGTCGTGCAGACGATGCAGGCAGAAGAATTATTCATCGGGTCAAAAAAATGGGAGCAGAGAGAACGAGCTGCGGCTGCGCGTCGGGCCAGGAGTGGCACTTCAGGCATCCTGCGGGACTACCCGATCATCGTGCACAGCCGTGGCGACATCGAGACTAGAGCTTTCCGCCGCTTGAGAACGCTGCTCTTCTGTCCAACAATTTGGCTTGTGCTCCGCGAGACAGAGCTCACGAACAAGCTAAAGGTTGACGTATTCACAGGGTTGTGTGCCGCTGGAGCTCTCATCGAGAAATTAATCGCGCTGCCGCGCACGCAGCCTCCCTTCAGTCTCTTCATGGTGCTCGCCCAACCGGAGCTGGCGGGTGCCATTCAGGCCACGCCCGCGTGCCAGTTGGACGCATGGTCTCGGCGGTTCCTTGCAGCCAACGACCTCGGCGCAGATGTGGCGCGGCTGAAGCTGCTCGTCCACGCGTTGGTTATCCACCTCAACACGGACAGGCTCGAGGTCGACAACAGCCACCTCAGGAGAATCGTTACGAAGCACGTTCAGTGCCCCCAGCCATGCACGATGGACCTGAGCAGCAGATGGATGGGGACGGCAGTGCGTCAACATCGAGAAGTGCCTCTCAGCGGTCCCGCTGGCCACCGACCATCCAACGTCGACCAGGGCGACGACCTTCCAGCGAGGCCTCCGCGGGGCTCAGGCGGCGGAGCTTGGAGGGCATTCGTGAGGCATTCGGGATCGAACGACCTCAGGGAGGTCGGGAGGCTCTACCGCGCGCTGCAGGACACTGTCGGCGACGAGCTCCTCGAGACCTGCATCAAGGAAGGCCGCGAAGCCGCTGAGCGGAGGCGGAGCGGCCGCAGGGGCAACGCCTTTGGGCCATCGCGGAGGGACGTGGAGCGCCAGAAGTTCAAGGCGTCCCTCGCGAACAGAGTGGCGGCTGGCGGGGGGCAAGCTATGGGCCCTGCACTAGACAGGCTCATGAAGGACGCAGTGTTGCACCAATACACGACGGATGAGACGATTGTTCTTGCGAATGGAATTCGAAAGTCAGCAGTGGCCCACCGCATCGCAGCTGAGAAAGCAGACGCTAAGGCACTTCATGATTTCAGAGCTGAGCATTCCCCAGGTTGGCGCCAAGCTTTGTGCCGTGACTGCTGCGCATTGCAGCCGCTCGCATCCAGCATGCACGCCGAGCCTGGGCCGCTGCCTGGCGTCGTCCACCTCCGCCATGACATACAGGCCTCTGCAGAGGATGCTCGGGATCTGGTGTCGTACATGCGTGCGATCGGGGGTTCCCAGACGGACCTGGCGCAGGCGATCGAGGACCGCTGGTCGTTCATGCACAGGACGTACGCCGACGACGCCGAAGACGAGAAGTACGAGTCCTCGGACGACGGGGAGTTCTACCACGGCGAATGCTGGGGCTACGGCATCTGTCTCTGTGGCCCTAGGGGCGACATCGTGTGGAAGCTGCGGAACTCTATGTTGCTCGCTCTCCGCACCGCGTTCCCGCGGCAGGCAGAGCATGCGTCGAGGCGCAAGTTGTTGAAGGTGACGGGGGGTCTTGGCAAATTGGGTGTCTTTGTGGGTTGGCTGAAAGCAACAGAGATGATTTCTATGGTAGGTCGATGTTGCACGGGCGACTTGCGTGATCCGCCGACCCCCCATTACACGACTGTATCAACATCGGTCGACGGTGCGCGTGGGGCGTGGGCCGCATCACCCCGCCAGGAACAGTGGCCATATCGATGCCAATAGTAGCGTCCTTGATGCTGCTATTGGTATCGCTATGGCCACTGTGTGCAACGCCAGTTGGAACTAGACTGAGGTACAACACGTGGGCGAAACTGTACATGCACTGGTTTGGCACTGCACGCGCACGCGCAATCAGGAGGAGGAGGGGGGGGGGGGGCAGAGAAAAGGGGAGGGCGAGAGAGTTCAGGGGCAGGGGCAGGGGCAAACGCAGGAGGATGTGCTGAGTAAAGTTCTGGCCGCGCAGCGTGGGCAGAACTTCACTCGTCCAGAACTCTCGCTTTCTGAGTGTGGGAGGAGGAAGAGGGGGAGGAGGAGGAGGGGGAGGAGGAGGAGCAGGAGGAACATCATCAGCAGCGCGGGCAGGACGGGGAGGAGGAGGTGCAGCTGCAGGGGCAGGATCATGAGGAGGAGGAGGGGGAGTACGTTTCACGACAGTTGCATTATGGCCGCACGCGGCGTCGGGCTGCGTATGCCCTCTGCGTCCAGTTACCCTCAGCTACATGCAGTTACAAGTTACCTTCAGTTATGCTAAGCCTCACCCAAATACATTCAGTCCCTCGCAGTTACACTCAGTTATACTCAGTGCCCCCAGTTCCATTCAACTCCCCCCAAGTATATTCAGATCCCCCCACTTACATTCCGTTTACGCCACCTGCGTTGAGCGTTTCGTTATCACACCTCGCTTCTCTCAACCACACGCGTTTCCAGATGCAAGCAACTGGTGGGGAACCTGAATGTAGCAGCGGGCACCTCACTATCAACGCCTTCCGTCGCCCGCAAGTGCCCCTGTTTCTTCGGCTATATCGCCTCATTCTTCCTCCTCCCCATACTTGCCTGCGGCCGTTGGTGCAATGATATGTGGGGAAGCAGATGATACCAACATCGACATCATTACCAGCATCATCATCACCCTCGTCCTTACCCGCGCTGTCATCATCACCATCATGACCATCAACCTCATCATCGCTATCATCGGCGTCATTGCATTGCTGCCGAACCGCCACTGTCGCCGTCACGGTACAATCGCCTGAATGGGGCTGCGGGCACCCACGCGCCCGCGCCGTGGAAATGCCCAGCAAGGAAATTATGTATATCATTGCTCTTTGTACATAGTTTACCATGTGCCATCGTCATCGCCATCGTGATCGTCAGCATCGTCGTTATCGTTGCCACCACCATCGTCATAGTCGCCACGGTCACCATCATCATCATTATTGTGATCGCCACCGTCGTCAGCATCGTCGTCGGCATCGTCGCTGCCATCGACGTCGTGGCCGCCGACGTCCTGCCAGGTCGCCAATTGCGTCGCCATCACCATCGTCGCCCGCCCTCCACCCCCCCGCAGCACTTCTTCATCTTCGCCATCGCCGCCGCGGCCTTCGTCGCCATCGCCGTCATCATCGCTATTGCGATCGCCATCGTCATCGCCAGCATCGTCGTTGGCATCGTCACCAAAATCTCCACCACCGCTATCAGCATCAACATCATCAGCATCGCCATCGGCGCCGTCATCGCCGTCGTCGCCGACGTCCTGCCAACTCGTCATCTGCGTCGCCACCGTCGTCGTCCATCCTCATCCTGCTCCCCATCACGCCACCGTCGTCATCATCGTCACTGTCCCCGTCATTTTCGTCGGCGCCGTCATCGGCATCACTCTCGTCATCGCCACCCTCGCCATAGCCAACATCGCCCTAATCGTCATTGTTGCAGCCATCATCGCCGTCACCGTCGCGGCCCTGACCATCGTCATCATTATTATGGTCGCCATCGCCATCGTCGCCGTCAGCGTCACAAACGCAATCGCTAGTATACGGGCTATCATCATGGGCATCACCACTGCCATCGTCGTCGCTGTCGCCGTCGCCAGGCCAACTCGCCATCTTCGTCGCCGTCGCCGCCCCCACCCCCACCCCTGCTCTTCCTCCTGCTCATCCTCCTGTCTCTCCCCCACCCGTGCCCCTCCAACCCACTTCTCCCGAACTGCCCTCCCAAGGCGTGCGATGGCACCCTCTCATATCGGCCAGGCGCTTCGCATGCGCCTGCTCAATATGGGAGGCTGCCCAAAGCGCATCCAAGGCGTCCGTAAACCGAGCCGCGTCGAGCTCAACGGGCCCCCAAGATGCACCCGTAAGGTCACCGAACAGAGCCCGAGAGAGGCTCAAGCGAGGGGCATTGCCAACTGAGGCGTTGCCGACGCCACCGTTGTCATCGTCGGCATCGCCACCGTCCTTCTTGACGCCCCCACCGTAGTCATCATCGGTATCGTCGTCATCGCAGTCATTGCCAAAACCGTCATCAATGTTGTGCCATCGTCACTGCCACCACCATCATCACCAACATATGTATCACAATTGCTATCGTCGTCGTCATCGCCTTCCTGCCGAACCGCCGCCGTCGCCATGTGGCGGTTGCCTGTATGGGACTGCAGGTTTCGTGCCCCGTGGTAAACTTTAGAAGAGGACATGTAGTACCAAACTAACTCGGTGTACATAATATCCTCCGTGCCATCGTCATCGGCATCGTGATTGGAGTCGTCGTTATCGTCGTTCTCATCATCGTCATACTCGCCAGCGTCACCATCACCATCATCGCCATGATCGTCCCCGTCGTCGTGGTTAGCCATTGTCGCCGCAATTGTCTTCAGTACCATCAGTATCGTCATTATGATCACCACCGTCGCCATCTTCGCTATCGTCGCCATCGGCCTTATCATCGTCATCAGCATAACCCTCATCTTCATCGCCATCGGCCTCGTCGCCACCGTCGTCCTGTCAACTCGTCATTGGTGTCGCCATCGTCAGCATCACCCTCCTGTCCCTCATGATCACGGCACCTTCGTCATCATCGACATCGTCCTAGCCCCGTCGCCATCGTCGTCAGTATCGTCATCGTCATCATGATCCGAACCGCCGCCTCCACCATCAACATCGTCATCGTCCTCGGCATCATCATCGGCATTATCGTCGTGGCCGCAATCGTTCTTGTCATCGTCGTCGTAGTCGCAGCCGCCATCATCACCATGCTCATCGACATTGCCGCCGCCGTCGTCGCCAGCACCGTTGTCGGCATCGCCATCACAATCGTCATCCTCATGGGCATCATCATCATCGTCGTCGCCGTCGTCACCGCCATCGCCATATCCCGCGCCATCACTATCACCGTCACCATCCCCGTCACCGTCACCGCCGTCGCCATCGTCGCCGTCGTCGCCACCGCCAGCATCAACGCCATCGCCGCCGCCATCGTCGCCATCGTCGTCGCCACCGTCGTAGCATCGACGTCTCACATCTTGTGTCACGACAAGGGCCATGGGGGGGGAATTCTGTACACGAGAATTATGTTGTACAGGATTTCGCCATTTCGGGTTTTCCACGGGGGGGGGCTACAGCCCCGCTCGGATCGATTGCAGCGCGGCGCATGTCCGAAACCTGCTGGGCATATCAACTTCGAACGTGCGGCAGTGTGGTGCATGTTTGGGGGCTGCGTGCAACTAGGCTTAACTGGACGTGTGTCAGTGCAACTAAGTATAACTAGGTGTAATTGTTGTGCTGCGCCGCACCACCGCACGACCTACCATGTAATAGTCGTGCGTTGGCCAACCCACCAAAGAGTCCCATGCCGCCAATGCGTCCTCCAGGACGGCCTCGTCGTTGCTAGATTCGATTGTTCCTTGCTCGGCGGCGCAGAGTCCGAGGGCGAGCTCGCTGAATTTTGGGGCTTGGCATATGATTCCAGATTCTGGCATGTTAGTTTCATGTCGCTGTCGCCCTTCGAGCCTGAGATGCAACTGATGGAGCTTGCCACCGAGACTGAGTCAACGGGCGCTGCCGCGAGCGCAGCCGAGATCGCTTTGAAGGCAGTGTGGTTTAAAGCAGGTCTGCTCTCAAACAGCCCCCGTAGTTTCTATAAGATTTGGCCCCCAGCCTTTCGGCATTCTAAGTGATCAATGTGCTAATTGGTGCCTGGGCAGATCGCACGCTCGAGCATATGGATACTGCGCACCACCACTACAACGCACCGCGCGTCCGTGCATACACAGCATGCGCACGACTTTACCACTAACGTTTGGACGTGTACCACAATGCACCATAACAATCGTTACAACGCACGCGCGCTTAGCTGCCTACTAGTAACTAGTACACTGTGTAGGCGTGTAGACATATAGGCGATAGACAGAGCACGTGTGCGCCTGTGATGTGGGTCCAATCGTGTTTGCCCTGTCCCAGAGCAGGCTGTTGGCGAGTGGCGCAACCTGCGCCGCGTGGCCGACACATTCGAGACGAATCTGCGGTGGGATGTTTCTTTCATGGAGATCCAGTCGCATTCTCGCCCTGTGCCTCAGTTCCAGCCAGGCGCGGTGTTGGTGCGGCCCTTTGCCTCGCCCGCTGCTGGTGTTCAGGTGTGGCCCGCGCGGCCGCGGCCGCGAGGGCGCGGCGCTGGCCGCGGACGCGTTCGCGGTCGAGGAGAGGGCCGCGGGCGCGGCGGCCGTGGCCGCGGGCGAGGCCGTGGCGCAGCGGCCCAGGCCCACCGCGCTGCTCCTGGCAACGGCGACGAGGGCCCCTTCGAGGACTCGCTGGGCCCCGTCCCCATTGCCGACGCGGGGCCCGACGCCGAGGACGACCGCGACGAGGCGCTCTCGTCGAGTTCAGGTGCGTCTTCGGCCAGCGGCAGGCCACCGTATCGAGAGATGAACTCAGACGAGGAGTGGGAGTTGTTCGGCCCAGACAGCCCCGACTCCGCCGACGCCGTCGAGGGGCCTCAGGGGCCCGATGCGCCGAGTGGCGGCTCTCATCGTTCATCGCAGGAGCTGTCTGGGGTCTGGGGTTGAGGATTGGGGGATGTGTGACGTAATGCATCGGGTCGTGGTGATAAGTTCGATCTTATGTCTTATGCAATGAGTTCTAAGTTTTATTGGTCCGAGCTCTTGAGATGCCGCCCTGGTAATACATAGCGCGCATGAGAGAATTCGGTGTGTAACCACATATAGTCCCACTCCCACGCGAGCGTGCACGTGTTCCAACTGCACAACATATGCCCTCAAACAGTGTTTGCACGCGTCTTGGGACTTGGGGCCTCTTGGGTTGACCAAGCTTACGGTTTCAAAGGTCGGCCGTGCGTTGGCGTGCCCGGAACGCCCGCCCATGAGGCGCCCGTTTGCGCAAGGCGGGTTTGCGATTGCATCGCCTTCGTGCCATAGCATAGCGCATAGCACCTTTCCCTCCCCTCCCCCTCGCACCTGCTTTCCCTCGCCTCTGCCCTTCCCTCCCTGCTTCCTCCTTTCACCCTTTTCCTGACCACTCCCCCCGCCCGCCCCTCCCTCGCCCTCTCCCCCCACTCCCCCCCTCCCTTCGCCGCGATGCAATCGAAGGCCGTGCGCGGGTCGCCTCCCCCGCTGCCTTTGCCCCCCCTCCTGCGCTCCAAAGGACTCGGACGCGTCCTCGGTGAGCTCGTGGGAGGGCGATGATTTCCACGAGGATGGCGGGGAGATCCCATCCATGCGTCTGTCGGCAGCAATCTGCCTGCCCAGTGCCCAGCGCCCCCGCGAGCGCACCCGCGCGCAGAAACCATCGTGGAATTGCGTTTCTAGCCAAGGTAACGCCCACATTGCCAGCATTCGCACCCGAACCACCAGCGACAACGCTACCACGATGCCGACGCACAACAAACGCAACATCGCATCACCAAGACACAGCAACAGCAATGACACAGCACGTGCAACGCAATCACTACACCAAGACACCACAACATCATCAATGCATCCCGAGGTACAGGGTGCCTCCCCAATTCGGGGGGGGCAGCGGTCCCCTGCTGGACTCCATGGGCCTGGGGTCGGCGAGCCAACCCGAGAGCGACGCAGCAGCGCCAGGAGGGGCTGGCCCTCCTGGGCCAGATGTGCCAGACCCTGATGCAGCAAGCTCTGCCGCGCCTCTTTGCGCCCCGCCTGCCGCTGGCATCGCCGAGCCCCCTCCAGCGCTGCCAGGCCCATTGCCCGCTGCGCCAGCGCCGAGGGGCGATGGCGAGAGACTGCCAGCGACTGTCGTGTATCACCACGCCCACCACGGTAAGATTACTTTTTATTTGCAGGCTGTCGCCGATCATGGTTGTAACATTTTTGTGCGTCATAGTTTCGCGGCATGCGTTCCAAGCTCTAAGCTTTGAGCTGCGCTCTCATGTTGTAGTTGATTCGTGGCGTTTCCAAGTTACAATTGGGTGTTCTCACTGGGTTATGCTGGGTATTCAAGTGTACCGTGTCTAGGGTCTAGGTAGCATGTAGCCCCGAATTGCAACTCGGTCGCATATCTACGCACGGCTTGTACACGAATGCATACACGGACAGGCTTGCACACTAGCACCAGGTCTCCTAATGGTTACGTGCCCACATGCTAGCACATATCTGCAAGTTGACTAAATGATCATATTCACAGGGCCAATATACTTCCAGCATTGCGCCTGGGGCGCCACTAAGATTGTGGCGTTGTGCGGGTCGGCAAGGTTTTTTCGAGTCTGTGTGTAGGCACCACCCAGGCTGCCGCGTCACTCGGTCGGCCACTGATCCCGTCGGTGCCAGGTTGTTCACCAACCCAGGCCAAGGCCGCCCTGTCGGCTACATGGCCGCCTGGCTGGCTGCGGGCGCCGAGCCTGGTTGGGGAGATGGCACGCCGAAAGGGAAGCACAGTAAGTTCAAGCCAGCGAGGGCCGACCGAATTGCTGCCAGGACCATCGTCACTGGTTCAGAGGTCGGCAGAGAGTTATGCAGGTGCGAGCGTGATATTCGCCCTGATCGGGGCGAGGAGGGCGAGGAGCCCAACAGCCCGATTTGATATGATTTTCGGATGCTTTGTTTATGTGTTTATGTTTTGATTAATGCTTATGTTTTGATTGAGTTGCAGTGATATGCTCGTGCGTTTCACCCATCCATATTCCCGCGCCGTTTGGGCGTGGCAGGAGCGAGGGGCCTCGCAAACAGCTCGTGCTGCACCGTGTGGCGAGCCATGAAACATTGAGGCGTTGTTTTTCTTTCCCAGGCACGGGGTTGGGGGCCAAGAAGGGACATGTGGAGGGCGGGAGGGGGGAGGCAGAGTGGATGCAGAGGCCAACCGAGGAGTCAGATGGCTCGAATGAAAGATCCTCCCGTTTGCGTGGCCGTGGCCCTGTGGCCAGTGCATTAGGACACAAGGACAGTAGGGCGCTAGACACTAGGGCACTAGGACACTAGGACACTAGGACGAACACTGGGACCACTAGGACACCAGGGCACTAGGACACCAAGACACCAAGACAGTAGGACATTCGGAATGCACGTAATAACGTAGGACGACAACGTGTACACAAGGTTGCCAACTATAGCTTAAAATGCGAATACGACCCGTAACGACTCACAGGAAACGCAACGGGGCTAACGGTTAACAGCGCTCACAAGCTCCAAGGGTTCACAACGTAATCAGCACTAAGGTTGCATTGCATTCAAGGGTTAGCGGGGCGCCCGTTGGTGAAACACAAGTCATTCAATGTTCCACCCCACGACTGCCCTACAGGGGTCGGGGCCCGCGGGCCTTTTGAGTCCAGGCGCCTGCCTGGCATTTGTGACCGTATGCCGACCACCTGGGGGCGCAATGTGCTTGACTACCGAGCCTCGCGGGCCTTTCTGGGGCCCTAGCAGGCGAAGTGCTAGGTTTGTTTGGCATAGGGTCTCCA
The DNA here is from genome assembly GCA_963575745.1 of Prorocentrum cordatum. Lineage (NCBI taxonomy): Eukaryota > Dinophyceae > Prorocentrales > Prorocentraceae > Prorocentrum > Prorocentrum cordatum. The sequence goes on from CAUYUJ010015616.1 coordinate 751,537, forward strand.
CCGTCAAACTTGGTGTTTAGGACTATCCTGAAGCAAGCTGCGATGATCGTGATAGGTGTCCGGACCTTTTCCGATTTTCCGCGTTTTTATCAGACTATTTTTTTTATGTTTTTTTGATAATCTTAATACCTTTAAAATACATTTAAAATTGTCAAAAAATGGTCGTGCGAAATGTCCGGACCATTTGCAATCGTTGCCCGTCGACCGCAAATGGTGCAACCACCATTTTCGACCTATCCCGTTCACGCGTGAATGACCAGACGGTGGTCTCTCACAACCACAGTCGATGGTGACGGCCACGGTTGTGCCCAATACATTATTGGGAAATGGCGTGGTCAAGGTCCGCTGCGCGACACGCATCTATCGTTACATTAGAACAACACCAACGAATATCATGCACATATCAATGGTCATCCATTGGCAATATATATTGTTGGTGTTGTTTACGTCATCAACACGGGTCAGCAAATACTAAATAAATACCCAAAACATTGTCAAAAAATACCCAAATAATACCCAAAACATTGTCAAACAATACCCCCAAAAAGGTCAAAAAAAGGTCAAAAAAAGGTCAAAAAAATACACTGGCAGACAAACAACTAACATTGCGGCGCTCCTTCAGGGCGCTGCCACAACCAAACGAACCGCTCACAAACGAGAGATGGGCAGCTTTACGCTTGATTTCAACAGATATGCGCAGGCCAGCTCATGCACGTCATCGCCGTATGGCCCTCGTCGGATCGCCATCCGCTCTCCGTCGGTCATGAGTCATTATAGAAGAGGTACACAGCGGCGCCAGCGCGGGGGGGGGGGGGGGCAGATGGCGCTCGGCTTGGGGGGCTGCCGAGACGGGCCGCCAGCAGCCAGCGGCCAGCGGCAGGACCGAGGTGGCGCGCGCAGCTGGGCCACTGGCGCGCGAGAAGATGGACGCCGCGGGCAGGAGGTCGGCGCGGCTGCAGATCGGGGGCGGTGAGCGGGCGGGTCCACGGCAATTTCTCGGGCCTCGCGGGGTCTCGCTCGCGCTCCAATGCGACGATTCGCAGGGCCGTCCGCCCGCGGGCGCCCTTGCAAAGCAGCCCGCTCATGCGCGCCCATTGAACGTCCGTCGGACGCGCCCCCCCCCACCCCACCCCCCCTTCCCCCCTTCCACCCCCTCTCCATCGCGCCGCCGCCGCGCGCGCGCGGAGGCGCCTTCCTCTCCCGACCTATCGCGCCCAGCCCCAGCTGGCAGCGCCAGACAGCTGGCGCCGCCAGGTGGCGGCCCTAGCGCTGCCCGCAGACCCCGCCCGACCCGCGCCCCAGCTGAGAGAGGGGGGGGGGGGGGGCGGGGCGCATGGGCTGCGCCGAGGCCGCGGCGCCGACCCTAGCCCTGGCTGCCCGCGCGGCCCCGCAGCCCGCGTCGCGCAGCTGGCGCACAGCGAGCGCCCCGAGAGGGCCGAAGAATGCGCGAGGGGGGGCCAGGAGGGGCTTTGGAGGCGCCGCTGCCGCCGCCAGTGAAAGTGGCACCACCCAAGGTGTCGATTGAAGCCAGCCCGAAGTATAACACTGAGCCCAAGAGGGCCCCGCAAGGCTCCAGGAACGCATCAGGAGGGCGCAGCGAGTGTCCCAAGATGGCTCTTCCAGGTGCCGCGTTCGGCGCCCGTGAAAATGACGACTCCAGGAGGTCGCTCGAAGCCCTCCAGAGGTCTTCAGAAGGAGCCCAAGACGGCGCCCAGCGGGCCCCAGCATAGCCAAACAAGTGCCCCGAGAGGGCGCCAGACGGCCCCGAGGGGACAAGAGAAGCCCGAACGTGGCCATGCTGACCTATGAGCTGTATGAAACCTACAGTTTGATATAGCATATATAGCCCATGGCCCTCCTTGGCTGCCCCACCAAGCCTTCTCGGGGCCCGAATGGCACCGATGGGGGCCGCGCGGTGGCCCGACGGTGCCCCGATGGGGGCGCCCAGAAAGGCATTCGAGGTGCAGCGTCCAACGCCAGTGAAAGTGACATCCCCGCGCTGTCGTTTGCCCCCCCCCCCCCCTCCCCCCATGCCGCCACGCGCGCGCGCCGCGCCCCCCGCCGCTCGCCCCGACACCTTAAAATGCACCCAGGACGGCCCCGCAAGGGCACTGAGAAAGCACCGACACGGCCCCGTGCGGACCCTGCGAAATGCCGCGTTCGATGCCCGAGATAGCGACAACTCCCGAGAGGTCGCTTAAAGCCGCCCCGAAGCCCCAGGGGGAGCCCACATAGAACCTCAAGGTGTCATCGATCGCCTAGGGCCGACTCCAACATGCCACAGCATGGCGCGACATAGCCCGAGCGAGAAATAACGCGAGCCTCGGCGCCACCAAGCAAACGACATTTTTCCTTGCAGAACTAGCAGTTGGGGGGGGCCAGTGCGTCGCGCATTTGAACGCATCGCTGCTTCCAAGAAAGCCCAGCGCAGCCCGTGTCAACACCGCCGCGCGTTGAAAACAGGATTTGGAGAAGTTGCGCCGCTAGCCTGCGTCAGAGAGCGCCCGTAAGCGCCGCCAGGCGCGATGCCCAGTAGCAGGGGGGAGGGCGGCCCTCGCCCTCCCCCTCATCCGCCCCCTCCTCATCCCCTCATCCTGCGCCTCGTCATCCCCCTCCTCGTCTTTCCCGCGCCCCCATCCCACTCGGGGTTCCTGCTGCCGGCCTTGTTTCTAACGCAGCCCTTCCGAAGAGCTCGGGTCGCAAGGATGATGGTGGCCCCGCGTTGCAGACGGGCGCAGTCCGTTTGATCGCGCGCCTGGGAAACAATCGACAGCGAGGTCATGGCTCTCTCGGGCCCTAAGAAAGCCCCAATATGGCGCCCAGAGGACGCCGAAAAGGCCACCCGAGGGGCCCTTTTCAACGCCAGTGAAAATGGCGCCGCTCGAAGGCGCCCCGAAGCACCAGAAGGAGCACAAGAGGGCCCCGAGCGGGCCCCAGGACAGCCGCCAGTTTGCCCCGAGAGGGCCCGACAGGACCCTGAGAGACCCCCAGGGAAGCCAAACGGAGCTACGAGGAGCCACGCGCAACCAGCTGTTCAACGCAGCCCCCCCCCCCCCCCCGAGCCACCATGGGCCCTCTTGGGGGCGTGAAATCACTGCGATAGCCCAGAGAGGGCCCGAAAGGGTGCTCCGAGAGGGCACCAGAAGGAGCCTCCAAGGAGCCGCGCCCGACGCCCGTGAAAGCGACGCATTCGATGGGTCGTTGGACCACCCCCCCTTCCCGAAGCCTTCATAGGGGCCCAAGGGGGCGCCGAAAGGGGCCCCATGCAAGCCCCAGGGCGGCGCCAAGAGGGTCGCGAGATGGCTATTTCGGGGCGTCGCGTTCGACGCCAGCGAAAGCGACGTCTCCGAGGGGCCGCTTGAAGCCACCCCGAAGCACCAGGAAGAGCCCAATCGGATTTCAGATGGTATCGGTAGCTCAAGACGGCCACCAACATGAGACAACATGGCGCGCCTTGACCCGAGCGAGGCAACAACGGGAATCGCAAAGCCACCAAGCGCGCACCCGCGACTTCCCTGCATCATCAGCAGTTGGAGCGGACATCCGCCGCGCATTTGAAGCCAATGGCGCCGCCAATGTCGCCCAATGTAACCCAAACGAGCGCCGCCGCGGGTTGGAAGCGCGCGTTGAAGGAGTCGCGTTGGTGGCGTGCGCCATGCAGCGCCGCTCAGCGCCGCTGGGCGTGGTGCCCAATGGCAGAGAAGATGGCAGCCCTCTCTCTCCTCCTTCTCCGCGCCCGCTCCATCCTCCACTCGGGGTCGCCTGTGCGAGCGCCCCCAGCAGCGCATGTTGCCATCCATGTGGTTTGGCGCAGCCCCACCGAACAGCTCGGGTCGCACGAATTATGGCGAACATGCAAGCGCAGGCGGGCGCAGTCCGCCAGGGCGCGCGCCTGGAAACCAATCGACGGCGAGGTTTTCGACCCCTTGAGCTCCAGAGAAAGCCCCAAGACCGCGCCCAGGGGGGTGCCGAGAAGGCCCTTCGAGGCGTCACTGTCGACGCCCGTGAAAGTGGCGCCGCAGCGGGGTCGCCCGAAGCCCGCCCGACAAAAAAAAACGGTCGGAGCCCGATCGGGGCGCAGAGAGGGCCCGAGGCAGTCAGCAGGCCGCCCCGACAGCGCCCACTAATGCCCCAAGAGGCCACCGAGAACGCGCAGCAGGAGCCATGATGAGCTGTGCTAAACCAGCTGCGTAGGTTTGCTCGCCTTGGGCCCACCCCAAGGCAGCAGCGGGCCCATCGCAAAAACGGGAAACAACGCAGCGCGAGGGCTTCGAAAGAGCATGGGTAAGCCCCGAGAGGGCCCCGCGAGGGGCATCCGAGGTGTCACTTCAAACGCCCGCGCAATGAGACTTCTAACGGATCGCTGGAAGCACTCCCATGAGCCCATGGAGGACCCCAGCGAGGGCACCAAAGAACGCCGAGAACGCGCCGCGGCAGCACCGAGAAGGTTCCAAGAGGGCATGCCGAGGTGTCGCGTTCAACGCCCGTGAACGCATCGCCCCCCTAAGGGATCGTACGAAGCCCGCGCGGATCACCGAAAGGAGCCCGATGGGGGCTCTCGAAGGGCCACAGGAGAGCTCCGAGACGGCCTTGCGAGGGTGCCCAGGGTGCCATTCGAGGTGCCGCGTTGAACGCCAGTGAAATTGAATCGCCAAGGGGTCGCCCCAAGCCTTCCCGAAGCCTCGGGGGGGGGGGGGCGAGAGGGCCTCCGAAGGGCACCTGGATAACTAAAAGATTGCCCCGAGAGGGCCCACGAGCTCACCAGAACGCCCCCCCCTCCTCCTCCCCAGAGAGGCACAACATATAGACATGAGCCTTGTTATTTCAAGCCAGCGGTGTAATCTAGCCCCCCTTGCGCCCCCTTGGGGGCCCCTTGGTGCTCGCCCATCTGTGGCATATTAAATGAAAAGGCACAGAGGGTGTCCAATGGGGGCCCCGAGAGGGCCCTGCGAGGTGTCGCGCTCAACGCCCTTGAAAGCGACGCCTCCAAAGGTTCGGCGCCGTCGTCGTCGTCGTCGTCCCCGCCGTCGTCACCAACATCGTCGTCGGCATCGCCCCCGCCATCGACGTCGTCGCCATCGGCATTCTGCCAACTCGCCACTTGCGTCGTCAGTAGCTTCGCCGCCGTCTTCCCCCGAATCACCACCGCATCCTCGTCGGCACAGCCATGGCCCCTATCGCCAACATAATCGCGATTGCGATCGCCACCGTCCTCGTCGGCATCGCCGTCGGCATCGCCAGCGTCATCTTCATCAGCACAACAACCGTCACAGCCATTGCCATCATCTGCATCATCATAATCATCGCCATCGGCGTGGTCGTCGACGTCCTACAGCCTCGTCATCTGCGTCGTCATCGTCATAGTCGCCCTCCTCCTCCTCCTCCTCATGACTTCACTCTCGTCATCGTCGTCACAAGCCTCGTCATCGTCGTCGTCGTCATCGGCGCCGTGCTCGTCGTCGCCGTTCTTTCCGTCGCCATCATCGTTCTCGTCGTTGTAGTCGCAATCGTCAGCGTCGCCGCCGCCGTCGCAGTCATGGCCATCCGCCTCCTCCTCCTCTGCATCATCATCATCATTAACGCAGTTGCCACCGTCGTCACCATCAACGCAACCACCACAATCACTATCACATGGACCATCCATGCGCATCATCATAGCCACCGTCGTCGTTGCCATCGTCGTCCGACCAGCTCGCCACCTTCGCCGCCGTCGTCTTCCTCCTACTCCTGCCCATCCTCCTCGCCCCCTCCCCTCCCGTGCCCCTCCAACCTCCGCCTCCCGAGCGGCCCGCCCAGTGCGCGCGGGGGCAGCCTCTTATGTTAACTAGGCGCTGAAAGGGCACCTGCAATGAAGCCCCAGACGCCCCGCGTCGTCTCCAGGACATCCGACGCCCGAGCTAGGCAGAGCCCAGCGAACCTCCACTGCGCCCCCGCAAGGCCACCAAAAGGCGCCCAAGAGAGGCCCAGTAGAGGGACAATGCGAGCTTAGGTGCCCCGACGTCGTTGTCGTCATCGTCGGCGTCGTCACCGTCGTCATTGGCGCCCCGATCATCGTCATCATCTTTGCCTCCATCATCGCCAACACCGCCATCATCATTGTCGCTGTCGCCATTGTCATCACCACCAGCATCAGCACCGCCATCGTCGTCGTCATCGTCTTCCTGTCGAATTGTCACGGTCGTCATGCTGCGGTCACGTGGGCGGGACTGCAGGCGCCGCGCCCCGTGGGAAACCCGAAAGGGGACATGTGATGCAACACTAAGTTTGCCAAGCATTTCCCCCGTGTCATCGTCGACGTCATCGTGATTGTCGTCGCCGCCGTTGTCGCTATCATCGTCGTCGCAATCGTCAACGTCGCCATCGCCATCATCACCATCATCATCCGTATCACCACCAGCATCATCTTAACCATCGGCGTCGTCATCGTCGTCTTGCCAATTCGTCCTTTGCCTCGTCATCGTCATCACTTCCCTCCTCCCCATCACCGCGTCATCTTAGTCGTCGTCGTCATCGTCCTAGCCCCTAGCCGCCGCCATCGCTGTTAGCATCGTCGTCGTCATCGTCAGGATCGCCGTCTCCATCGCCAAGCTCAAAGTCATGCTCGTCATCATCATCTGCATCATCGCCGTCGTCGCAGCCTTCCGTGCCATCATCGTCGTAATCGTCACCAACACCATCATCATTACCATCGGCATCGCCGCCACCGTCGTCGTCAGCACCGTCGTCGGCATCGTCATCGTCATCCTCGTTAGCATCAGCATCATCATTATCATCACCACCATGACCATCATCATCGTCGTCGCCGTCACCACCACCATCGCCCTCGCCATCGCCACCACCATCACCATCACTGCCGTCGCCATCGTCGCCATCGTCGCCACGGCCAGCATCATCGTCATCGCCGTCGCCATCGTCGCCATCGTCATCTCGAACTGGGGTATTGACGAAGGTAGACGATCGACGTCTCGCTCTTTGCGGTACGACAGAGGCCAGATGGAAATTCTGTACAACAAGCTTGTTTTGTACAGAATTTCCCGTTTGAGAGTTTTCCACGGTGAGGTGCGCCTGCAACCCCATTCAGGTTAATGGCAGCATGGCGTATTTGTGCGAAGCGTGTTGGTAGGATCAGACTCAAACGTGCGGCAGTTCGGCGAATATCGGCTGAACTGCGTGCGACTAGGGACTAGGGACTAGGTGTAACTGGGTGTAACTTGTAACTATGTGTAACTGGGTGTAACTGGGCGGAGCAGTGTGCAACTGGGTGAAACTGGGTGCAACTATGCGTTGCTACTGTGTGCAACTGAGTGTAACTGTGTGTAGCTGGGTGAAGCTGGTTGTAATTGGGTGTAACTAGGTCTGTCTAGCATCTAGTCATCTAGTCGGAAGCGCTCTCCTGGCCTTTGCTGTGGCGCTCGTTGCCCGCACGCTGGTGGGCCCCGCGAGTCCCGAGGCAGCAGGGCACTCGAGAGTAGCGTCGCAGTCGCACCGCACGTAGACGAATATTATTGGAGACTAGGGCCCCGAGTGACCCCCGAGATTGGGCCCCGAGTGACCCCCGCACATGGTCTGGTCATAATCGCTCCAAGTGGCTGCCATGACGGGTACTTGTTCGTCTTACTTTTGCATTCGCTGCTGCACTGTATCAAGGGAAAGATGCTCTTTTTTTTCGACGCCTTCACAGCAGCCCATGGCCACGGGGCGCAAGTCCCAGGCGCCGGCCCGAGGGCCCTCGACCGCCGGCCGCGGCGCTGCGAGAGGCGGCCGCGGCAGGTCGCGGCAGGGCCGCGGGAGAGGCAGCGGCGCGGTCAGCACTTGCGATCTGTGCCAGCGCACCGACAGGGACTGAGGGCCAACAAGCACTACACACTTCTCATCCGTGTCCCTGTGTCCTGGCACCCTGGACCGCTGGCCCCCCGTTGGCTGCGTCTGTCGTGGTCCGAACAATGTTGCGGTGAGGCGTTCGGGGTTTCAAGGGCCGAATGCTCTTTGTAATCCTAGGCGCACCGCTTTTGGGCATGAGTTTGAAACGGCCCCGCTTTGAGGCTCCGAGCGGGGTGAACGATAGAGGCGTTCGGGTTCAGAGGGTTGTCGTGTTGTTTTTCACCTAGGACACAGGGATTGTCCAGAACGGCTGTGAGCTGGCCGCGCACCTGGAGGAGGGGGAGGTGGCTTGCGTCGAGTGCCTGACGTGGCTCCTGGAGAACGCACCTGTGCTGTCCTGGTCAGGGTTGGTCGCAGCTCAAGAGGCAGGGCAGTTGCGGGATTTATGTCAGCAGGGTGAGACGCCAGCTCAGAAGCAACCAACGAGGACGCCTCCCAGGACGCTCAACCTAGGCGACTCCGTCGACTGCGGCTTCGAGCTCTACGTGAAGTGCGCTGCGCTGACGGCCAAAGACGTGGAGCGGGAGTTCGGGAGAACGGCAAAAGCACTACACATCAAACCAGTTGAGATTCCATCTCGGCCGACCTCGTTTACTGTCTACTTGGTGAAGGCCTGCCCCGAGTCGAGAGGCAAGTATCCAACATTCAAGCTGTACCACCGCAGTAGCACCGTGGCCAGCGTCGGCTTCCTCAAGCGAGATGCCCAAGAGCTGTTCGAGAACCAGTCTACCGTGTTGTTTGGTGCTACTACTGCGGGCCAGGGTGGCGAGATCAACCTCGACCTCACGCCTGGCGCGCGCTCGTCCATCGCGACGTGGGCCGAGGTGCGGGACCGCGCTGACAAGATAGCGGAGAAGAACGCCAAGAGGACCCGCGCTGGATCGAAGATCGGCGAGCAGGACGACGACGACGGAGGGGGCGATGACATCGAGGTGCTTGACTTTGAGGATGCGGCCTCGAGCAGCGTGCATCCCTTCGACCCAGATGCCGCGGCTGAGTGCACTGGGGCCGCTTCCTCCAGAGCCGACTCCATCGATCATCAGCCTGGCAGCGCAGTGAAGAGGCAGCCGTCAATGTCGCCACGTGACATGGGTGGTAAGCCTTTGAAATCTTCAAGGACGGCCGCGGCGCCCACCGACAGTTACGAGCCCGAGAGGCAGAACCCGCACACGCTCGGCACAGTGGACTACTGGGTCTGGGAGCTGGCGTTCGAGAGGGCCTTCAACGGCCATAAGAATGGGAGAGCCGAGAACCAAGCTAGACAACTCGTCCAGAAGCTCACGGGCACGGAGCGCCGCACGCTGCAGACCCACCTGGAGCTCTACAACAAGGCGAAGCTGTTCGACGAGAAGGCTGTGGCGAAGGTGCCAGACGGGGAGCTGATGGCCTCATGGGAAGTCCTACGAAAAGCAGGCGCCACGCTCACGCAACGGGCTGTGAAGGCATTGGCCAGGAGGACTGCCATGAACGCTTGGCAGGACATCAACAAGGCCGACCTGGACACGGACAAGATGAAGCAGTTGCTGGTCGGTTTCATGGAGCGGTGTCGGCCGTGGGGCTTCACCGCCAAACCTCGGGATGTGGCGAACCCGTGTGCAGTGTGCTTGGTCGATGGGTGCACGTCCGACGCCGACGTCGCGAACACCTTCCTGGAGATCGCCGTCGCAGACACCCTCGCAGAGTGGCTCACGGCAGGCCCCAGCGCGGCTGACAACGTCAAGCTCTACTGCGAGGCAGCGGACCTCGTCCTCGCATCATTGCCCGAAGACGCGGAGCTCGGCGACCACTCAGCTTCAGTTTACCTCGAGATGACTTCGGCGATCCGAGTGCTGACAGCGATGCAGGCGACGTCCTTGACAGCGGACACTGACATGCAGGTGTACGTGGACGCAGGGCGCTTGGAAGCTGAGGGCCGACGCACCACTGGACAGCAGAGCGTGCATCAGCTCGTGGGCCAGGCGCTCCTGACGAGCGCCAACGACTTCTGGGCTAAGAAGTTGAAGTGGATGACGGAGCACGCAGATGCAGTCACGAAGAACGGCGGCCATGTGAAGTCGGCCATCGCCGAGCTGGAGCGGATGGACGCTAACCCGTCGGAGCAGCGTGCCAAGCTGCTCAAGCGCATCGTGGACGACGTACCGTACTGGGAGGCCGCCATGTACACGGGCTGCGCTGACGAGTGCAAGGCCATGGTCCTCAACAGGTCCATTTTGCAGTGCAAGGCGCTCACTTCTGATGGCGAGGTTCGGGGGTGGTGCAATACGCCCACTTGCACTCCTATGTCCAACCCCCGTCGGTGTGTCTAAGGGGTACCAGTAGCTAGGACTAGCGACTACTGACTAACAGCTAGTAGTGCACACCGATAGGGTTGGACGTGGGAGCGCAGGTGGGCCCATTGCCCCACCCCATAGGGCAACGGCGACATCGGCACGGAGGGCGGCGCCCAGACGACGGCGGTGACGATCGCTTACAAGGAGTTGTTCAAGGACTTGTCCAACGTGTTCGCGGCGGACGAGCAAGTGGAGCGCTGCTCTCGTGCGCTCCAGTCCAAGATAGCGGCCATGGACCTCGGCGTGAAGCACGAGATGTTAGCAGATGCGTTGGCCACGTGGAATGATGGTGATAAGGAGTTGACTCACCGTCTGAAGGATGCGTTACACAGCTGTCGCATGAAGGCCCTGCCCGAGAAGCTGCAGGAGTCGTGCAACTCGTTGTTCACCTCCATCATTGTCGACCTCTTCAAGGACGGGGCCGACTGGACTACGAAAGAAGGCTTCCTGTTTGAAGTCTTGGAGCTCTTAGCGCCGAACGTGCCGTGTTCATCGGTGGATGCTTCAACGGGTGTGGCAGCGTGGCTGGGCGCTGCTTGGCGCGTGGCGCGCGTCCAGACAACGCTCGCGCAGGCGGAGCACCACGTGGAGGAGGGTTTGCAGGATGCTACGCCTGCCGACGTCGAGCGCCACGCCAGGGAGTTGACTCGGGCCGTCCAGAAAGCGAACCACAACGCCCGCAGCACTGCCCTTGAGAAATTTCACGTTGGCGCTTCGCTGCAGGTGGCTGACGCCGTGAACTCTGCGAGCGACCTTGTCCAGAGGGTCGGGGCGAAGATCGTCGGCGCCCTGTGCGAGAAGACAAGGCTGGACTTCACGAACCTGAAGAAGAGCGCTGAGGAGGCGGCTGGCGTCGCTGAGTTCAAGAAGGAGTGCGACAACTGTACGACTCTCAATGCCGCGCTCGACCTCTACCGCCTCGGTCTGCACGAGGCGCCCGTCAACGAGTGGCTCGACCAGACGTGCACCATCGAGGGGGCCTTGACGACAGTGGCGGGCAAGGCGACAGAGTACTCGCTGCCAAGCTACTCCACCGAGGCGACCGCAGGCATCACCGAGGAGATCGCGGTCATCCGCGCGCTCTGCATGAGCGCAGAGCTCCTGAAGGCGTTCGGCACGGAGTCGCTCCAAAGTAACAAGATAGCCATGCGCAACAGCTGCATGAATACCCAGTCCAAGCTCAGGAAGTTCGGCATCCAGCCTGAGTCACTGCCGCGCGTCGTGGTGTCGCGGTACAGGGATGCGCTCAAGATGCGGTGATCGAGTACTGAATCAGTTTGCCTTCGACCCTGCTGAACTTTTGTGGGTGCCAGGGCCTGCGACGACAGGCCCGCGCCCCCGCAGCGTGGCGACCAGCGCTGCGTCACGGGCCCGCCCACGATGGGGCACGGTCGCGCACGGCCGCGGCGCGGGGCCGCGTGCCGAAGGGTGAGACAGGATCTGTGGATGTAACACTGCCTGCGCCAGTGTTGGGAAATAGTATCCGTGATTTGTTCGTGCCCCCCTGTCTCGAGGAAGGGGGGCGTTGCCCCTGAGGTCTGCCTGATCAGGTGCGGTGCGCGAGAATGTCTATTCATATGTATGTTCTTGATGGTTACACAGCATGCCCGTGCTTCCCATTGTGTGTCCTTCGCATTCGTGGGCTGTCGCCCTTCTCCGCCTGCCCCACACCCAAGGGTCTTGGAGCAATGGGTCGGCGTTCGGCGTCGGATTGGCCACTTGCAGGTGGTTTCTGTTGATCTGTATGGGGCGCGGCCGATTCAGGACTCGGATCTTGGAGCCCACTGTGTTTCGTTAAGGGCCTCGGTCTTGGGGCCCCGCGCTGGATTTGCACTTCGGCGCGGGGCACTGGGTGACGGGCCTCGGCGTGAAAAGCCGCGGCCAGTATTTCAATGGGGGATTCCTTGCGGCCTCTGGTAGCGTGATTTGGGCATCGGGGATTGGTGTACAGGTTTTCTCTGGGGTTGCAGCCCGCGGACGCTACGGTGTCAGGGCTTCGGCTCTGTGGGGCCAGTGTTTTTGCTGTCACTTCGGGCCTCTGGGCTCTGGGCCCCTCTTGAAAGACTAGATCGGTTTAGTCTATTTCTTGTTTTCCGAAATCCTCCAGCGCAAGATCCCACCGTGCACGATTGCACCCGTTTGGGGAGGTGTTTCGGTAACACCTGGAACAATAACACAAACACATTCGAAGTGGCCTTATCCACTTCTTACGATTACTGCTGCACTCTGCCCCGAAAAGGTTCATCGCTCGCACAATGCGTGGGGCGATTGGAAAAAAACATTGGTTTTATGATGTATGTTTAGACTATTTTTTGAGTATTCAGCATAGGCGTTTCCCCCCCCCCCCCCCCTCCTATATTTTTAGAGTATTTTTCATATAATTATTGTTTTGCAGACTGTAGCGGTCATCGGGTAATATAAACCAAGACCGCTCTGATTCTCAGTCGATCGCCAACATGGATCGAGGGGGTGTGGATTAGCGACGGGTCCCGTTCCTATGGGAAATCACGGGCTGTCGCCGCAGAGCGAGGCGGCGTTGGCGGCATTTTGGGGAGGGCACCTCCCCCGATCCATGGATTTGGCGACCGCGCGCCAAATCCATGGATAGCTGATCAATGTTTGCACGCCCCCGAGAATCAAGACCGATCTGATTCCGGAAATGGCTCCGGGTTGCCTTGGGCCCCTCGGGACGGATGAAAGGGGGGGATTGGGAAAGGAGTGGTTACGAAATCTGCTGCATGCAGCTGGTTTCGGCCCCGCCGAGGGGCCCAGTCCTCGATACATAGCCGCCTCCAACGCCGGGAGGCGCCGGAAAAATCAGCTACGTGAGCTGATTCTCAGACCCCCCCCTTTGCGATCCCCCCCTTTCGCCCCGCCCGAGCCCTGCGCACGTCTCTCCCGAGGCACTGGCATTGCTCGCACAGCCGGCCCACTGAAGAGGGAACCCTTTGTCGTCGGGGCGAAGTGCTCCTCGACTGTTTTGCACTCTGTCTCTGGATTTCCTCTGTGGTTTCCCATGGGGAGTCGGAGCTTCACTCATGGAAGAAAGGGGCCTGGTTCCTTAGTGAGGGTTCCGTATGACAACGCTTCGATTGTAAATGCATCGGGAGAGGAACAAAAACACACACACACACACACACACTTCATCGTCGATTCCCCATGGGAAACTATGTTGAGTGGGGGGGAGACGAAAACCCATAACATCTGGGAAAATGTGAGGGATTATGTTATTTGTGTGTATATTTACACATCTCTATATATATATATATATATATATATGTGTGTGTGTGTGTGTGTGTGTGTGTGTGTGTCCCAGGGCCCCTTCAATGCAGGCGCGCCGTGGGCCAGGGAGGGCCTCCAGTCCTCGGCCTCTGGTTCCTGGCCGGCGGGTCGTTGGCTCTGCGCAGCGCTTGTGTGTCGGGTATAGCCAGGACCCCGGGCAGGGGGGCCCGGTCAGTGCTCCAAATCCTTTCTTAATCGTCCCCGGTCCAGTTTTTTGAGGCGCCTCTTTTGTACCTGGGGTGTCCGGTTTATAAGGGCGCTTTCTTTGGATCGGAACTTAGGGGGTCCGGTTTATCAAGGCGCCCCGTCGAAGAGGGGGGTCCGGAATATTAGGTCGCATTTGGAGTGGGGTCCAGTTTTTTAAGGGGGGGTCGATTAATAAGAAAGAGCGTGTTCTACCGCTGCTGGCGGAAAACCGGGGGGGGTCACTACCGGTTTGAACCCCCCCCCCCCCCCCCAACGGAAAACCGGGGGGGTCTATACCGTTCGAACCCCTCCCCCCCCCCCCAGTTCATCATGAAAAGGGGGGGGGGTCACTACCGGTTCGAACCCCCCCCCGCCCCCTCCAAACTCGAAAACCAAATTGGGGGGGGTCATTACCGGTTCGAATTCCCCCCCCCCCCCCCCCCTCGAAAACAGAGGGGGGGGTGCGGACAGTGGTGGGGACGGTGGTGGTGGGAACAGTGGTGAGGGGACAGCGGGACAGTGGTGGGGACAGTGGGGGGACAGCGGTGGGGACGGTAGTGGTGGGGACAATGGTGAGGACAATGGTGGGAACAGTGGGGACAGTGGGACAGTGGTGGGGACGGTGGTGGTGGGGACAGTGGTGTGGGGACAGTGGGAATGCGGTGGAAACAGTAGGACAGTGGAGGGTACAGTGGTGGTGGGGGCAGTGGTGAAGGCGGTGGCGAGGACGGCGGTGGGACAATGGGACAGATGTACAGTGGGGACAGTGGTGGGGAAAGTGGGGACAGTGGTGGGAACAGTGGGACAGCTCAGTGGTTCGAACCGGCAGTGACCCCCCCCTCCGGTTTTCGAGGAGGGGGGGGGGTTCGAATCGGTAGTGACTCTCCCCGGTTTTCGAGTTCGAGGGGGGGGGGGGGGGGTGAGGGGATAGGGGAGGGGGGGGTTTTGCCAGGGGACGGGGGGGGGGGTCCAGCAGGGGAGGGGGATTTTCGGAGGGAGGGGGGACCCCCAGGTTCCGGAGGAAAAGGGCGGCAATTTTCCACAGTAAAGCGGCGGTGGATCACGCTCTCTCATTTAGAAGGGATTTGGAGTAGTAGAGTCCCGGGGCCCCTAAATAGCCAGAATATTTGAACCAGTTCTGCCGTAGCTGTTTTTTTTTCGGGTGACGGCAAATCCGGTTAGTGGAACGGGGCGGGAGGGGCGACCCCCGGTACACATCACTAAACCAGGTCCCTTTAAACCAACGCCCGATTTTGGCCCGTGGCCCGCTCAGCTCGTTAAGGGCTTAACGACTTCTGCCGTCCTTCGACTCGTGCTGGAGCGGCCGCGAATAGCTCCAATTTTCCCTGGAGAAGATCTCTGGATTTCCCTGCACGTACTTCGACCTGCCTGGATCTGCCTGGATTCGCCTCGACCTACCTGCATCTACCTGGATCTATCTGGCCCGATCGCCACACGTCGGTCGGCGAGAAGTCGACGAGCCCGATCGGCTTCTCTCGGAGGTGGGTAGACCTCTTACCCTGACACGTCGATTAAGGAATTATTTGTTCACCGCCGATTCTCGAAGAAGAGGGAGGTTTGTCCACCGCCGATTCTCGAAGAAGAGAGCCGACAGGAAAGGAAGTGTCCGGGGGCCTGCGCGAACAGCCTTCTGGCCGGCGTTGGAGGCCCCTTCCTGGTCTCTATAGCGCCCAGCGCGCGCCTACACAGGGCTGCGCCAGTGGCGCCGCCGTTGGTTGCGCTCGGGAGCCTTGAGACGGGGGTCAATGCAAACGGGGGTCAGCCAGGGCGCCAGATCCTGCAGGATCCTGCGAAGACCCCCTCTGGCTGACCCGGATTAGCGAGCCGCTCGAGGCCGCGAGGCGGCCGCGCATATTGGCTGACCCGGGTTTGCGAAGATCTGCGTTGCAGTTTTCTTTTCTTGCATTGGAGTGTTTGGTTTCCTGCTGACCTGGGTTTGGATTGACCCAGGTCAGAAGATCCCCGATGCGCAATCGGCGTCACCCCAACATGCTGATATGAAGTCGGGTCTGTCCCTCTACAGGGGGAACAGTACAAAGATCGTAGAAGGGGACGATGTTTTGACTTATTTTGGCCATTCTTGGCATGTATATTTTTTCGTACTTTTAATGTTTTGCCCAGAATCCCCCAGTCGGGCAGGCCCGACCTAATACTAATACTATGAGTGCGCCGCCCCCTTCAGGGGCGACGCGCGCACCGAGAAATCTTCTAGTGTATGCGTCGTGGCGGGCGCTTTCTGGCCACACCGCTCGGGAAACGACATACTACAAGATGGGTATACTACGTCTGCCTCGGAGACAGCAGAAGCTGCATTTTCGGAGGTCTGCGCATCGCCGCCCTGGCACGGCCGCGAGGGGCGAGGAGGAAAGGTGCACAGGACGAGGGGCTGGGAGGGATGGGGGCGGCGAGGAGGAGGAGGAGGAGGAGGAGGCGGAGGAGGAGGAGGAGGAGGAGGAGGAGGAGGGAGGGGGCGGGAGGAGGAGAGGGGGAGGAGGAGGAGGAGGAGAGGAGAGGAGGAGGAGGAGGATGGAAGAGGAGGTCTGCGCATCGCCGCCCTGGCACGGCCGCGAGGGGCGAGGAGGAAAGGTGAGGAGGAGAGGAGGAGGCGAGGAGGAGGAGGAGGAGGAGGAGGAGGAGGCGGAGGAGGGAGGAGGAGGAGGCGGAGGAGAGGGAGGAGGAGAGGAGGAGAGGAGGGGGGCGGAGGAGGAGAGAGGAGGAAGAGGAGGAGGAGGAGGAGGGAGGGGAGGAGGAGAGGAGGAAGGGGCGGAGGAGGAGGAGGAGGCAGGAGGAGAAGAGGAGGAGGGAGGAGGCGGAGGAGGAGGAGGAGGAGGAGGAGGAGGAGGAAGGGGCGGAGGAGGAGGAGGCGGAGGAGGAGGAGGAGGAGGTCTGCGTGGATCTCTCGGGCCGGCGCCTGACCCCCCCCCCCCTTAACTGCAGCCCGAGGCACGCCAGTAGGCGGCGCCGGCGGCGACGACGGGGGCCTTCGGCGCCGGCCTGCGGGGACGCTCGAAAGCCAGCGCGGCCTCGAACGTCAGCGGCCAGGGGAGCGCCGGATTTTTGGCACGCAGATCGGCGAGTTCTCCAGATTTCGCGGGCGAGCGCGTTTCTCCTCCCCCCGCCCCCCTTCTCCGCGTTCCTCCTCCCCCGTGCCACTGGGCTTCTTCTCGGGGGTGGCCAGAGCCCCCAACAGTGACACGTCGATTCGTGAATTGTCCGTTTTCGGTTCTCGAGATGGCGCCGTGGCCGTTATTTTCCAGGCTTGCGCCCGCCAGGTTTGGGCTTCAGGTCGTTTTCACTAAACCACGTTTTACTAAAGGGGGGGTCTGTCCATCCCCGATCTTCGCGCTGGTGAAAAGTGCACTGGGTTTCTTCACAAGCGTGGGGGGCTACCGCCCCGACGAGTGTCCGCCTCGCCTCGTCGTCGCGCCGCGACGGGGGCCGGAGCGCCTTCGGCGCGCTGGTGGCTGCCCGCGACGGGGGTCGATGTGTTGCTGTCGGCGGGGGTGACGCCCCCCCGACGCTCGCCAAGAAGCTCGAAGTAGGTTTAAGTCGGGCCTCTCCCTCTACAGGGGGGAATATCCAAGACTAGTCAGGACATGCGTAGTCAGGGGCCGATGTTTTGACTGTGTTTGGACATGTTTGGAATATCTGTTGGGCATTTTTACGGTTACGCCCAAATCCCCCTGTAGGGGGACAGGCCCGACCTAAACGTAGGTGTCTTTGCGACTCCGCCTCCAGCCACGGATCTCAGGGCCTCCAGGAGGCTCGGGCCGAACGAAAGGGGGGCATAGGGAAAGGGGGGGTTACGAAATCTGCTGCATGCAGCTGGTTTCGGCCCCACCGAGGGGCCCATTCCTCGATACGTGGCCGCCTCCCGGCGCCAGGAGGCGCCGGGAAAATCAGCTACTCGAGCTGGTTCTCAAACCCTCCCTTTGCTATCCCTCCCTCTCGCCCGGCCCGAGAGGCGTCTCGTCGCCACGGCCGGGTTCTCTTGACGGTCCTTGCCGCGCTCGGGCCCCGGGACGAGGAAGGAGCGGCCCACGACTCGAGCAGTGGCGAGGCGCCCTGGCGTGCCTACAGGCCTTTCAAAGAATGGACTAAGAACCTTTTTAGTGGTTTCCACGAGCTGTTCGTATAACATTTCTGGCCGGGACCGTCTCGTTCTAACACATCGGGGGTTTAGGTTCTGAGAACATGGCTTTTGTTTTGTGAGCATGCTTGCTCAACGCGACGAAACGCAGGTCCTGGGGACGAGATCGAGAGCTCGGGGGGTGCCTTGAACCAAATCGCGACGTCGGACGTCTGGTCCTCAGCGCACCTTCCTCCCTGCCGCGCACCCGGCAGCGCACCAGGTGTCCGACAAGGGCTGGTACGCGCCGCTGACGCAGTGGGGGGGGTGGGTCGCTCTCGTGACCCGGTCTTGCAGCCTTGCGGCCGTCGAGATTTCTACAGAAGGTTTGGAGGGGGATGTCTGCCTCGGGCCCAGACCTGCGTGCTTGTGAGAGGGGGGGCGCTGTGGATGCCTGGCGGTGCCTGGGGCTGATCGAGCGTTGGGATGGTATGTTGGACGTTCAGGTCCGAATTTCGATACAGTCAATCATGATATTAAGGATGGGGCAACTTCCCAAGGCTACCCTTGCATCCCTGCCGCTTCGGTATTCGGCATCCTTCGGCATTCTGCTGCGCTCCGCACGGAAAACGTCAACATGGCGTTCCAAGGCTCTTGCATCCTTACCGTGCATCCTTACTATTCTGGTCGAGTGTAGCTAGAGTTTGCTCAGGGTTCGCCCGCGTTTCCTCGGCTTAGGACCACCTAGCCTGACCTGACCTCAGGGCCTAGCCTTGCCCAACCTGGCGAAGCTCAGATAGTAGTACACTGGCTCAGCGCAGCCTTACTTATGATAATGCTAGAAGCGTGTATGTGAAATGTGCAGATGTCAACATCGCGCCCGCGCTTATCAGGCTATCTGAGACTAGCCCAGCCTATATTCTGGCTCAGCGTTCACCGACCTGGTTCGGCGCAGCCAGCCTTCCATTGCGTCGGCTGGCCAGGCCAAGTCTGGCTCGACTTGGCCTCGCGTAGCCCAGCCTAGCGTGGAACAGCATTGCCTAGCTTCGCGCGTCCTTTTCGAACGCCTCCCGTCCTGCCCTTCCTCTGCCCTCGCCGTAACTAGAGCTGACGCGCCCCGCCGTTAGCCCGACCGACCGCCGGACCCACATCTCGCCGCAGATCCAGCAGGCGGCGTCCCAGAGCGGCGCAGTCCAGCCGTGGCCCCGCCAGGCCTGGCTTACCTCGTGAGCGACGTCAAACCAAACACGGGGCCGCCTTCACCGACATAGGCGCGCGAGCGGCCTCGTCGCCGTTGCGGCGTGCCGCCCTGGCGGCCCGCGCAGGCCACCGCGCAAGCCACCGGTGTGCCATCTCGCGCACAGTGGAGACCCATGCCGAGAAGCGCCCTGCCTGCCTCAGGGGTGCCATGGGTTTCCATGGGGCTTCGATGGTGTTGCGGTGGAGAGCGCGGCGTTCCCAGACCCAAGATCAATGGGCGCCCTGGGGTCTCAGGGTTGGGTTTCTCGTGGAAGGTTCCTTGTGGACTGGCCCCCACTGTAGGTGCCTCTTGAGGCAGTGCTGAGCCACTTTAGCGGCGCCGCTTGCCTTCCCGGGCCACCCTCGGCGCCTCGGAGAGCTCAGCAGGGTTACAGGGAGGCGTCGGGCCGCCCAGGAACCCCCTGGCCTCGGGGCAGGGTGCTTGGGTCTCCTGTGAAGGGCTTCTTGTGGTCGAGCCTCCGCTGCCAGCACCTCTGTTGATCGTCGCGCTCGTGGGCCTTCCGGAGCTGCCGCCCGCGTGGTGCTCCGCGGCGCCGCGTGCGGTGCTGCGCTCCTCGGGCAGGGCTGCTGGGGCCACGGCCCTGGGGGCCCCCCCCGCCCGGGGCACGGCTCCGCGGCAGGCTCGGGGGCCGTCGGCCGCTTGTGCCGTGGGCCTCCCTTCGGGGCCCGCGGCCACGGTGGCCCCGCGGCACGGGCTGCGCATGGCATGCGGTCTCGTGCTCTCTGCCCCGCCCCCCTTCACCCCCCGCCGAGCGTGATCATCGGGCCCGCCGCGAACGAGGGGTGGGTCACTGCTCGCTCGCACTTCCATGGCTGGTCAATCCGCACAGTAAGGGTGAGCGGCATTCCAAGGCTGTCTTTGCACCCTTCCCCTCCGGCCCAAGCTTGGTCTCTGTCGCCTGACGCGCCCCGCTCGCAGAGCGTCTTTCAGAACCCTGCATCCTGATCGCCAATCTTTGTTATACAGCGAGTGGCTTGAATAAGGAACACTTGCTTTTCAAAAGGGATTCGGTCGTTCCTTAGGTTTGCATGCGTTCTGCATTTTCCTTATGCGTTATGTATCATTCATCGTTCCTTGAACAGTATTCCGTGGAAAAAAAGAGCTTCGTTCCTCAGGTATCGTTCCTTAGGTCACGCCGATGACTGTACGGGTTGACTGCATGTGCATGCCACCTTGCTTGCGTGCCAGTGCCTCCTCTCGTGCCGGACGAAAGGGGGGGATTGGGAAAGGGGGGGTACGAAATTTGCTGCATGCAGCTGGTTTTGGCCCCGCCGCCGGGCCCATTCCTCGATACATAGCCGCCTCCCGGCGCCGGGAGGCGCCGGGAAAATCACCCTCGTGAGCTGATTCTCAAACCCCCCTCTTTGCTATCCCCCCCTTTCGCCCGACCCGATCCTCCACCCCCCTCGGCTCTGGCTCGTGCGCGTCCGTCCCTCCCCGCGTCTCCTTGGAGCGGAGGTGCGGCACCGTGGTCGTCGAGGGCGCGCTGTGCAGGCGCCGCGTGCGCACGCGCGGCGCCCCCCTTCCTCTGTGTGTTGTTTCTGTTGTATGTGTGTGTATATGTTTTGTTTCTCGCTCTCTCTTTCTTTATATATATATAGATCGTTATCTCTCTCTCTCTCTCGTTTGTGTTACTCCTCTATAGTTTCTCTCTCTCTCTCTCTCTCTACTATCTCGTCGATGGTGTTCCTCTCCACTGTATTGATCTCTCCCTCTCTCTCTTGTTTCTCTCTCTCTCTCTCTCTCTTTTTCTCTCTCTCTCTCTCTATCTCTTGCTCTCTCTCTCTAGCGGCCTTCGGCCCATTCCTCCACCGCGCCTTGGTTGTAGGTCAGATGCCTCTTGGGTGCCTGTGGGGATCTCTCTTGGGATGCCAAGGCGGGCCGTCACTGGGCCAGTGCTCTCTGCCACAAGCTGGTGCTCGGCACCATGCTCGAGGGCAACTTGCCGTGCCAGGTCGTCGCGGAACGGCGATGTCACACGGGGGGCGGAGGGCCAGATTCAGGTGGCGGGGAAGGTGTCGCACAAGCCGCGCCACCTGCAGCTGTGGCCGCGTCACAGCCTTTTATGTTTGCTCTCGTTGCGGGCGCACAGCCGCTAGGGACCCCCGCAACCTCTCAGGGGGGTGCCGCGTGCCGGCCGCGAGAACCGTTCGCGGATTCAGAGGGGTTGGCACCCTAGTCGGCGGGCTTCAGCGGCAGTGACAGCCGGCGACGAGGGCAGGGTGAGGCGCGAGGTGGGTGTCCGCCGCCTCCCATGTCGAGCTCCGGCACTCCTCGGTCGTTTCCCAGGTAGGCCCCCCCCGACTTGCGGGTGCCCGCCAACTCCGAGGACCCCCCCCTGCCGCCTCGTCCGCACAGTTGCTACGCCGACGCGCTCCCGGCCACGCTCCCCGGATGGTTCCGCCGCTTCGCCACCACGCACCAGGCAGCGCCCCTCTGCCCGCCTGTGGAGCCGCCCTGGCACGGCCACGAGGGGCGAGGAGGAGGAGGAGTGCACAGGATGAGGGGCTGGGAGTGATGGGGGCGGCGAGGAGGAGGAGGAGGAGGACGAGGAGGAGGACGAGGAGGAGGAGGAGGAGAATTTGGAGGAGGAGTTGGACGAGGAGGAGGGAGGAAGAGGAAGAGGAGGAGGAAGAGGAGGAGGAGGAGGAGGAGGACGAGGAGGAAGAGGAGGAGGGAGGAATAGGAAGAGGAGGTTGAGGAGGTGGAGAAGGACGAGGAGGAGGAAGAGGAGGAGGAGGAGGAGGAGAAGATTTGAGGAGGAGGAGGAGGAGGAGAGAGGAGGGAGGAGGAGGAGGAGGAGGAGGAGGAGGAGGAGGAGGGAAAGGGGGAGGAGACAAGGAGGAGGAGGAGGGAAAGGGGGAGGAGGCGGAAGACAAGGGAGGGAGGGAGGGAGGGAGGGAGAGACGGAGGAGGTGGAGGAGGAGGAGCAGGAGGAGGAGGAGGAAGAAGACCAGAAACGGGAGGGTGATTGTGGGAACGGGAGGTGGAGCGGTGATACGTGGAACCGAGGGGCAGGCGAGGTGGGATGCGGGAGGACGGGGGAAGACGGAGGCCGTGCTAGCTATCCCCGATGTTGCCGCCTTGCCCGTTACGGCTCCCCTTGTCCCCATCGCCGCATTCTGCTCCCATCTCCTCAGCTTTCAGTTGTGGGTGCCCTGCGAAGTGCCCTCGAGCCAGCTTACCACAGTCTGCGACCCGCTCTCACGGGAGCATCCGCCACTACCCGTCTCTCTTCCCCGTCCCCTCCTCCTCCTCCTCCTCCTCCTCCTCCCTCCTCCTCCTCCTCCTCCTCCTCCCTCCTCCTCCCTCCTCCCTCCCTCCCTCCCTCCCTCCTCCCTCCCTCCCTCCCTCCCTCCCTCCCTCCTCCCTCCCTCCCCCTCCCTCCCTCCCTCCATCTCTCGCTCCGCATCCGTGTGTCACGCAGGTCACGACGGCTGTGCTCTCCCTGCCTTCGGCCTTGGGGCCTTCCCGCATCGATGCGGCTCCTCCCCGTGGCAAGACGGGGTGCCGAGCTCTGGCCTTGTTTTTGTTCAACGGCCGCGTGCTCCGCGACGTCGGACGTCCTGGCGCCCCCGCTCCCTACACGCACCCCCTTCGCCTCCCCTTCACACTTTCTCTCCGGTCGCCTTCCTATGCTGGTCAGTGCGACAGATGGCGGGCAAACGATGCCCCTCCCCTCCCGAAGAAGGGTGAGTGAGAAGGGCGTGTATTCAATAGAAATGACGATTTGTCTTTCCCTCATCCTTCGATGATCCTATCAACGTAAGATGGTACAATATCCCATAGACCACGTTGGAGTCATTGGCTGCCCTCGGTGCGCCTCATCACGAACGCTGGAGAAGGAGGAGGAGCCGGACTCACAAGAGCGACCTGGAGAAGGAGACATGGAGGACAGAGAAGGAGGAGAAAGGAGAGAGGCGAAAGGGCTTAGATTGGGCACATCCTCGCAGCATATGGGCCTAGGTTGTCAGTGGAGTGGGGTGAGTGAGGGAGAAGCATGCTGCAGGAGGGCGAGGACCAGGGAGACCAAGGAGGAGGAGGAGGAGGAGGCGGAGGACGAGGACGAGGACGAGGGCAGCACGAGGACGAGGACGAGGAGTCTGCTGCAAAAGCACGAGGGCAAGACAGGAACACCACTGGAGCCGCCTCCCCCTCCCTCTCCCGCCGCTGCCGAGGCCATGCACCAGGCCGTCCTGCCCCTCCGGCTGGCGGCGCTCTTCGCCGCCGCGCCGCAGAAGGGTGCCGAGGCGCTCGAAGGACGCGCAGCGCCCGCAAGGGTCCTCTCCTTGCCCATGCTGTCCTCGCCTCTTGCCCCTCTCCCTTCCTCTCCTCCCCTCCCTCTCTTCTCCTCCCTCTCTTCCCCTCCCTCTCCCTTTCCTCTCTCCCTCCCCTCTCCTCCCTTCCTCCCTCCCTCTCCTCCCTCCCCCTCCCTCTCTCAGTTGAGCGGAAGATCGGGACAAATCGGAACCAGAGATTTTGGGAGAGTTCCAAAGAAAAATGGAACGCCGATTTGTGGAGCGTAGCGCGCGCATTCGCAGAAGTTCCCAAAGAGTGTTCGAGGGCTTGAGGAGCCCAAGTAACACATGGGTGCTCAATTAAACGGTTGAGGGCGGGCAGAAAATCTGGTGTGCACGAGCATTGTGAGCGGGTGCGCGGCTTGCACGGGGGGCGCAGTAGTTTTGCGTTTCAGGGACTTGGGCGCTGGCCAATGCGCTGAAGGAGGGCCCGAGAATGCGTCGCACATATTACTACGCCTGTGACGCCATGGAGGCCGCATTTGCGGTTGCAGTTGGGCGGGCGCCCCGCCGCGCGCACCGTGGCGACAGCTCTTGGGCGCCCGCCCGCCGCCGTGGACGTAATGGACCCAGCTAGTCTCTCGGTCGGCGCGCGGCGGGCCGGCAGCCACGACGCTGGCGGCCTGAAAATGCTTCGAAAGTTTTTCTCCCCGAGCCCGGGGCTATTGTACGTTTTCGGTGGCACGGGCAGCTCGGACAAAATCGCCTTGTCCGTCGGCGGCCAGTTGGCTGTCGTCGCGCAGAAGTACCGGCGGATGGCGCGGTCCACGCTCAGCGCAGAGAGCGTGTCCATGAGCGTGGACTCGTCGAGAGGCAGGAGGAAGGACCTCGCGGTCGGGACCATCGCGGCCCGCGATGTCCACGGCCCCCACCCTGGGCGCGCGAGGACCTGCTGGGCGCCGCCGCAGCGCGATTTCAGAGAATCTCGGAACCAGAAATCCGGGCGCGCCAAATTTCGCGGGCCGAAAAACTTTCAGAGAGTTTCGGCCAGCTCCGAGGTTTTGGGATCAGGGGAATGTTTCACGCGGGGTGGCTAGTTCAGAGATTTTCAGAGATTC
Organism: Prorocentrum cordatum; assembly: GCA_963575745.1. Lineage (NCBI taxonomy): Eukaryota > Dinophyceae > Prorocentrales > Prorocentraceae > Prorocentrum > Prorocentrum cordatum. The sequence continues at coordinate 775,923 of CAUYUJ010015616.1, forward strand.
TCAGAGAAGTTCGGACGCGAGAATTTGGCGCGCCCCGGTTTCTGTTTCTGCGCATCTCTGAAAAGCGGTTCATTAGGTTTTACCGGGTCTCCAGGCGTCCTACTGTCAGCCAGAGACGAGCGATTGGTTGGCGCCGCGCCCGATGCTTCCGGAGTTGCGCCCTCGGTCTTCGATTCCCTGGGGCCCGCGGGCCCCTGGTCCAATCGCGAGGTTGCCGAGGCCCCCAGGCGGTTGCGCGCGATTGTCTCGGAAACCGGAGTTGGGCATCCATGGTGGACGCCCGCGCGCACGCGCTAGGTGTCCTCGAGATTGTTCGGTGGCGGATCTTGTATTGCGCGGGAACTTTCCAAAGACTTTCCGGGGTGTTCTGTGCGGTTATTTCGGCGCGTTTCGGTAACCTTGGGGCGGCGCGGGGAAGTCGCCGGGCCGCGCGCGGGATTTGTTTTCCAATGCCTTCTTGGGCACTGTCGCGGTGTTGCGTGGCCGAAGAGGTCACTGAGTGACGCGTTTTTTGGCATTTTCGTGTTTTTTCGTTGCGTTGTTTGCGTGATTGTTTAGGCGGTCCGCCTCCCTGGGGCCCCCTTGGGGCCTCAAGTTTGTTTTGTTGACCTCGTGCCTTCTGGAGTGAAATGCGCTTGGCGCTGAATTCCCTCGGGGGCGCGCGTGGCCAAATACGCGCCGTGGCTTCATCCGCGCCGGGGCGCATTTCTTCCCTCGCGAAGCCGATGGCGCCCAAAGCGTGGCAGGCCCGTTCGGCGGCGCCCCCCGGTGATTTGAAAAACCCAGCATGATTTTCATCCCGGTCAAATTTTGCCCCGATCCTGGCTTCATCTTACTCTCTTCCCCTGCGGTTTTGTCCCTCTCCTCCCTCCCCTCGCTCCTCCCTCCCTGTGCTCCCCCCCTCTTCCCGTCCATCCTGTCCTCCCTCCCTCCCCCCTCGCTCCTCGCCCCGAAGAGGCAGGAGGCCCGTCGGCTGTAGATACGTCGTGGAGCCTGTATCGCCGCACGAGCATAGGAACGCGTGCGTGTCAGGTCGGGGGCTTAGGCGCCTGGCCCGGTGTGCAGCCGCGTCGTTGGGTCTAGCCTGGGGAGGCCCCTGCGTGGCCCACTTGGACGCATCTTGGAGGGGTTTGGGGACCCCTTGGAACATCTTGGACGCCATCTTGAGCCATCGTGCATATCCGCAAACCACATGGAAGGTTTTTGTTGGTCCCCCCCCATCTTGAACGCTCAAATGGCTCACGGAACCCTCTCGTCCAGGTCCAGGGGGAGAAGGCCGGGGGTGGGGCAAACCCTCCCCGAAGGGGAAGGACGGTGCTAGACGAGGGAATTCGCTAAACCATTCACGCCCAGAGGGCTGGTGGGACCTCATGACTCATGACATAGTCTTTCTTCTCGGATCATCATCACCACCTCATCATCATCATCATCACCATCATCACCATCACCATCACCATCATCATCATCATCAGCATCATCATCGGTATCATCAGCATCAACATCTGCATCAGCATCATCATCATCGTCATCATCATCAGCCGCATCATCATAATCAACAGCATCATCATCGCTTCCCTCCACCTCTCTCCCCTCTCTCCTCCCATCAGTCCTTCCCTCTGGGCTCCCTTCTCCTTTTTCCCTCCTCACCCCTCTCCAAGGATCTCCACCCTCTTCTCTTCCTTCTCTCCTCCCTGCTCTCTCCTCCTCCTCCTTCGCCTCCTCCTCCTCTCAAAACGTCCCCTCTCTTTCTCTTTCTCTCCCCCCACCTTTTTTCCTCCTCCTCCTCTTCTGGCTTCTCTTTGAGTTCCCTCGTGCTTTGTGTGTGTGGGGCTCCTGGTAACTTCTCTTCCGTCTCTTCCTCTCTCTCTCTTTTTTTTTTTTGTTTTTCTCTCTCTCTCTCTCTCTCTTCCTCGACAAGTTTGGGGCACGCTGATCCGGGCTCTTGGACGCCTGTTGCTTGTCTGGGGATCCTCGGAGACCCGCGGAGGCCCCAGCTCCGCCCTCCCCCCTCGCTCGGGATAGCAAGAGCTGTGCATGGTGGCACCTGTTCGAAGCTCTCCTCGCAATTCTGTGCGGTCGACGTCGGTCGCGCAGACGGCCGCATGAGAGGTCCAGAGAGTCATCCAGACAGACGCGCTGTTGATGCACAGCTGGCTCCCATCCTTCCTCCTCCCTCTCCCTTCTGCATTCTCCTCTTCACCCTAGTCGTGCAGACTCGGTCCCAAACGCACGCTTGGTCCCATGCTCTCTCGCCTCGAATTCCGAAACATGTAGCATTTCGAGTGTGTGTTGGGTCAACCTCTCCAATTTGAGCGCTGCCGGCCGCCTTGCCAGCTGTTTCTGCCAATAGTGCAACGTGTGCGCTGCGCGATCCGCTGCCCTTCGTTCGCCTGAGTATGCTCGCTCTTTGCAGCTCGTTGGCCGCAGCACGCTCAGCGCCAGCGTTCGGAGCAGCTGCGCTCTTGCAGCCAAACGATGAGCGTGGATCCCAAACACATGGCGGCGGCGGATGACACAGCTCGCCGACCTGTGCAAGCAGCCCGCAGAAACCGCGCGGTCGGGGAGGAGTACAGTGGAGACCCATGCCAAGAAACGCCCTGCCTGCCTCCAGGGTGCCCTGGGTCTCTCGGGTTTCGCTTGCTTTGCGATGGAAGCCGCGACGCTCCCACACCGAACATCCACGGACGTCCTGGGGTCTCAGGGGTTGGGTTTCCTGCGAAAGGCGTCTTGTGGCCTGTCCGCATGCGATTCCCCCACCCAGGGCAGCGTTTCGTGGCCCCATAAGGAGCTCCGCCGAAGGCCCTAGTGGGGGTGCCCGCATGCGGTTCCCCCACCCAGGGCAGCGTTTCGTAGCCCGTAGGGAGTTCCACCGAAGGCCTCCTTTGTCTCTTCGGCGCCTCTGGAAGTGGGCTGCCTCCCGGGACGGGGCAACAATCGGCAAGCACAGCGGAGCGCCATGGGGACCCCGCGCGACGCAGCCCCGGGAAGCGCGCGCACCTCCCCGGGCTGTGGTGTGGGCCACATCTCTACCCATCGGTCGTTGAAAGTAGGTGTTCTTGGATTCCCAGATTCCAATCTACTTTCAGCGCCTTCCTACTTCAAGAGTCGAGTGGTTTTCCCTCTTCCCTCCTCTTCAGGAGGAGGGCGGAAACCTAATCTATTTCCAACGCCTTCTACTTCATGTTTCAACCTACTTCTTCCGACCGATGGGTACATGTGAGGGAGCCCGGCTTCCTCCTCCCCCCTGCCGTCGCCGGGCGCCTCCTTCGGGGAACAAAAAGTGACAGAAACATAAAAACTCGGAGGTCCGCGCGGATTTCTCGGATCTGCGCTGGCCCCCCTCCCTGGCGCGCGGAGCGCGCCAAGGGCGGCGCCAGAGGCGCCGCCTGGGGGGTCCAGCGCCCATCCGAGAAATCCGCGCAGACATCCGAGTTTTTGTGTTGATGTCACTGTTTGTTCCCCTACTCCTCCCTCCCCCCTCTTGCATGGTGGCCGAATTCACATGCGAGCATCTTCCAACGCCTCACCGCAAGCACAGTCGCTCTTGCATAGCCGCCGTCGAGAAAGTGAGAGAAGACATGCTGTGCTTCGAAGGGGCGGCACTGTGTTCCGAAAGTGCGGAATGAGGGAGGGGGCACGGAGGGGTAGAGGGGAGGAAGAGAAACCACGAGGGAGAGGAGGGAAGGCGGGAGCGAGGGAAGGTTGGAACCAGATGGGCGATACGGAGGGAGAGTGGCAAACATTCTTGGATGCCAGATCGAGTACAGGATAAAGAGGTTGAGGTACAACTGCGGAGAGGGGTGGGGATAGACAGTGCAGGGGAAGGGGGGATGGGAGAGTTGATGTGAGGGAGGTGGGTGCGAGAGAGTCGCTGGGAGAATGAGAGCATTACCAGGGTAGAAGAGGTTCTCTCATGGCTCCACGTTGGCACTCTCCATCGTTCTTGGTATTCGTGTCTCGCTCGTCAGCTTTTCATATGTGTACGTACTTATCCAAGCGAGCGTGAACCCCAAACAGTTGTTTCTGGCAATCGATGTTGTGCAATCTATGTGTAGCAATGTATGCGGTGCCAGATTTTTGCTGCAATACGTGCGGTACGTTGTGTGTGTGTTTCCGACCCATGTGGTACGATATTTTTTTTATGCAGTTTCTGTTGTGCAACCAATCTTTACATACATATATCTATATGTATACATCTATTCGTATATACAGACATCAGTATCGTGATCCAGGTTGTGCAGTCGATGTATCGCAACCTATGTTGTGTAAAACTGGTTGTGTAACCTTGTGGTGCAACCGATGTGGTGTAGTATATGCGTTGTACTAGATGCGATAAAAAAAACAGTCTAGGTGGTACAATCTATGTGGTGCGGTCTATGCAGAACAAATCAGCGCAATGCAGCCCAATGCCAAGCAATGGCCGCCAATGCAACGCAACGTTTAGCACTGAAAGACAACGCAAAGAACACAGCGATGCAAGCAGTGCAACTCAGTGCAATGCAGTGCACGGCGAAGCAAAGACAGTAGTGCAACTCAGCGTACTGCAGTGCAAAGTAGCGCCACGCATGGCAACGTTGGCAAGGTGACGCACAGTGACGCAAAGCAACGCGCAGCAATTCAACGCAATGCAACGCAATGCAAAGCAATGGGAAGCAATGTAGCGACGAGGCGGCGGGCGGCGACGACGCGGCGGCGGGGCGGCGACTTCGACGCGGCGGGGACGGGGCGGCGACGGAGCGGCGATGGCGGGGCCACAGCCGCCAGGCCGACGCGCAGGCCCTGACGACGGGCGGCGACGGGGCGGCGACGGCGAGACCATCGCCGCCAGACCGACGCGCAGGCCCAGACGATGGGCGACGACGAGGCGGCGACCGGGCGGCGACGGCGAGAACATGGCCGCCAGACCGACCCGCTGGGCCAGGTTTCTGATGCCATAGGTAAGAACCACTGTCTGAGGAATCTGCCTATGCACTGCCAGGTATGGGTTCATCCCTCCCGCGTCAGCCTTGCCACTCGGTCGGCTGTGTTCCGTTTCTTTGTGCCTGCTTGTTTTTCTGTGTTCTTGTTCTGTCGTTCCGTCTCTCCTTCTTGTTTTTTGTTTTCTTTCTATCTCTCTCTCTGTCTCGTGTTTTTCCCCAGTTTGGAACATTCCATACATTAGCCCACGACGCCAACGTCGCCCATGCTCGTTTGTCCCATGATTGTGCACAGGGATCCACCCGTACTGCCGTGCGCTGATGGCATTGCCCATGGTGACCCCGCTGGGCAGTTGAGCACTCCGCAGGGTGAGTCGCCGAGGCTTGTTGCCTTGTGTGGAGCCGAGGTGGACCATTGGAACGGGCGCAAGCTGCTTGGTAAACATTGCTGTGCATGCAGTCCCGTGTTGGAGAATGTGTTTACCGTTCGGGCAATTGTAACATTACGCAGAACGGGATGTATCGTATTTTACAACGCGGTCCAACCATATGTACTGTGAAGCAGGATGTTGACGGATGCAGAGGGGGAGGAGACATGAAAGGAGGATTTGATGGATGGGGATGCGGAAGAAGTGCACGCGGAGGAGGGACATGATGAGCCAAGGGGGTGGCAGGGGGGGGGCAGGGGGATGGGGACAAAGAGGAGGATACGGAGGGGGATGTGGAGATAGCAGGGGAAGTAGGATGAGGCGCATAAGGAGGAGACGGAGCAGGTGGATATGAGAAGTTGGAGGTCCATGAGTTTCTGGAGGGTGAGTAGGAGGATAAGGAAGGTGTATGGGGGAGGAGGGGAAGGATGGGGAGGCGAGAGGTCAGCCTGAGAAGAGGAGCGTGAAGGTGAGGACGAAGCGTTTCTCCGTAACCATTCTATCTCAGGCCTCCTTGTTGTCACCCGGACACATTTGGGCCCACATGAGCATCTGACGTGCTCTCCAGTGCGGCCAGAATCCATGAGAAGACCCCTCCTCCCGTGGAGCGGGCAAACAGCTGCCTGCAGTTCGGCCTTTTTGAGGAAGCGTCAGCATTGAATGCGAGCTCGCGCGACTCCACGGCGAGAGCCCTGTTGCGAGAGCCGGTCGGGGCTACGACGAGCGCTCGTGCGGCGCCGGAGCGAGAGCCCTGTCTTGAAAGCTGAGTTGTCTCCATCCGTGCAGGTGTTGTTCTCTTGCGGGGGGGGGGCCCTGCCAGGAGGACACCCCCTCGCCGGGAGGGGGGCCCCCGCCGAGAGGGGGGAGGGCTCCTGCCGGGAGCGGGGGCCCTCGCCGAGGCGAGGGCTCCTTGCCGGGAGGGGGGGGCCCTTTCTGCCCCATAGCTGCCGCAGCTTTATTTCTTAATATATTAATAGGCAATGCAAAAGCTAAGTTGCATGAGTTGAAATTAATCTAAAACCGCTAATGTGTTGTTGTTCTTGTTAACTTAACTTAATTTGTTAACTTGTTAACTTAACATGCTAATTTGTTGATATGTTAACTTGTTCTTGTCGTTTGACTCACACGCCTGGTGCGGCCATCGCCGTGGCGAGCAAGGGTCAGATTCGCACGCCAGGTGCGACTTGTAGTGGGGCCTTAGCCTGTTCACTTGCTAACGCAGTTGGTTGTTGGTGTTGTTGTTGTTGTTGTTGTTGTTGTTGTTGTTGTTGTTGTTGTTGTTGTTATTGTTGTTGTTGTTGTTGGACTCACACGCATGGCATGGCCAGCGCCGTGGCGGGCTAGGATTAGAGTTGCGACGATTGGGTAGGATTCGATTCGCATCGTCGTGGTGGCCTAGGCTGGGATTGGAAACGCACGAGTTGCATGGCCATCGTTGTTGTTAGGTCGGATTCACCTCAGACCTTTGGTACGGCGATCTCCACCGAAGGAACCGTTGCTATCGTCTCCCCTACTCATCGTGTTTCCGTAGCCGCTTTGGCTCAAGATGATTATCTGTCTGTTGGTTTCGGCCTCCTTCCATATTCCCTTGGCAACAGAAGTTGCAATGTCCAGCGATGGGGGTAAGAGGGCACCTCGTCCAGTGACCGTGAAGTTCACGTCCGCCACGCTCCTGTCTGAGTGGAAGGACTTGCTCGAATTGCGGAACCCAGGGTTCAGTTGGGACTGCTCAGGTTACAAGCAGACGAGCCGCCAGCAGCCCATCGACCACGAGGGCATGAGGAAGTACGCTAAACCTTTGCAAGGGCTCGTGAAGATCGCGAACACGGGCTACCCGAGCCACGCCGACCTTCGTGCGGCGTTGATGGCTGCCAACGCTCGCCACAATATCTTCGACTGCGGTGTCCCCCAGCTCCCCAGAGTCTGCGCTGATGCGGCCGACCTGTTCCGCATCATGATGCGGAATTTGCACCTGATGAAAAAGGGCGACATCGAGATGTCGAGCGATGACTCCATCAAGAACCTGGCGAACCAGATCGTCATCCCTGCGCTCCCCGCGCCTGTGCTCGCCGCCACGCAGGAAGAGGCGCCAGCGGCGCCGAGTGTGGCTTCGTCCGCGGCTACTGCGGTGACAGCGGCAGGCGTGAACGACATGTTCCCAAATTTCGACGAGATGGGCGACTCAGACAACGACGAGCCAAATCAAGGAGTTGTGTAACTGCGAGAGCTGCTTGAAGGCCAGGGGCCCCATCACGATACCCGACGAGGAGGAGCAGAAACCCATCGTAGTTCCCAATCCTGGCAGGGGCATGCAACGCAAAGATACTTTGGCCACTCCAAAGCGCCCGCTGCGGCGCATCACGGGCAAGCAGGCCATGGCCCACGCCATTGCGGCTCCAAGTCGGGTCAGGACAGTCATGAAAGCCAAACGTGGCAAGGCAAGGGTGTGGTTGGGCCTTCCCGGTGCCACTGAGATCCTTGCCCCAGTGCGCCTCGTCACCAGGCGCAAGGCACCGAACCAGAAGAAGTTGGAGTCCTACATCGTCCACGGCCCTGCGGCAAAGTACGCGTGCGGCCTGAGCGCCAACGCGCACGAGGAGTACGCTACCATCATGGCTGAGCTCCTCGCCAAGCTGCTGCAGAAAGACAGCGACATCAAGACAGTTGGCGATGCCAGGAAGTTCGTGCGTGATCGGTCTCAGGTCCAATAGGTGCACCCACGGCTGCCAGACGGAGGAGTCAGCGAGCACGCGACTGAGATGCGCCCCCGCGGTAGTTTTGATCGTCGCAATCCATATGATCTGGTTTCCATGTTCGTTATTCCTCCGGTGCGTTCTCCAGTGGGCAGAAGCCGACTGGCTCCAATGGCGCACTGGCGCAGTATCGCATGCAAGCTGAGATTCGCGCGTGGCACGTGCGAATGCGAGCCTTCAGGAAAAAAAACATCATCACCAACATCATCACCACCATCATCATCAGCATCATCATCACCATCATCACCATCACCATCATCATCATCATCATAATCGTCATCGTCATCATCATCATCAACAACACCATTACCATCATACTCACCATACTAACCATCATCATCACCACCATCATCATTATCATCGTCATTATCAGTATCTCCACCATCGTGGTCGTCGTCATCGGAATGGTGACTTCACTCTGCACCGCCTGTTTCGGAACCAACCTCCCCTAACAACCCTTAGGGGGGAGTTCAGGATAGCACGAAAATCCCTTAATGGACGTTGCGGGGTGCGGGGTTGGGTGTCACTGGAGAACCATTCCTCTGCGCGGGTTTAGACCATCACGCCATGGGAACATTGACCGTGAAGACCATCACAACGGCCAGCACCACACTCCGAGGGCATTTTTGCTCAAGCATCACGTTTGGCCATACATCCAGCCTCAGCCTGGCATTCGGCATGGCCCGAAGGGGCGCTAAGCTGCCCGATGGGCCTGCGCCTGAGCCGCATCGCATTCTGAGCTGCCTCCACGCTACGAGAGTCAAGGCATAACCTGGCGTTACGACGGCCTCGGAGGCGCCTGCTGTCGTCAAGACCGAGGCCCCAGCCAGCACGGAGGCCCCCAGCGCACCCGGGTGCTCGAGAGGGGTTGGCAGCGACGCAAGTAGCGATTCAGCCGACGGTTCGATGTTCAGAGCCGCGTCGGACAAGGCTTTCTACAACAAGTTCAACTACCGCATCAAGACGGCTGATCAATCCCTGAAGGACGAGCACGCGCGGCTCGTGACGGCGGGGGACAAGACGGAGCTCGAGCAGTTCATGACGACCGTCATCGAGGCGAAGGGCAAGTACACAGATGACTTCCTGAGGCGCTACAGGGCAGTGGAGGACGAGTCGGCGCAGGGCTCCGAGGGAGGTTGGATATCTTGGAAACAGGCCTGCATGAAGGAGGACGAGGACGCGCTGCTTGAGATGGTCCAGAGCGGTGCGATTACGTCGAGGCGTAGCCACCGCCTGGGCGCAGATACAAAAGTCCCTTTCCCACGCCACCTGGAGGTCTACTACGGCCAGGAGGTCTTCAGCAAGAAGCGACGGGTGCAGGATCGGTCCGAGCTCGGAGAGGCGAAGCACCTCGATGACCACTCGCACGAGGACTTCGTGAAGCAGTTCGCGCATGCGCGCGTCCAGAACAACGTGCCGACCGCCGCCAACTTGCCAGGCCCCGCGGGGGGGCCTGCCGCATCGGTCGCAAGTGCGGACTCAGGCATGGACGCGAAGAGTAAGACTGCAGTCGCGAACGTCAGGAAGGGCCACTCGGCCGTGGACAAGGCCAAGAGGGAGTGGAGCGCCACCGTGGCGCAGTCTGCCGAACACCCGAACACGCAGGGCTGCAAGTTCGAGGCCGAGCTGAAGACCGCCATCGACGCGCTGGAGGTCACCGACGCCAAGCTGCGCCGTTGGGAGGCCAAGTTCTTGAACGGCAGAACTTTACTGACCAGGAGATCGCTGAGGCTGCGGCAGTCTGCAACGCGTTGAAGGAGGACTTGAAGTCTGGCAACAAGAAGGCCGCCGCGATCAAGTCCTGGTTCAAAGCCTAGTGAGATGACAACGGAAGCTGCTAGGGGCCACGCGGGGAGCATGCCAGCGCAGTGCGCCGCACTGTCAGTGCCATGAGTGGCAGCCAGCTCACCCATCCACATTCGCACATTCACCCGACCCATTTTCAGATATCTGTTTTTTTCAGATGTCTGATTTTCCTCTATTATTTTTAACAATCAGTTTTCAGATATCTGATTTTTTTCAGATATCTGAATTTCTCGACTGGCGTCCACCTCGCTCGCTCGCCATCTCTGCGTCACCTCCTCCTCCTCCCCTTCCTTCTTATTCTCCTCCCCACCCCCCGCGGCGGGGAGGGGAGTGAAGGGGACGTGCGGATCCCTCCGCCTGCCCCTCCTCGTCCTCCTCATCTTCCACATTGGTCCTGGGGACTCGAAGCTGCTCCTCCGTCCTCCTCCTCCTCCTCCTCCTCCTCCTCCTCCTCCTCCTCCTCCTCCTCCTTCCTCCTTCAGCACTCGTCGGGGGGGGGGGCTCGATCTCCTCCTCCCCCTCGTCCGCCCAGCGGGCTCCGACTCAGTGAATGGGCTGCGCACGTTCGCATTCGAGGCGAGCCTTCTGATAGCCAGCAGCATTGGAAACCAAACGAATCAATTGCATAACAATCGTCGCCGTCACCGTCGTCGCAACTGCATGGTCGTCGTCGTCGTCGTCACCATCGCCATCATCGGCATCGTCGTCGTCGTAATCGTCACCCCCCATCGTCATCAAGGATGTCTCAAGTTGAACGCTTGCACATGTGATATCAAATGGGGTTAGAAATCACATCTCCCTTTTGGTTGGGCGGCGATCCGAGGATGTCTCAAGTTGAAGGCTTGCACGTGTGATGTCAAAGGGGGTTAGAAATCACATCCCCCTTTTGGTTGGGCGGCGATCCGAGGATGTCTCAAGGTGAAGGCTCGCACATGTGATTTCAAATGGCTCTGAGAGTGGCCATAATGCCGTTTCCGACCCCCCCCCCACACACACACACACACACACACACACACACACACACACACACACACACACACACCACACACACACACACACACACACACACACACACAACGCACCCCCCCCCCCCCCCCCCCCCCCCCCCCCCCCATCCCCCCCCCCCCTCCCCCCCCCCCCCCCCCCCCTCCCAAGGATTTTAGGGGGGGGGGGGGGTGCGATCGTCCAGTATCACATCCCCCTTTTGGTTGGGCGGCGAATAATAAGCATCAGATTCGCCATCACCGCCGCTATTGGCATTCTGATTTTCACCCTTAGGGGGGGGGTCCAGAAAACACGGAAATCCCGCATGGACGTTATCGTCTGGGCGGGGGGGCGATGGAGCGCCAATCCTCTGCAAGAGGAACTAAAATGCACGCGCGCAATGTAAACGGCCATCATCGCCTCGGAATCTCGCGAGAGCAACCCTGACCACACAACGGTATATGACCATCATCACCGACATATCCGTAACCATTTTGGTTCAAGCCTGCACGCAGCGAGTTTCATGCAATGAGATCATGCACCGTACTTCTGACGTTATGTTTGATATATTGTGGTGCTGGCCTCATGCTTGATAGCCTGTACATCGACGCTGCGCCTCGGCGGCGAGGCGGTTGGCGGCAGCAGCGCGCAGCTGCAGATGTAGAAGAGCCTGAGGTGCCGAGGACCCCCCCTAAAGTGTCGAAGCTTGCGCTGGGACAGCTCCTCGCTTGGTCGGAAGGTGGCCAATCAGCAAGTCAGGTGCAACGCCCCATGTCTAACGCTGTTGAAGATGGGTTGACAGACCCACTGGTGACGAGACTCGCTCGCATAGGGGGTGGCCAGAATGCGCGCGGCGGCCTCATGGCCCTGTTGGGTTCCACGGGCATCACGGCCATGATTTCCGACATTCAGGGGTCTTGGCGACACGTTGTATTACCCAGCACATGGTTGAACTATATGTCCAAGTACAGACAGCGAGACTTTCGGATACGTTTTGGAGCAGACGAGTCCAAGGTAAGAGAATTTTGGGTAAATTGGTTCGACAGCCCTGTGCGCGCTGCCAAAGCAGCGGAGCACCCGCATCTGCGAGGCAAGACTCTCGAGCAGCCGAAACATACGATACAATTTGTTGTGCATGAAGATGCTGGTCCAGTTTCTCATGCCGAGAGTGCGATTGTGTTGAGCTTTGGTTCGTTGTTGAGCGCTGGCCCAGAAAAGCTGACGCGTTTCCCGATGGCCACCTGTCTCAAGAAAGCTCGATCAGACCACGGCGCATGGGAAGCGATATTGGCAGATTTTGAAACACTCGGAAATGGCATGGTGCCGGCTTCTACTGAGCTTCGCGACGCCCATGGCACTCAATGGCAATGCGTGCTCATGTTGTGCAAAGGGGACGAAGAAGTTCGATGCGTGGAATGGGGATTCCCCTCTTACTCGTCAAACACAGAAGTATGCTCGGAATGCCTGGCGAACCGCGCAAACAGACCGTACACCGACCTACAACCGTCAGCGGCATGGAGAGCTACTGATAGACAGCCGCTGGAAATGTACAAAGCTCGACCTAACAAATACCATCCGCTCACAATGAGTTTGTATTGCACGTCATTTTTCTTCCCATTGGATGCGATGCATCTGATGGACTGTAAAGGAGTTGCTTCCATCGTATACGGATCAATCTTGTCAAGCGTCATCAAGAGCCGCGCCTTCGGGGCCAACCAGGCTGCGCGCATCAGCGCGTTATGTGATGAAATGGACGACTGGTACACTGCAAGGCCTGGTTGGAATCTGCTGCCTCGCTTCGCCGCGCACCACTGCACCGCTGACGGTTGGGCCTTCTTTCGCGCAACAAACATCAAGGCAGCCATGACGAGGGCAGCATCGTTGTTTTTCAAAGAGTTCGCACAGCGACATTTTGGAGTTGGCACGTATTACGAGATAACGATGGCTGCAGTAGCTTCTGACCTCCACGAGTGCTACAAACTAATGGAATCACAGCCTTTGTTTATGTCATCGATGAGCGTCGCGGCGCTGGAGCGCACGTGCATGAGGTTCGGCCGTAATTTCATGATATGCAGGGATCATTGTCGCCAGGCAAATGCGCTTGCCTGGGAAGTGACCCCTAAAGTCCATAAAATGCAACACTTGCCTCGAGTGGCAGAGGTGTTCAATCCAGTGCGTATTTCTTGTTACATTGACGAGAGGTTTGGTTGGCACGTTTGCAAAATGCTGGAAACGATCGTTGGCTGGCAGGCATCGAGCAGTGGGGCAGAAAAACGTGCTTGCAAAGCGGGTGCTCGGAGCGTTGCTTCGCCTGGACGGCGTGTGAGCGGCAAAAAATGGGCGCTTCAAGGGCGGCCGTCCGTGCCTCGAGGGGCGCTTGAACCGTGGCGGACTCGTCCTCCTCCTCCTCCTCCTCCCCCTCGCACGTTTCGTGGCCCCATAGGGAGTTCCACCGAGCGCTCCAGTGGCTGCGTTCGCATGGCGGCACCGCGCCCATTTCGGGGCACCCCTCACACGCTTCTTGGCCCCATAGGGAGGGAGGAGGAGGGAGGGGCGGGGGGGTGGGGTTTGGAGGAGGAATAGGATGAGCAAGATGATGATGATGAGGAGGAGGAGGAAGAGCAGGAGGAGGAGGAGGAGGAGGAAAAGGAGGAGGAGGAGGGGGCAAGGATTATGAAGAAGAGGCGTTTTTTTTTTTTTTTTTTTTTTTTTTTTTTTTTTTTTTTTTTTTTTTTTTTTTTTTTTTTTTTTTTTTTTTTTTTTTTTTTTTTGTTTTTTTTTGTTTTTTTTTTGTTTTTTGTTTTTTTTTTGTTTTTTCTCTTTTTTTTTGCGTGCGCCACGGCCAAAACAAGGCCAGCAACAAACATGCGCGAACCGAACGTTGTCCGATGCATATGGGGCAATCCCCCACTCGAGGCGCGACCTGCGTAAGCCGTAGCTACGCTGGGTCCGCTATCGGCGTAAGCTGTAGCTACGCTGGGCCACAGTGGAAGCGCGCACCAACTGCGAGCAGCTTCGCTATTAATCCAACCAACCCTTGGGGGCGTGAGTGGTCTAGCGCGCTTCCTCTTCCAACCTACTTTTCCTCTCTGGGGAGCGGCTCTGGGTCTGGAGGGGGGGTCCCGCGTGGGGTTGAAGCCTCGCATCGCAGTGCATCTATATAAAATGATCTTAAATATGGACATTAACTTTAACTTAACTTCTATCATGCTACATTAACTTAATATCAACGCTTAACATATTAACGCAACGAAGAACAAATTAACCGTGTGAGCTAAGATATTAAAATCTTAACGATTCCCAGCTACGGGGTGGGAGGGGCGGGGCCCGCCGCAAGGGGGGCCCCTGCCGGGGGGGCCCCCGCCGGGAGGCGGGTCGGAGGTTGATAGATCTCCTAATTACCCTGACACGTCAATTAAGGAATGGGCCGTTTTCGGTTCGCGAGAGGGCGTCGCGGCCGCGTCCTTTTTGTGGGTCCAGGTCCGTCGGTTTCGGTCCTAGGCCGTTTTCACTAAGGAGAGGTTTACGAAAGGAAGGTTTGTCCACCGCTGGGAGGCGGGACGCCGCCGAGAAGATGCACTGGGCACTGCATGTGTCGAGTTGCCGGAGAGTGGCCCGCCCGGCACTCCACTCCGTGCCAGAGGCACGGTGGCGGGTATGCGAGCAGCAGGCTGGTGCACGGTATTGGCAAGTCGTGCTGTATCCAATTGCCTAGATCCGCACACTTGGCTCCAATCACTAATCATGTTATACAGTGAGCGGCTTGAATCAGTAACACTTACTTTTCAACGGGGGCTCGGTCGTTCCTGAGGCTTGCACGCGTTAAGTATCGTTCCGTATACTTTTAACATATTATGTATCGCTCTCGATGCGTTATTCTTTTGGAAAATACGGGGCTTCGTTCCGTATTTATCGTTCCTTAGGTCCGGCCGATGACTGTATCCAATCGCCTCCAATGCCATTCGCTCACGTAGGCAGCCAGCTGCTGAAGTTTCTCCAAGACCTTACTGGCTTGATCTGGGAGGTGTCTCCGCGCATCCCAAGAAGGGGGTCGCTGGCTCTGCTGAGGCATCGCCAGGAGACATTCTCGCGCCGAGCGCATCCACAGGGCAGGAGACAGGCCGAGGCGCCGCCGGGGGGTCCCAGCGCCGATGCGAGAAATCCGCGAGGACCTCCGAGATGTTTTCAATATATATATATATATATATATATATATATATATATATATATATATATATAAAGATGTAGATGTCACTGTCCGTTCCTCCACTTACCTCCCTCCTCTCTCGCGCAGCCTCCCTCCCGCCATCCTCCTCTGGCCCCGTCCCGCCTCCGTCCTCCCCCCTCCCGCCTCCCGCCTCCCGCGGCGGGCCGGCAGGCGATTGCGTGCAATCTATCTATCTATCTATCTATCTATCCATCTATCTATCTATCTATATTTGTGTGTGTAGATGTCACTGTCCGTTCCTCCACTTCCCTCCCTCCTCCCTCGCGCATCCTCCCTCCTCTTGCCCTCCTCCCCTGACCCCGCCCCCCCTCCGCCCTCCCCCCCACCCCGCATCCTCCCGCCTTCCGCGGCGGGCCGGCAGGCGATTGCGTGAGGTCCGCGCGCGCAGTCCGCCGCGATGCGCGCCCCGATTGCTCGTCAGCCGCCGAGTGCCCACGTCGGCTCCCCAGCAGGCAGTCGAGCGGACCCTCGTTTCTCAGGAGGGAAAAAAACACACAGACACACTTCATCGTCAACTCCCAAGAAAATATGGGAGAAGATGGGCAGTGGGGGGGAAGACAGAGACCGAGAAAATATGGGAAACTATGGGGAATCCCCTTACCTGCGTGTATTTGTTTGTGTGTCCTAGGGCCCCTTCAGTTGAGGGGAACGAAGACTGGCCTAAACATAAAGACTCGGAGGTCCGCGCGGATTTCTCGGATCGGCGCTGGACCCCCCTCCCTGGCGCGCGGAGCGCGCCAGGGGCAGCGCCGGAGGCACCGCCAGGGGGGTCCAGCGTGGATCCGAGAAATCCGCGCGGACCCCGAGTCTTTCTGTTTATGCCATTCTTCGTTCCTCTAAACCAAAAGCGATTGAGGCCAGCTGATGCCCTGGCAGTCCTGATTGCTTTCCCTTCGGGGCTCACGCAACGGGGTCAGGGCTGACGGGATCAGCCAATCCCCTCTAGCTGACCTAGATTTGGGAGCCACGTGGGGCTCAATCCCCCTGTCCGCTCTCCGCTGACCTGGGTTTGGAGCTATCGAGCGGCTGGCCGGGCCGCGCGACAGGACCCTGGCCGACCGACCCAGGTTTGGGTTCACCGGGTGGGTGCGTTCCCGATTCTTATTGTCTCTGGAGGGTTTGCTCGGCCGTCTGTCTGGCCCCCCGCCCCCCACTGCGGGGTGTAGCCGCTACGGCCCGATCTTGCCGGCATCATTGTCCCCTTTTGCCTCGTAATGCGTTTACCACCGAGGTCGGCTTGACCGAGAGCGCCCCTTCCCACGCTCGTGACCGAGGGATGCGCCACACCCGCGAGGCGATCAGCGCGCGCTCGACGCGTGACGGAGGACAGCGCAGTTCATCGTGAAACGAGTGCTCGGTCTCAGTGCCGTTCTGTCTCCACCGCCCCGCGCTCCCGTGCCAGCCAATGCCCCTCTGGCTATCCCTTGCCCCTGCGTTGCACCGTGCTCCTCCGTGCAGTGTCCGCCCTGCAGTCGACATCCTGCGAAGGGGGGACTGTTTCTGCTGCTGCTGCCCGTGCCGCCGCTGCTGCTGCTGCTCCTGCTGCTGCGGCTGCTGCTGCTGCTGCCGTCGCCGCCCTCCGCCTCCGCCCCAACCTCACTGGAGGCTCCCTCGTCCTTCCCCTCGCCATCCACCGCTCAGCGGCGTCCCCTCGTCGTCTTTCCCATTCCATCCCCACCACTCTGCAACTACACCTCATGAGTAATAGTCCTCTTCTCTCTCTCTCTCTCTCTCTCTCTCCCCCCTGACTCTGTCGTGAAGATGCCCTGCCCTCTCCGCGTAGTTCTGTTTTGTGAATTGATCCTGGCATCCCGTTGGAACAGCACGCCAAAAGTGTGCAACATCGAACGTTGCGCCCAAAGTGGCCTTCTGGCCAGACACGATAGCTTGCACCACGTGGCGCTAGGAGCTAGGGGTAAACGCGGTGTGAACACCCGCAGCAGAGTGGAAGAGGCAGCAGCGACGCCCCGACGCTCGAGGATCCAGGGGCGAGTGTTTTGTTGTTATGACTGCTGATTGTCCCTTGTTTGGCGTTTCTGGGACTTTGGCGGCCCCAGGGGACTTTTTGAGGCCCCTGGGTACTTCAGTGGCAAGCATAACTTTCCATATCCTCCTGTTCCTCCGCCTTTTCCTGTTCCTCCCCCTCCTCATCATCTTGGGTTCCTCTTCTTCCTCGCTATCCCCCTTCCCTCCTCTATCCCCTTGTTCCCCTGTTGTCCCTCCTTCTATTATCTCCTCCTCCTCCTCCTCCTCCTCCTCCTCCTCCTCCTCCTCCTCTTCATAATTCCATATATTTCATCGTCATTTGTGTCCTCCCCTTCCTCCTAGTTGCTTCTCCTCCTTCGCCTCGTCCTCCTGCCCTTCCTCCTGCCCTCCTCGCTGTCCATCCTTCCTCGGCCCCTTTTTCTCTTGTCCCCCTTGGACCACGTAGCCACCTTGGTACAGCTCTCAGTTGCCACGCGCCGTGCAACCCTCCCAGACATCGATTTTCATGCCAGGGTCGGACCACCGACCCCGCGTCGCCACGCCACGATCGCGCTGTTTAGCTGCGCCCCTCCCCCCCCCCCCCGCAACGTAGGATGGCGAGCAGGAGGTTTATCGCGGCCCGCGGTCGCAATGCGATCCCAGGGCGACCTTCGCGCGACGCCGTCTTCCTGGGATGGCCCGGGGACCCTAGCGCGACACGGGGATGACCCGCGACGAAAACGCGATCCAGTGTGACCCCACGATGCTTCCAAGACGACGCCATCAGGGCCCCATGATGACCCCAACGCGACCTCGTGGCACAATTGCAATGCGATCTCGCGAGTCCAACATGGCCCCGAGGTGGCCCCACGAACCCCAACGATACCCCGATAAAGTCCCTATGGCGCTGAGATGGGGCCAGGGGCACCGCGGGGCGCCGAGTCGACCCTGACAGGACCCAAGATGACCCCTTGACCCAATGTTGGCTTCAATCAAAATCCAAGATGATCCGTGATGGGTCAAAGACGACACCCATGGCCCCAATATTTCCAAACCCGGCTCCATTATGAAACAGATTTTTTGCGGCTGCGTTCGTCGGGGTTTCCTTCCTGGGGCGGGTAATCGTGCTACGTCAAGGCCAAGTGGCCCTAAGACGGACAATTTCAAGGTGCCATATGCAAATGTTCTAGGTGCCACCTAGGGCGGCTTAGGTTTAAAAGGGGTACGATCGAAGACGAGGAGGGCGGGCGCCGAGGGTTTGGGGAATACGCGTTGCATGACCCGCGCAAGGTAGAACGAGCAGCCTTAACATGATAGGTGTTGTTGGTGTTGTTGTTGCTGTCGTTGTTGGTGTTGTTGTTGTCGTTCGTATGTTTGTTGTTGTGTTGTTGTTTTGCTGCTGTCGTTGAGCATTCGCTTCTGGATAGTAAGCATTGTTGATATCCGGGCACGGTTCCGCGCGCTCTCGCCCCGTCACCGGCTGCATTTTCTCGGAAAGCGAGGCTCCCGATTGAGCGTTGTCTTGAGCCTATGTGGACCCTTGGAGGTCCAGTTACGACGACAACGGCTACCGCCAGATATTTCCTTACAGTTTCCCTTAGACGCCTTGCGCAAAGAGGCCCCCGTGAACGGCGCGTTCGCTTGAGGCTTCCTCGCAGATCAGTCAAGTCGGCGGAGTCCCAGCCACGACGACAAGGACTCCTGTTCGATACTTCCTCACTATTTATTCCGACGCCCCTGGCCAAGAAGGCCCCCGAACTCAGGAACGGCGCTCTCGCTCGGCACTTTCCTGTCATTCAGGCAAGTTGGTGGAGGCCCGGACACGGCGACAAGGGCTCCCGTTCGATATTTCTTCTTAGTTATTCCGGGAGCCTTTGGCCAGAGAGGCCCCCGAACTCAGGATGTGCGCTTTCGGTCGAGACTTCCTCGCACTTCATCCATTCAGTGGTCGACCAGGAATGGATTCCCCCCTGACAGGGGGTACGATCGAAGACGAAGTGGGCTGGTATCGAGGGTTGGGGTACACGGGATGCGAGACACGCGCGCCAGTAATCTTAGATTTATCGTTGCTGTTGTTGGTGTCGTTGTTGGTGTTGCTGGTGTTGTTGGTGTTAATGTTGATGTTATTGTTTGTGTTGTTGATGTTGTTGTTACTGTTCGTTGTTCGGTGTTGTTCGCTGTTGTTTCTGGTGTTGTTGTTGATTTAGTTGTTGTTAGTGTTGTTGTTGCAGTTGTTGTTGTTGTTGTTGTTGCTGTTGCTGTTGTTGTTGAGTTCTCATTTCTGTGAATAATTATTGTTGCCCCCCCTCACCGATGCTTACTGTTTTTCTCAATCAAAGTGTGCCCCTCGACGCTCGCACCCTGTTTTTTGACAGGGAAAGTCTTCCTGCTCAAACTGGCCCCTTGGCCCCCGGGTTACAACAACAACGGCTCCCGCTTGTACAATTTAGCCAGGACCCCCGCTCCCGCCCAAGACTTCCGCGCATTTTATTAAGGAATCGCGCTCTCGCTTGGGACTTCTTTCCAATTTATTCAGGAATCGCACTCCCGGCGCTGTGGAGTCGCGCTCTCGCTGGAGTCTTGCTTGCAATTTACTGAAGAATGGCCTTGCGTTGGGATTGCCTGCGCTTTGCCCAAGCGCCGCGCTCCCGACACCCAGGCACCCAGGAGTCGCGCCCGTTGTGGCCCCATGTGCATGCCCTTCGTGGCCCCGCTGTCGCCATGTGTGCCCCCCTCATTGTCCTACGTGGCCCAGTTGCTACCCTCAGTGGTCCCATAGTTGCCTTCTGTGGCCCCGCATTATGTGCACTTCGTGGCCCCCTGTCGTTCGCGCTCTTCGCGGGCCCATACTCATTCCTTTCGTGTCCCCGCTGTCGCCCTTCGTGTCCTACTTCGTGTCCTGATGGCCCGGCTGTCGTTCTCCCTCGCTGTCGCTTGCGCTCGTCGTCGCCGTCGTCGTCGCCGTCGTCTTCGTCGTCGTCGTCGTCGTGGTTGGTCCCCTGTCCGTCCCTCTTGGGGTCGGGTCGACGGTCCGCGGCCGCCCCGCCGACGCTGCCGCTGGCCACGCCGACGGTCCGCGGCCGCCCCGCCGCTTGCCGGGGCCCAGCCTGCAGGGAAGAACGGAATACCCCCCAAAAGGGGTTCGATCGAAGACAAAGAGGGCGGGTATCGAGGGTTTGGGAAATACGCGTTATTGCACACTCGAGCATATAAGGGCGAACGGTCTTAAAATGACTGTTGTTGTTGATGCTGTTGATGATGATGATGTTGTTGTTGATGATGTTGTTGTTGTTGTTGCTGTTGTTGTTGTTGTTGATGTTGTTGTTGTTGCTGTTGTTGTTGTTGCTGTTGTTGTTGCTGCTGCTGTTGTTGTTGTTGTTGTTGTCGTTGTTGTTGTTGTTGTTGTTGTTGTTGTTGTTGTTGTTGTTGTTGTTGTTGTTTTTTGTGTGTTGTTGTTTTGGTTGGTTTTGTCCGTGTTCTCAGATTTGTTATTGTTGTGGCGTTGCTTGATGTTTGTGGCTTGTTGTCCCGCGACCCACCCGCGACCCACCCGCGACCCACCCGCGATCCACCCGCGACCCACCCGCGACCCGCCCGCGACCCACCCGCGACCCATCCGCGACCCACCTGCGACCAACCCGCGTGAAAAGTTCGGCGCCTGCGGCGGGCTCGTTGCGTAAGTTGATGAAATACATCAGCGCATGCGGCGGGCAACTTCAGAGCCTCGCAAACTGCCGACGATCCCGCCGCCCCTTTCGCGCAGGTTGCTGCAAGCTTGTTGCAGGTGTGACCTGGCTGCCGCTGATCATTCCGAGTTTTTGACGTGCTCCCCCCTTGTTCCCTCTCTTGGCCTCACCGTCCACACCCTCTCCTTCCTCGTTCCCTCCCCTTCCTTTGCTCCCGCCCCACTCCTCGGCCTTCCACGGGCGCGAAAGGCGCCTCCCGCGCCCGCCCTCCCTGCCCCCCCTCTTCGGCTCAGCGGCCGCCGCGGCGACCCGGCGCCCGACGCCCCGCCGCCGCCGCCGCCTTCCGCTGCCATGGACCGCGCGCCTGGCGCGGCGGCGCCGTGGTCGCTGCTGGAGGACGTGGCGGGCCTTCCGCCGCCCGCGCCCGCCGAGGGCACCGGCGCCGAGGCGGAGCTGCCCGCGCGCCTGGCGGCCCTGGGCCGCCGGCTGGAGCTCACCCTGGCGCAGTGCCGGGAACTCGAGCGCCTGCTCGAGGGCGCGCAGGGCGAGGGCGGCGGCGCCCTGGGGCGGTTGGCGGCGGCCTTGGAGGAGGTGGCCCGCCTCGGCGCCGGGCCGCGCCGCGGAGCCTCGGCGGAACCCGCGGGCGCCCGGGCGCTGGGCGTCGAGGGCTTGCCGCCGGATCGGGTGGCGGACGCGGCGGCCGCGGCCTCGGTGCCGCGCGGGGGCGGCCGGGCCGGACCGGCAGGCTTTGGCGGCGCAGGGTTCGGTGGCCCCTGGCTGCCGCGCGTCTTCTGCAGCAGCCCCCGCGGCGACTGTGGCGCGGCGGCCGGCCTGGGCGACGCCGAGGGGGCCCTGCTATCGCGCCTCGCCGCGTGCCGCGACGACCGCCGCCGCTACTTCGAGCAGTACCTCGAGGTCCGCGCGTCGCTCGTCGCGTGCCTGGAGTCTGCCGCGGCCACGGCCGCGCCCGCCGCGGCAGCTCCTGTGCGGCCTGCGCCTGCTGCGCGCTCGAAGTCGAGCACTCCGCGCGAGGGTGCGCATGCGCTCCCGCCGCTGCGGCCACCGTCGTCGTCCAGCAGGCGCGCGCCGGAGTCGGCGCGCGGGTCGCTGCAGAAGGCGCCCAGGCGCACGGGGGCGCGGTGGCAGCGCTTCTGGGAGGACCTCACCGCAGGGGACCCGTGCCTGAACGGGCCCGCCTCTGCCCGGGAGCCCGCGGCGGGTTCTGCGGCAGACCCGGCGGCTGACGCCAGGGATCACTGGGACAGCGCCTGGCCGCCTTGGTGCCCGGTGTGGTGGCTGGAGGAGAGGGCGCAGTTGGAGCAGCAGCTCTGCTGGTGGGAGGAGGAGACGCTGGCCCTGTGCGCCCGCGAGGCAGTCTTGAGGCCGCATCTGCAGCGGCTGCGCGCCGACAACGCTGCTCGGGCGCGGCTCGACAAGGCGACGTTGGAGGCGATGGCGGTGCTGGAGCTGTGCGCGGCGGCGCCGCAGGGCGTGTCAGCGCAATCCCTGGCGTCCGAGGGCTCCCTGCCAGCGCCACTGAAAGGTGCGGGGAAGGGAGGTCAGTGGCCCCGCCCGTTTTGCAGAGTTCGGGAGTGCCCGGGAAGGGACCCAAGAGTTCTCAACACTTTCCCTGTGCAGTCACAGGGGGTCGGCTGGGCATCGGTCCTCCTGGTCCCCCCCCCTCCTTCTCGATCCTCTGTCTCCTCCTCCTCCTCCTTTCCTGGGCGTTGTAGGAGGCTGCCTGGCTGTACTGGGGACGTGCAAGGCATGGATCGTTGCCGAATGCTTCCAGCGGAGTCGGTCCGCTATGCCGCCGCGAGTCGAGCAAGAGCACCGGGTGCGACGGGAGGAGGCAGCGGGGAAGAGCAGGGTGTGACAGGGCTCATTTCGATTCCTCCAATTCGATTCGATTCGATTTCGATGGCTTCCGATTCCGATTCGATTCGGCTTCGAATTCCGATTTGGATTCCGATTCCTCAAAGGAGGCCTGCTATACTGCCGATTTCCGCCGATTCGACTTCTCCCGACTTGGCTGGCGATTTCCGCCGATTCGATGGATTTCGATTGCAGATCCGACTTATCGATTCGATTCTGGGCTCCCCTGTGTGAGGGAGGAAGCGCCATGTGGTTAAATATTTGTATGACCGTTGAGCCTGTCATAGGGCCCCATGAGCGCACGCCCTCCGCATGTTTTGGGAAAGCAGGGCGAGACTGATGATGAGGAGAACCGCGAAAAGGGACGTTATATACGGTCATGCGGACGGCGATGAGTAGAACCGAGATGCGATTCAGGTGTAAGGACGATGATTGGGCCGAGGATGTTGATGGTGATGCCAATGAATGATGGTGATGATGTGGTGTTGGTGATGACGATGATGTTGTTGCTGGTGGTGATGCTGATGATGATGATGATGCTGACGATGCTGATGGTGCTGATGGTGATGATGATGAGGACAATGCTGATGCTGATGAAGGGAGAAGGATGAGGAGGAGGATGGGGAGGACCATGATGAGGATACTGTGGATAATGGCAGCGATGATCACGATGATCGCGATGATCGCGATGATAATCACTCTGATCACGACGGTGATCACGATGATGATAGATAGTGCTACTCCCGTTGATGATGATGAGGTTGACGGATGTGACGGTGTTATTGATGCAGATGGGGATGTTGATGATGATGATGATGATGATGATGATGAGGATGTTGATGATGGTGATGATGTTGATGATGATGCTGATGATGCTTATGCTAATTATGATGCTGATGTCGTTGACGCTGATGCTTCTTCTGTTGCTGTTGTTGATGACGACGATGCTGTCTATGATGATGATGACCATGCTGATGATGATGGTGGTTATGGTGATGATGATGGGATGGTGACGGTGACGGTGTCCGTGATGATGTTGTTCATAGTAAGCGTGATAGCGACTGTGCATGTGGTGATGTGGGCAGGGGGAATATGAGCAGCGGACTGAGTAGCAGGAATGCGAGCATCATGAGGAGGAGGATCGGCACCAGCAGGAGGATGGGAGGGAACGAGCAGGACGAGGAGCAGGAGGATGACCAGGATCAGGAGGAGGAGGAGATTCGGGAGGAGGAGGAGGAGGAGAAGGAGGAGGACGGGATGGGCGAGGGAGGGCGGGATGGAGGGAGGGAGGCGGAGCAGGCGGGAGGGAGGCAGGCCGAGCAGTGCGGGAGGGAGGAGCTGCGCGGCGCGCTCCCAGTCCCTCCTCCCACCCCCCCGCCGCAGCAGGCGGCACGGGCGGGCGCAGCTTGCCGAGCCCTCCGCCGCACTCCTCGGCATCCCTGCGTGGTCTTCGGCCGCTCGAACGGATCCATCCTCGTCGTAAGGGTCGCTGCCTTTTTAGCCTGTATCCAATGGGTGCGTTTATAGCCCCACGAGGGGAAGCGGATCTGTCTGATGCTGGACGACCATCGCTTCATGTCAGAACTTGCTGTAAGTCACCCCCAGCCTTTCAGGGGAAAAAAAGGGGAAATAACGTCTCGCGCGGGTCCTTGAGAGTAGGCATTCGTTTCATTCCCAGGTGCCAGTCAAGTTTGAGCGCCTTCCTGCTTCCAGGGTCGATCGGCGTTCCCTCTTTCCTCCACTCCGGGGGGCGGGTGGAAGCCCGATCCACTTCCAACGCCTTCCTGCTTCATGCTTCTACCTACCTCTTCCGACCGACGGGTGCACGGGTGGTGCCCATCTTGTTGCGTTCGGTTGGCGTTGTCATGGGCCAGCCTTGGCTGTGGCCCCGCCCAGTTCCTCTCGGTTGTGGCCCCGCCAAGTTCCTTCATGTGGACTCCTGCGCGCGGATTTTGCGTCTCTGCATCTGTAGGCTTGCTATGGTCCAGGCTCGCATAGGTCCATGTGTAACTTGATGGAATCCGACTGCTGGAACAGGATCTGCAAAGGTCCCCCTTCCCGATGAAAGCAAGGTGGCGCTCCCGCGAAGCACCCTTTTTGGCGCGCTTCCACCAAAGCGTGCAGCGCAGTGGTAGACCCCGGTGGAATGCTCAACGCAACTCTTCCCTGACCCCTGCGCCTGGGCCGTTTGCCTCGACCCCTCTGTGCTTCTTGCCTGGAGGAGGAGGAGGAGGAAAAAGGAGGGGGAGGAGGGCGAGGAAGAGATGAAGGATGATGGTGATCATCTTGATGATGCTGATGATGGTGGTGATGATGATGATGATGATCATGATGATGATGACGATGCTGATGATGCGGATGATGAGGCCCTGTACGGGGGGGGGCGGATGATGATGCGGATGATGCGGATTGTGATGATGCAGATGATGCAGATTGTGATGATGCAGATGTGGGGGGGGTCGTGATGATGCAGATTGTGATGATGATGCGGATGATGATGATGATGAGGAGGAGGAGGAGGAGGACGAGGAGGATGAGGTGGAGGACGAGGAGTAGGAGGAAGGAGGAGGAGGAGGAGGAGGAGGAGGAGGAGGGAGGAGGAGGAGGAGGAGGAGGAGGAGGGAGGAGGAGGAGGAGGAGGAGGAGGAGGAGGAGGGAGGAGGAGGAGAGGAGGGAGGAGGAGGAGGAGGAGGAGGAGGAGGAGGAGGAGGAGGAGGAGGAGGAGGACGGAGGACGGAGGACGGAGGACGGAGGACGGAGGAGGAGGAGGAGGAGGAGGAGAAGGAGGAGGAGGAGGATCGCCCCGGGGCCGGCGGCTAGGGGTGTCAGAACCGCACTTGGCGCCAACCCTGCGCGCCTTTGACTCTCAGCCGCCAGCCCCGACTACGCGCGCCGAAGGCGCAGCGCTGGCGGCAGTGCTCCAGCAGAAATCCCCCCCTGTCCCTGCGCGCCCCGGCCGCGTCCGAGGCGGAAATGTGTCCATAACCACCGCCTGGGGGGTCGATCTCCGTGGGCCTCGTTCGGCAGGCGCCGGGTATGATCGGATTCGGGCCCCCCGGGCCCCACAAGGTTTTTTTTTCCCCTGAGGAAGAGTGCTCGCGCGACTCTTGTGCGGAGGCCCTGTACGGGGGGGGGCATCTGGCGCCTCGTGCGGGGCGCGGGAGAGGGAGGGGGCGCAGATGGGCAGGATGGACACGGTCCCTTTGCACACCATCCCATTGGTTCGCCTTCTGCGCCAGCTTTCTTTGTTCGGGCACTCTTTCCACTAAGACTGGTACCCGTATCCCCTGCCCGTTGGGGTCCCATGCGGCGGGTACGGACATGTCCCCGCCACGGTCGCTCGCCGCATGCCGCTTCCGCGCGCACGCGGGCAAGGCGCCCGCCGGCGGCCCCCGTAGCGCCATGGCGGATGCGCCCGCGCCGCCCGCGGAGGAGGGCCCTTTGCTCAGAGGAGGAGAAAGTGACCATGCCGCTACCCGTCCCTCGTTCTCGCCTTTTTGGTCCTCCTGGGAGTCCTTCGCTTGCCACCACTTGCTCCGCCTCGAAATCCTGGCCAGATCTCACCCCGGACGAGGCATGGGAGGAAAACAAAGGCGGAAGCAAAACCCTGCTGTAACGTGTTTGCGTGGTTATTGATGGTTTTACACTTGTGGTTATCGTTTCGGCTCCGCGCGCACACGCCTTGAAACTGTTGCAAGAATTTCACGGATTGAGGGTGGGTGGCATTCAAACTGTGGTTGGCGCCTTGGTGTCGCGCACATTTGCTCCTGAAGGTCGCAAAGAACTTCACGGGTGGAGGGCAGGCGGTCTTCAACAAGTGGTTCTCGCTTCAGCGCTGCACACGTTCGTCTTAACATCTCCCAGCAGGTTGGCAGATGGGGGGCGGTTGGTTTTCAACAAGGGGGATTGCGTTGCCGCGGTGCGCGCACCCGTCCTAATTAACACAATTCCGTCGCTTCGAGGAGTCACCCTGTTGATGTTCGACAACATCATAGCCTGGCACGGTTTAGGGTCTCCACGGCACAACGTTCAATTTGGTGCGCGGCATTGAAGTCCCAGGCGCGGTTCTTTGGCACGATGCAGGGTCGTCAGGACGCAACAGCACGGTTGATTCGCGGCGTTGGTGTCCAATGAGTGGTGTTTTGACGCACTTGCGGTTTCTCAAACGGTTGTTTTCCAACGGCCCATGTCTAGCAGTTAAGCATGTTATTGTAGAGGCTTGTGAAGAGGGAAGTTGGAGTACCGATTTCTTGCATCATCGCTCATGCGCCTTGGTTTTACATGTGTCCATCTGTCTCTTTTTCTTTGCCCCCTCGTCATACACGTCGTTCTTTCCTCCTCCTCCTGTCTGTCCTCGTGAATAATCTTGTTCCTCTTCCTTTTCCCCACGCAGTCCTCACACCTACCCTGCCCCCTTCACACATTAACGCTCATCGTGATTGGCATCTTCATCAACATTCAGTTCCCCACACATCCACCAACCCACTCATCATCATCATCATCATCATCATCATCATCATCATCATTATCATCATCATCATCATCATCATCATCATCATCATCATCGACCTCACCCCCACACTCATTCCCACTCACACAATAACGCACTCACGCACTCACGTAGTCACACACCCATCACTCATCTTGAAGAAGTCGATGGCGGGATCCTCGCCTGTGAGTGGATTGCGAGGAAGTGTCAGGCCGGAACCCCCTCCCTATGGGGCACGCATTCCATGTCGGCAACTGGAGCGGGCCACCCAGACCTTGTAATTGTCGTCACGTTCGGGCCCCTCGCGCCTGAATCCTGAAGAAGCCTCAGGCGATAGCCTCGTTTATGAAAGCGCGCCAGTGGATGGCCCTGAATACACAAAAGGGGTGTGTGTGCTCGACCCCCCCCCTCCCCCCCTTCAAAGGGGGGGTGAGATGTTCGACCCCCCCATATCCCCGTTGGCGCTGAAAAGGGGGGGGGGGTCGAACCCCGCCCCGTTTCCCGCCCTGTGCGCCGAACAGGGGGCTGGGGAGGGGGCCTCTCGGGTATTGAGTAGAGAGTAGAGCGTTTCGAATAGAGGTTGGTGAGTAGTGGGTATTTGATAGTGAGTAGTGCGCAGTGAGTCGTAATGGGTAGTGGCAGTAGTAGTGCGTAGAGATTAATAAGTAGAGTGCAGTGCATAGTGAGTAGTAAGCAAGGAGTAGGGATGAGGGAGTAGACAGTAGCGAATAGCGAGAAGTGGGTAGTGAGTAGTGAGTAGTGGGTGCTGCGCAGTGGATAGAGAGTACTGAGTAGTGAGTGGTGAGTGGTGAGCAGCGAGTAGCGACTGGCGAGTAGGGAGTACCGAGCAGTGAGTAGCGAGAAGCGAGTAGGGCCCTGTGAGTTGTGAGTAGTGAGTCGGGAGTAGTTCTCAGCGAGTAAGGAGTAGCGGGGGGCCAGTAGTGAGTAGCGAGGAGGGAGTCGTGAGTAGTGAGTGGTGTGTAGTGAGAAGCGAGCGGGAATTGAGTAGTGGGTAGTGAGCAGGGTGTTGCGTGAGTAGTGAGTCGTGAGCAGTGAGTAGTGGGTAGTGAGTAGTGAGTCGCGTCTTGCGACTAGTGACTAGTGAGTAGGGCGTAGGGAGTAGTGAGCAGCGAGTAGTGCGTAGTGGGTAGTGAATATCTCGTATTTGGAATCGAGTAGTGGGTAGCGAGTAGTGAGTTTGCGGGCAGTGCGTAGTGAGTAGTGAATTGTGAGTATTCAGTAGTAAGTTGTGGATAGTGGTTCGTGGGCAGTGGGTAGTGCGTAGTGGGTTGTGAGTAGCGGGCAGTGATTAGTGTTTCGTGAGTAGTGAGTATTGGGTAGTGAGTAGTGAGTCGGGAGTAGTGAGTAGGGGGTAGGAAGTCGTGAGTAGTGGGAGCGCAGTGAGTAGTGAATAGTGGGTAGAGAATAGTGCGTATCGGGTAGCAAGTAGGGCGTTGGGATTTGCGAGTAGTGAGTAATGAGAACTGTGTAGGCAGTAGGGAGTAGGTAGTAGCGAGTAGCAAGTGGTGGATAGTGAGCAGTGAGTTGTGGGCAGTGAGTAGTGTGTAGCGGGAGTAGTGAGTAGTGGATAGTGGTTAGTGGGTAGTGAGTAGCGATTTGCGATTCGTGTGTAGTGGTTTGTGAGTTGTGTTCAGTGGATGGTGAGAAATGGGTAGTGTGTAGTGAGTAGTTTGTAGTGAGTAGTGAGTAGTGAGTAGGAGGTAGGACGTATTGAGTAGTGGGTGGTGGGTAGTGTGCCGTTGGTACTGAATAGTGAGTTGTGAGTAGATAGTAGTGAGAAGCGAGTAGTGGGTAGCGACTAGTGAGTTGTGGGTAGTGAGTATTGCGTAGTGAGTTGTGAGTGCTGTTTGGGGCTAGGGTTTGGGTTTGGGGTCAGTGTTGGGGGGTAGGGTAAGGGTAAGGATTTGCGTTGCGGGTGGTCGGGGTCGGGTTCTGGATGCCGGGGGCGCCGTGGCGAAAGGGGGGTGGGTCGATTTTGGTGGCCAAAGGCGAGAGGGGGGGGGGCGTCGGATCCCCCCCCCCCCCCCTTTTGAAAGGAGGGGGGGGGGCTTCTCCGACGACGGACCGGGAAAGAAGGGGGGAGGGGGGGGTCCCCGACGACGGATCGGGAAAGGGGGGAGAGGGGGGGGGTCCCGACGACCGAGAGGGGGGGAAAGGGCGGTCTCCCCCCCCCCCCCCCTTTGGGTCATCCAGCGGCGCGCCCTTCTCGTTTATGCTTGAATTACAGGGAATTCTCGGGCGGGGAGCCCCTTCCTGTAGGGCCCGCGCTTCTTGTTGGTAGTCGGAGTGGTGAACCCAAACTTTTGTAACTATCGTCATAGTTGGGCCTTTCGCGACTGACTTTTGAAGAAGCCTCAGGCGGTAACCTCGTTTGTTAGTGAATTGCGAGGACGTATCATGCGGGAATATTCCCCCTATGGGGCCCGCATTTCATGTTGGCACACGGAGCGGGTCATCCAAACCTTGCAACAATCGTCATTGTTGGGCTCGTTCACACTTAAACTGAAGATGCTTCAAGTGGGAGCTATTGGGGCCCAGGTTTCATGTTGGTAATCGGAGCGGGCCATCCAAACCGCGCTAGTGTCGTCACTGTTGGGCCCGTCGCGCTTGAATTCGGGAGAAGCTTCAGGCGGGAGCCTCATCTGTGAGTGAGTTGTGAGGAAGTCTCAGGCGGCCCCCCTCCCTATGGGGCCCGCGCTGCATATTGGTAATCCGAGCGGGTCATGCGAAGATTTGACCCGTCGCCAATTTTGTGTTCCCCGGCTAGGCTTGAATCTTGAGGAAGTCGCAGGCGGGATCTTCGTCTGTGAGTGAGCCGCGAGGAAGTTTCGAGCGGAAACCACCCTGCTATGTGGCCCGCAGCTCCATGATATAATCCGAGCGAGTTTTCGGGATCTCTCAGTTGTCGTCCCTGTTGGGTTCTTCAGGAATGAAGGGTGATGCGAACCCTCGCGGGCCAATCCGACTGGGATGATTTTTGTGTTTTTCAAGCGGCCACTCGCGAGCAATGGTGGCTGCACTTTTGCGTCATGTTCTCCCGCGCCACGCGCGTGCAAAACATGCTGATGTTGCGGCCGCCCACGCGAGAGCTCTTGGATCGTGGGCCGCCAGCGTCCCTGCGGAGACCTCGAGAACCGAGGCGGAGCAGCTCGCAGCACGTCTGGGTTTCGCGCTGCCCCCCGCCTGAGCGCGGCCGCGCCCACGTCGAGGCCAGCGGGGTTTCCCCCGCGGCCTGTGCCGCGGGGTTGTCCCGAAGGCCCGCCCCTGCGCCCCAACGGCCCGCGGGGTTGCCCCAAAGGCGTGGCCCGCGGGATTGCCCCCGAGGCTTCGCGATCTAGCCGTCAGCGAACGCGGTGGCCGAGGCGGCGACGGCGCCGAGGAAAATTTATTTGCTTGCCCCGACCAGGGCGAAGGGGAGGTGCGCATGGAGAAGAGGCAGCAGGAGGAGGATGAGGATGGGAAAGGGTAGGGGGAGTGCGATAAGGAGGAGTAGCGTAGCCTCCTGGGACTTCAGGGGCCTCCTGGGGGTTTGTTGGAGCCCTCTGGCGTCCTTGGGTTTTCCTGTTGCGTCCTGTTGCCTCCTGCGGTTTCTCGGGGCCTCCTGGGTCCCCGAGCCTCATGGGGGTTTCTTGTGGTTTCGAGCCTCCTGGTACTTCCTGGAACCTCCTGGAGCGTTTTGGGATCTCGTTGGGCCTCTTGGGCCTCCTGAGACCTCATGGGGCCTCCTGGGTCTTCGGGGCTTCCCGGCGCCTCCTGCGACCTCCTGGCCTTCCTGGGGTTTCGTGGGGCCGTCTGGAGCAACCTTAGCGAGCGCCGCGCAAAGGCATATCCGCTCCACGCAGCGCGGCGCCCCACGTTGTTGTGCGATCCAGGGCTTGCGGGGAGGATTCTACAAGCGGCGACCGTGTCACAGCTCACGCCCCCGACCGTCCCAGAGCGCCCGCGGCGCGAAGCCCGTTACCCGATTTGCCTGTGCGATGTGCCTCCCCTTGCACCAGGAGGGAAAGAAACGCACAGACACTATGAATCGTCCACTCCCAGGATCATTTGGGAATCTATGGGAAGTGGGGGGGAAGACGAAAACCCAGAAAATATTTGAAAATAACGGGAATCCTTTTATTTGTGTGTATTTATGTGTGTGTCCCAGGGCCCCTTCATTGCTGTCCCGTTGATTCGTTTTGTTTTCGCTGGAGCAAAAATGCCCCCCCCCCCTTTGGGCGGTGACGAAGGGCAGGCGGCATCGTTGTGCGGTTCGGCGGGTTTGTAGGGTGACGGGGTGCTTGGGTGGGGTGGTTCGCTGACGGATTGGCTCGGAGGCAAAAGGGGTTGGTTGGTTTGTTGGGGCGGCTTGCTTGGCAGGTTGTTGGCTGGTTGGGTCGGTTGGGATGGCAGGTGCAGCTGGAAAGGGCGATCGGCCTCGATGCTCCCTCTCTGCATTGCTCCTCCTCATCTGCATCGGCCCCATATCCTTGTCTTCGTTATCCGCGACCGTCCAGTTTGCTCGGCCACCGTCCGAGCCGTTGCCGGCAAGCTTTTCTTTGTTTCGAAGAGGTTTTTAGGAGGCCTCGCCTCCATCTTCGCTCCTGCACCCCCCACCCCCGCTCCTCCCACCTCTTCTTCTGTTCCTTTTCCCCCTTGCCTCGCGCCCCTCCTCCAACTCCCTCCCCTCATGATCGGCTCCTCCTTCCTCATCCGTCCTCCACCCCTTCCCCCCTTTCCTCATCTCTCTCCCCCCTTTTTCCATTGCCCACCTCCTCCTATCTCGCCCTCCTCCTTCTTCACGCCCCTCGCCTTCCGCCTTCCCCTGCCCCCCAGCCGCCCTTTTCTCCTCCGCCTTCTCCTCTTTCCCCTCCCCTTTCTCCCGTCCCTCCTCCCGTCCCCCCACCTTTTCCTCCTTTCCCTCCCGCCCGTTTCCGTCATCTCTTTTTCGCATTCTTTCTCCTTCTCCTCATGCCCCTCCTCCTCCTCCGCCTCGTCCTCCTCTTCCTCCTTCCCCTCCTACTCATACTCCTACCCTTAGTCCCATTCACTACTACTCATACTCCTCTTCCTCCTCCTCCTCATCCTCCTGCTCATTCTCTTCCTCCTCCTCCTCCTCCTCCTCCTCCTCCTCCTCCTCCTCCTCCTCCTCCTCCTCCTCCTCCTCCTCCCCCCACCCCTCCTCCCCCTCTTCCCCCTCTCCCGTAGGAGCCCCTGGACCAACCCCGGAGCGCGCTACGACCAGGATCTCCAGGCAGATCCAGCCGTGGCCACTGGGGCGACCTTGAGGCATCCGAAGCCATCGGCGCCCGATTCTCGTTTTCCCCCTCCCCTTCTGCACTCGGCGGGAGCCAGTGCAAAAGGCGCCCAGTGTTAATCGCGCCTGTCCCCCTACAGGGGGATCGTCGACGAACATTAAAAAATACCATCTAAATAGTCAAAACAAATTTTCCCAAAATTAGTCTGGGGACTATTTTTTTAGCATTTTTTCCCATTTGGGGGGATTTTTGGGGTACTTGTCATTTTTCGTCGAAAATCCCCGTGTAGGGGGACACGTCCGACTTCAGCCCAGTGGGGCCCCCGAAGCACTGCAGAACGGAGTCGGGCCTCCGGAAAAGCCGAGGCCTCGCGCGCGCCTCCCTTCCACGGGACGCTGCCTGGGGCCGAGACGGCCCCCAAAACCGACAGCGCGCGATCGGTCGGTCGCCCCCGCAGCGAGCCGTTGCCGAGCGCCGCCCTCCGAGCGCCGCCGCGCGCGGCTCGCGCGCGCGCAGCGCTGGTGGCGCGCGCTCGGTGGGTCGCCTGCGCGGCCGGCCGCTGCCGAGCGCCTGCCGCCCACCGAGCGGCGCCCGAGCGACTCGCTCGCCCGCGCGGCGCGCGTCGCCGAGGAGCCCGCCGGGGGCGAGCAGCTCTCGACGGCGGAGGCGGACACCGCTGGCCGCGTGCTGGCGGCGATGGAGAAGGCGACCGCCGCTGCCGCCCGCGCCAGCGCCGCCGCCGCTGCCGCGGGCCGCGGGCCAGGGGCGAAGGAGAAGGCGGCCGCTGTCGCCGCCGCTGCCCGCTCGGCCCGCGCGGCCCGCGCCACCGCCGCCGCCGCCGATGCTGCCGGCACCGGGCTAGCTGCAAGGGAGAACAAGGACGGGGCTGGCCTGGTGGCAACTTCGCCCGGAGGCGCCCTCGTGGGTGCGAAGTGATTCGCGCTTCGCTGTTCGGCTCCGATTCCTCCTCATCCTCCTCTTTTCCCCTGTGGCGCGGTGCGAGCGAAGTGTTTCGCGCTTCGTGCTTCGCGCAGCGCGGAGCGCGAACTTAGGCGCCCTTGGAGAAGGCGGCCGCCGCCGAAACAGACGAACAATCTCTCAGTCCGTCAGCTGCTTGTTGGGCATCCTGCGCCGGCCTCCCGTACTCCCCAGCCGTGCATCATCATCATCATTATCATCATTATCATCATCATCATCAGCATCATCAGCATCATCATCATCATCAGCATCATCAGCATCGTCAGCATCATGATCACCATCATCACCATCATCATCATCATCATCATCATCATCATCATCATCATCATCATCATCATCATCATCATCATCATCATTATCAGTATCACCATCACCATCGTCATCGTCATCGTCATCGTCATCGTCATCGCCATCGTCGTCATCATGCTGTCTCATCAAGCTGGTCAACGCTTCGGAATGCGCACTCGTTTCCACCAATGCCGTACGTCCACCAATGTTTTCCCCCGCCAAATTGTGTATGTTGTTCTTGCTCCCCCGTCTCTGGGATTAGCAATTATCATGACGAGTGCCTTGAAGCTTGCGTTGTAATGCCCTGCGTCGCTGGCTCTTCGCCTTCGGGGCTCTTTCGTCGACCTAAGGACGAATGATCGCATGTGCTATGCCCCGTCATGTTCATAGCTCACGCGACGAAAGCCCGTTTCCAGCTTGTATTGGGTTGCATCGGAGATGTTGCTGATTCGATGTACGCATTCAGCCGGTGATAATGGAGGAGGTGTACGCGTAGCGATCCGGATTCGCATGCATATCTGGTCAAGTTCGCAGTATTGGGACGTCGCACGTGTTGGTTCAACCGCATGGCCCCTTGACTTTTGTGTAGACATCGTTGTAACAGTTGCAGGTTGTTTTGATACACCTGTTATGTTGCACACCGTTCTGGACTGCTCAGCGCGAGTTCCGTGACCGTGCCAATTAGAAGAACGCTTCCCATCCAGGAGCGTAGGACGAACTCTTCAAGACCAGAAACTGTCAGACTACAGAGTTTCGTTGACGGAATGCGCATTCGTTGGCTCCCACATCCCGCTCCTTTTCAAGACTCTCACCTTTCAAGCCTTTACCCGTGTTTCCAGCATGCCATCAAGTATCGGCATTGAGACATTTGGGCGGCGTACCTCATCTGTGCCAAAGCGGCTACCTTTGCTGCAGCGGTTCTGGCCGCCAAGCGGGACCCGTCGACGTCTCCCCAACGTCATGTCTTGCTTTGTGGTTGCACGAGTTTCTCCCGAACGGCCAGTACACGCTGCAGTCTGAAGCCTTAGGCTGGGCCCCCCTCCGCCCTGTGAAGCGGCTGTCCCCCTCGCTGCCGCCGCGCGAATACACGTCTGCAGAAGGTGCTCGACGAGTGGCTGGTGACAGGCCCGAGCTCGGGGAAGGGCGCAGGCTTGGGGAGGGGGTCCTCCTCCCCCGCCTCCTCCTCCGCCTCCTCCTCCTCCTTGTGGGGAAGGGCGCAGCACTCCATGAACGGCTGCTGCCTCCCGCACGTCTCGGCGCCTCGAGCATGTTCCCCATCGTCTAATGTATGGCTCTTCTTTGCTAGGGCGTAGCCCGAATTTATTTATCGAGAAGTGCACTGGACTGGACAGAACTGAACTGGTCGGACCCGTTACGCGACAGTTTTCTTTTCGGAGGCCAGGGGCGCAATCTATGGCGCGACCAATATGTGACAGTTTCATTATCCGCGGCCGAGGGCGCAACCTATGGCGCGAGCAATAGAAGACAGTTTGATTCTCGGCGGCGAGGGCGCAACCTATGGCGCGACCAACAGGAGGCCGCTTTATACTCCGCGGCCGAGGGAGCGCAACCTACGGCGTGATCAACAGGAGGCCGCTTTATACTCTGTGACCGAGGGCGCAACCTATGGCGCGACCAATAGGAGACACTTTTATTCCCGGCGGCCGAGGACGACGAGGAGGAGGAGGAGGATTAGGAGGATGAGGATGCGTAGGAGGAGGAGAGGCAGAAGGAGGAGGAGAAAGTGGAGGGGGAGGACAACGACGACGACGACGATGAGGACGGAGGGGGACGGGGAGGAATACGAGCAGCATGGGGACCAATACGACAAATAACGACGACGGCGACGGCGACGGCGACGGCGACAGCGACGACGACAGCGACGACGACGCGACAGCGACGACGACGACAGCGACGACGACGACGACGACGACGGCGACGGCTGCGACGACGGCGGTGGCGGCGGCGAACACGGTTGCGACGACGACGGCGACGACGACGACGGCGGCGACGACGATGAGGACCACCGCCACCACGACGGCACCCAAGGCGACGAGCACACCGACGCCAGCCAGATTGGCTGGACACCCAAATGCGTGCGGGGCTACGCCCGATGTGTGTTCGCGTTTGGGTTGGCGGGGGGGGGGGCCCAAGCGGCGAGCTGTCTTGTGATCGAGATCATCTCTCCTCTTTATTTTCGGTCTCTTCTGCTGATACGACCAGTTCCGCGCTCGCTGTTGACGGATTATGTCGTAAAGGTTTGCCGGACTCAGTCTGTGCTCAGGTTTGGGTCATCTGCTGGCTCTGCGGGCTTGGGCGGGGCCGGATCATCGCAGTGGAGCAGATCGAGACGGGCTGTAGGCACTGTAGGCAACCACAAACAGTGTGGAAGGGTTGCGAGCGAGGACGGTCGCATATTTTTGCCCCCCCCGCCATCCTTTGCAACAGAGGTTATGCGCGCGCACTTGTGCATCACGCATCATAAGTGTCCCAGAGTCTCTTGCCAAACATTTGCCCAAGTGTGCACGCGCGCGTCCTCGCGCGCGCAGGCCGACACCCTTCAAAAACCTGCGGTGTCAGCAGGATTGCAAGATCGAGTGCCCAGAACGCAGAGAAACACACACACACACACACTCACACTCACACTCACACTCACTCACACTCACACTCACACTCACACTCACACTCACACTCACACTCACACTCACACTCACACTCACACTCACACTCACACTCACACTCACACTCACACACTCACACTCACACTCACACTCACACTCACACTCACACTCACACTCGCACTCGCACTCGCACTCGCACTCACACTCACACTCACTCACACTCACACTCACACTCACACTCACACTCACACTCACACACTCACACTCACACTCACACTCACACTCACACTCACTCACTCACTCACACTCACACTCACACTCACACACACTCACACTCACACTCACACTCACACTCACACTCACACTCACACTCACACTCACACTCACACTCACACTCACACTCACACACACACACTACTCACACTCACACACACACACATACACACACACACACACTGGGCTTCCGCCTGCCGCCTCCGAGCACCCGGCGTCGCTGCGAGCGTCTGTCTGACGTGCCCCCCGCCGCCAGCTCCCAGCGCACGAGCCGGTGCGTACTCCCCCCCCCTTTTGCCCGGCGGGCGGGGCATATCCAGACGGGCTGCGGGCACCCACGTACACCGTGGCAGGGCTGCGGGAGAGGACGGTCGCATGGTCTGTCCTCCACTTGAGGCTTCCGCCTGTCGCCTCCGAGCATCCCGCGTCCCTGCGCTCGTCGTTCCGACGCCGCCCCCCCCTCGCCGGCTCCTCCCAGCGCACGACGGGCCGGCGCAGGCTCCCCCCCCTCCCCCGGGCGAGCGCGAGCAGGGATCAGGCGATCGCCAGCATGGATCTCAAGGGGCCGTGGATTAGCGGCGGGCCCCTCTTTCCATGGAAAGGAGCTCGCGGGCGTCCGTCGCCCAGCGAGACGGCACCGGCCGCATTCTGGGGAGGGCCACCCCCCACCGATCCATGTTTTCGGCGGCGACCGGGCGGCAAATCCATGGATCGCCATTCCATGCGCTTGCGCGCCACCGGTCCGATTTGGATTCGATCTGATTCGGGATTCCGATCTGACTCCCATGCGTCGGTGGTGGTCCATTGGCATGCCGTGTGCCAGCGATTCGACTGTTCCCAGCTCGGCTGCCGATGTCCGCCGATCCGATTCGCTTCGATCGCTGACATGATTCATCGGCCCGATTATAGGATTTCTCCTGTGGGGCAATGCCCAAACCCCCTAGGTGCCACCAAGAGTGTCTCCCTGGATTTCTGACCCCTCCTGCTGGTTTGGGTACGTCACCTTAGGTGTTTGATCGTGGACCCTCTTTTGTTGAACGCGGCCATCCAGCTCTCACGCCGAAAACCGTCCAGAGACCGCCGAGAGCTGTCCTGAGTCCGCCGAGGACGGCCCAGGAGTGACGGGCAGCAAGGTGTTCGCGGTCGAACACGTAACTGCAGTCACTTGCCCCCCCCCCCTGGGCGGCGCGCATGCTCTGGGGTCACGATTTGCTGCACGCCCCCCCCCCCCGCCTTGGAAGGCCCCGAGGGGAGGGCATGACTGAAGTGAGGCTCCTGTTGCCTGGGGGATGGGGAGCGCGTATCATCCCTGATGGCTTCCTGTTTTCTCAGGTTCTCTCTCTCTCTCTCTCTCTGTCCATCTTGTGTGCTGCCGCCTGGGGGTCCTCCTCGCCTCGAAGAGGAAGCTGCGTAGACATACACAGTCGGCGCTCCGCGCGGATTTCTTGGATCGGCGTTTGGCCCCCCCCTGGCGGCGCCTCCGGCACCGCCCGTGGTGCGCTCCGCGCGCCAGGTAGGGGGGTCCCGCGCCGAGCGGCATGCGCGGACGCCCGAGTTCTGATGCTTGCTCGAGTCATTGTTCGCTCCCCTCTCGTCTGCCCCCCAGGGGGCCCTCCTCGTCGCCGCGAGCAGAGTTGCCTCGGAATGCTGGGCAGAACCCGCCGTGTAGGGGTCCGGGGAGCAGCGGTGACGGCACCGCTCCTCTCCCTCGAAGACAGGGCTCTGCGGCGCTCCGAGGCCGTCCCCGAGCGAGGCGCCCGCGAGGGCGCGCGTGGCGGCCAGGCGTCCACCGGGTCGCCGCGCAGCACTTCATCAAGGACCTCGCGTGTGCTCCGCCTTGGCATCGCTCGGACGTGTGCATTTTTCCTTCGGCGAGGACCATCGAGGAGCATCCTTCATCATTTGGCGAACAAGCCACGCACGAAGCCGAAACAAAACACAGGGAATGGACGTCCGAGCGAAGGCGAGCCGCGCGTGCCCCGAGCGGAGGGTTCGCTGGCAAAGGCCATGCAGCACCCGCCGGCGCGCGAGTCCGACGTCGGCATGGCACGCGTGCCAGCTGGCGCGAGCCAGGGGTGACGCACACACCCTTTTGTACCACCCCCCCGCGCTCGGGGAGAACGCCGTCATGCCCTTGTCTGTCTGGAGCCGCAATGCACCGATGAGCCCTCTTTTCGAACGGGAATGGGACGAACATAAATCCGTTCCAGAGCGTTCCGGAACGCTTTCCAAGCGTCCCGGAAACCTCTCAGAAGGCCGCGGCGCCCTATACATGCTCCAGAGCCGCTGGATCTCAGAGATTCTCGATTTATCCTCACCCGATGTTCCCCAATCAGAGCTTGCCTCTGTAGAGGTCCTAGCGGATTCATTTGGTTTGGTTAGGTGCGCCGCCGATTTCGGCGGCACGCTCAGGTGCCCGGGTGCAAAGGGTGTCCAAGTGCCCCGGTGCCCAGGTGCCCGGGTGCCCGGTAGCCCAATAGCCCTATAGCCCTATGGCCTTATAGACCTATAGACCTATAGCCCTGTAGTCCAGTAGCCTTGCAGCCCTATAGCCCTATAGCCCTAATATCCCTATAGCCCTGTAGCCAAATAGCCCTATAGCCCCATATGCTTATAGCTTTACAACCTTAATCCTTATAGCCCTATAGCCCTATAGTCCTACAGCCCTATAGCCCTATAGCACTATAGTCCCATAGCCGTATAGACCTATAGCCTGAAAAAGATGCTGATGGGTTTTTTTCGCCGGTTTCATTATATCCTCGTCCTGGCTTCGTCATACCTCTCTCCATCTCTCTCTCGCTCCTGTGGCCTTCGTCCTCTGCCCTCCACTCCCGGCTGACGGTGGCCATGGTGCAGTCGGCGTCGTCGGGCAGCTCTTCGTCCCTGCGAGAGCGCTTGGAGACAGCTGGGAGCTCCAGTTCCGGGGCGCGGGGATCGCCCCAAGCACTGCTCCAGCCAAGAGGAGACCGATCTCGGACGGGGCCCGGACTAGGATGAATCCGTTTCAGCGCGCTCTGGAACGCTCTGCGAAGGCCGCGGCTCTCAAGACATGCTCCAGAGATGCAGGAATTCAGACATTCCAGATGGATCCTCATTTGAATGTATCCTCGTCCTGGCTTCGTCTAGTGATCCCCCGACCTGCAGGTCTCCTTTTCTGCGCTTTTCTCCTCCTCCGCCTGCTGGTATAACCACACTTCTCCTTTTGGGAGCCGCCTCGTAGGAGGCAGGTTGACTCTTGATTCCCTACCCCTCGATTTTGTTTCCTTATCTTTATATCTATATATATATATATAATTTCGGCGTGTAGCACCCCGAGGCCAGTTTTTAGAGCGGGCCAGGCGTTTCGCCGCCTGAGATTTCCTCACCATGTAGGACCCTGACGCTTAGGATGTGACAACAGTTTCACAGGTAGACGGCGGGTCGTTTTCAAAATATGGCTCTCGCCTGAGCGCCGTGCACATTCGTTTTTTACATGTGCAAGGGTTTCACGGATTGAGGGCGGTTCCATTGGAAAATGTGGCTCTCGCTGTTGCGCAACGCACATTCGTTGTTTACATGTATTACGGGTTTCATGAATTGAGGTCGGGTCGTTTTCAAAGTGTGATTCTCGCCTTAGTGCCGCGCGCATGTGGTTCAAACATTTGCAAGGGTTTAACGGATTCAAGGCGGGTCGTTTTCAATATGCAGAGGGAGTTAGGGGGGAGGGTTTATTCCAACATCGTTGGTGACATTTGGTTCTACAATGGTTCTCCTCCTTCTCCTCCTTCTCCTTCTCGTCCTCCTCCTCTTCCTCCTCCTCCTTCACCCCCCCATCCGTCCTCTTTCCTCGTTGTTCCTCAGCCTCCGTTTTGCCTCTCCTTCCCGTTCGTTCTCATCCACTCTCCGCCCAATTTTCCGTGCTCGCACGTCCGCCATCGTCCGTCACACTTGTTCCTTAATCCCGCCTTTTGCCTCAGTTGTATACGTTTCATACTCCCTCACCCCTCCCAATGCTCCTCATCGTGATCCTCGTTTTGCCTCCTCCATCGTCTTGCCTCCTCCCTGCTCCGTTGTGCTCTCTTTTTCTCCCGTCATCCCGTCGCATCGCCTGCGTTTTCTGTTGTCCCCGCTCAGGTGGTTCAGCAACGGCGCTTTTTTTGTCGTGTCCGCACAACTCAGTCCCCAGGCCCCGAGATGGTCGACCACGATTTGACAGCGTTCGCCATCGCCCGCGCGGCACCGCCGTGCCAAACGGCGCCGCGCAGAGGTTCGCAGCAGGATGCATCTGGCGGCTGCCGCGGCATTGCTTTCGCCACATCACGGGAGCGCTGCCCCGATGAGCGGCAAGGGCAAGTGTCTCTACTCCAAGTGCCAGGTTTGCGGCCAATGTGAGTGGACCGAGCTCTTTTCAGTCACGAGTTGAGTGTGCAAGTGTTCAGTTGTTGTGTCGGCTCACAAAGCCGAGGCAACAACAAGGAGGCTTTCAAGGACGACGCGGCAGGTACTCAGCAGCTGGCCTTCGCACTTCCCACTTGGTTTCTCCTCAGACCGCCAGCTTCGCGCAAGCTTTCGCGGTCACGCAGGACGCAGTTTTGAAGGCAGCGTTGCAGGCGGCCATGGTCGGGGCGCCCCATTCGCCGAAGGCCCCGACGGACTCCAAAGGTGAGACTCATCGTCGTGCGGACCAGGCCTGGGCTGGGCAACCGCCAACAAGGAGCATGATGCAACGGTCGTCGTGGTGTCCAGGGCCAAGGAGCAGCTCCTGCGTGTGGAAGCCCGTGCGGAAGAAACCGACCGGCAGCTCGCTTCAGCCGGGGTTATCAGGAAGCTCACCTTCCAGGCCGCAGACGAGGCAGGGCTGACGGCGGCGGCCCCTGTTGCCAAGTCGAGTGTGCCTTGTGTACCCCATGCTGAGCAGGAGGCGAAGTTGTTTTAGGTCCTAGTGGGACAGAAGTTTCTTCGCGGCGGTACGCCGCGGTGATTTCGAGTGCGACGGCGCGGAGAAGGCCGAACCCGAGCAGCTTGAGAAGGACCTTTGCCACCACCAAGAAAGGCTTGGATGATCGTGCTGAGGAGGTGGATATCTTGGAAGCAGCGGATGCGGCCACTGCATAAGGAGCTTCAGGAACGCATGGCCCAGAAGAGGAAGGGCAGCCAGGGGCAGAATCTGAGCGGCAAGCAGCCCCAGGAGCCCCAGGCGCCTGCAGCAGCTGAGGACAGCAGCGGCAGCAGCCGCGCGCAGCCTGGCGACACCAAGCCAAACCAGGACGCCATCGATATGGAGATCCGCGGGTCCCGCGAGGCCAAGGAGGCGGCGGCCCGCGAGGCGGCGGCCGCGGCAGCGCAGCAGAAACGGCAGCAGCGGCGGCGGCGGCCAAGGGTGGCGGCAAGCCCCCCCCCCCCGCCGCCGACGGGGCGCCAACCCCAGCGGGCGCGGGGGCCTGAGGGCCCCAGGCCCCAATTGTTTGTCGCGCCAAAGCGGTCGGGAAGGAGGCCGCCGAATCGGTTTCCACCTCATCCTCGGGCGCAGCGGCCTCGACCTCATCTCTGGGCTCGTCGGCTGCGGCTGCTGCGTCGTCAGCTATGTGGGCAATTTTCTCGTCTGCGGGATTTTTCCTCGACTTTGCCTCGCGGATGAGAGCTGCGCCTCGTTCTGTCCTTCGGCGGCCTTGCCGAGCGCATCGGCCACGCTTGTATCGACTTCGCCCGCCATTGAGGCGGATGGCGAGGCGGCCCAGAAATTTTCTTCCAACAGCACCATGCCAGGACGGAAGTCGCGGGGCTACGTCATGGATCCCGGGTTTTCTTCCCCGGGGCCCACGTCGGAGCTTCGCAGACGGCCAAGTGGGCCAAGCTCGCGAGGCAGAACAAGTTGCGCCGCCTGGCAAACCCCGCGCGCCAGACGACGGGCAGGGCCTGCAAGACGGCGGAGGGGAGAGAGCTCGCCGCTGAAGAAGGAGAAATGTTATTGTCTAAGGGTGCTTGTCAGTGCCTTAGTTTTCATTGCAAGCGCTTCGGGGTGCTCCGCGTTGTTGGCCAGTCGATGCTGGCGTGATCCATGCGGTGGCCAGCTGCGGTCCATGCGCAGGGCGTTAGCGCTGCGAGTGTGACTTGTTCCATGGCAGACGCAGCCGCGGATTTAGTCGGTGCCCATCGGGGGCCCATGCGCGCGAGGCTTCGGTCGAAGGCGTCGCCGCCGCGCATGGTATCTTGGAAGATGCGCCGATGGAGCTGGCCAGCAAACGCACTGTTACGTGCTCGTCTCCAGAGGGCGCGCGCTCTGCGGTTCGAGCTCTAAAGGAGCGGGGGGGGGGGGTCGCGGTTCAGTGTGCCGTGCTGATGCCTTACCTCGGAGTTGATATTAGCAGTGGGCGCAGGTTGCGTCGCGCCACGCGTGCCAAACGGTTGCGTAGTTCCAGGCGCCCGCGCTCGGCTCTGAGGCGACTTGCGAAGGCCTCGCGGATTTCCGAGTTTTGAAGGATATTATGTTGGCTGGGCCCCGCGCTGGAGTTCTGCGCGGCTGCCAAGTGCATGGGTTGCCTGATGCGACGCCCCTGCACTTGGGGCGGCGGCCGGGCGGCGTCTCAGGACATCGCCCTGGGCGCTGTTTGACCGCGCTCTTGGATTTACGATCGCCTTGGCCCTGCCCTGGGCACGCCCTCCCACGCCGGCGCCTTAAGCAATGGATGGCGCGCTGGCTGGACTCGGCCGGACAAGGCGCGGGGGCCTCGGGCCCAGCATTCCAAGCAGTTCGAAGTCCAACATCGAGCCTGGCATGCATGCGGGCCGCTGACTGCCATCATTCGCTACTTGATGGGCTCGGGTTGGCACGTGCCTTCCGCCTCGGAGTGGCGCCAACCAGTGGGCTTCGGCGTGGAGGTCGAGGGCTGGGAACTTCTGCAGCCAGAAGGTCGTCGCCATGGATCAGGCCACGGAGCCCATCGACCACATCATTGAGGTGGTGCACCTAGGCCAGCGGCGAGGGGCGGCGCGAGGCCACCGTAGAGGAGGTCTCCAAAATGTCGCTGGTACTTGTTAAATTCAGAAATATGTGTTTCAGATTGAGCAGGCGCCTGATCACGATGGGCAGCTGTCAGAGCTGCCCCAATTATTCTTGTTGACGGAGCGCGGCCGGCGGCCTGCAGCCAGGAAGCGCGTAGTGCACGGCGACGCGCCCATCTGCCCGCGTTGCATGGAGGGGCCAGAGACTTCGCTGCACCGCGCGTGGCTGCGTCGTCGATGCAATGGCTCCCCCGCCTCTGCCGCGTCGGACCATCTTTTGCCCCGGGCCATAGCTCGAGCGGACAGCCTCGGGCGCGATTTGCTGCGAAGCCTGCCCCCGCGTGATCTCGTTCATTTCAGCCAACCTATTTCGGGGGTTCTTTGGGTTCGCAGTCATGGGGGCGGCCATGCTGGAACTACCCACTAAGGTGATGGCTCCCCAGAGGCCCCGCTGCTCCTTGTCCTGGGGGCGCCTCGGGTGGCCCAGAACCTCAGGGTTCCAGGCTGAGGCGCGCCGGAGTTTACACTGCGTCCAGGCCCGATCTCCTGACGGGGCCGAGGCATTTGCTTGCTCCACTTCCTGGTCGGCACCCGTTTGTTCCCAGGGGTGAGTTGTATTGTTTTCTTTGCGCGCTGCGTTCGTGCCAATGCGCGAAGAGGTTCGCGGGGGTTCCGGGCCAAGCTTGTTTAAGCCCCGCTCG
The DNA here is from genome assembly GCA_963575745.1 of Prorocentrum cordatum. Taxonomy (NCBI): domain Eukaryota; class Dinophyceae; order Prorocentrales; family Prorocentraceae; genus Prorocentrum; species Prorocentrum cordatum. The sequence goes on from CAUYUJ010015616.1 coordinate 820,153, forward strand.
GCCCCAACGCTGATCTGTGGAGGAGAGTTGGAGCTGTCAGTCAGGCGACGGACCGTCATCCTGGTGACATCGCGGTGGCCAAGGCCCCTTCCACGTTGATGCCGTTCAGGCCCGCAGTCAGAATATCCCAGGCATCTTAGTGGAAGGCAACGTGCTCTTTTATGCGCTAGCTGGGGCGGCCGCTAAGCTATTTCCCGCCACTATGTCTGAGTGCCCGAGGCTTCTGCAAACTCGTAGCTGAGGCTTCGTGCCATCCATGAAGGTGGAGGGGTACATGGTCTGGCGCCCTGCAGCCGCTGTTGTTTCTCCCTTCCCGCCTCCTGCTGGCGTGGCATAATTGGAAACGTCCGTATGGACTGTGGTCGACGTTGCTCTACATGCCGCGGCTTGCTACGGATGCTGGCAAAGCTAAATGGATGGCGTCTGAATGTGTTGAGCTGGAAAGGATATCTGTGACTTCCTTCAAGGCGCCTCGGGGTCGGACTTTGTGCCGCGCTGAAGAGGGAAGGTCCGTCGCACCCATACACCGCACTCACATCTATACCCCTGGGTGGGTGTATGTGCGGCCGTTTTTGCGCTGTCATGTGCGCGCATGTGCGCGGCATGTGCCAGTCATGTGCCAGGCCTGTGCGGTCCTTCTTGGATGGACTTCCTACTGTGCGCGTCGTGCCCGGGCATGTGCGGGGGCATGTGCGCTGTGTTTTGATGTATCCATCATACGCACATGCACGCACAGTCCGACGCACATGCGCGCACATGCCTGCACATGCGGGAGGTGTTCGAGAATCGCAGATCTGTCATCGGCACATGCACGCACATGCCTGTGCAACCTCTCTTCGGGAGGCCGCGCGGGCCCGCACATGCACGCACATGCGGTGAAGCGCGCGGGCGCACATGCGTGCACATCCCAATGCACATGCACGCTCATGCCCTAGGAGCTGTCTGGGACCCCTGTGCCTCCAATGCCTCCTGGCCTTCGCAGAGCTAACCTGGGGCGTGCCAAGGCTTCCTGAAAGAGTTTGTTGTGCGTTTAGACTCGCCCGCTGCTGGCGGGGGCGGTTCTTCGCCCGGTTCGTGAGCTGGCGGTGGCGCGCCCGCCTAATAAAATACTCTCCCGCGCGCCTTCTCAGCTCGGCCGGAGAAGCAGGGATGGGGGGGGGGAGGTGGAGGGGGGGGGGAGGAGGGGGGGGCGGAGGAGGCGGGCGCCCCCGGCTCGGCCGGCCCGCCTGCCTGTTCGGCTCGGCCCGAGAAGGAGGAGGAGGAGGAGGAGGAGGAGGAGGAGGAGGAGGAGGAGGAGGAGGAGGAGGAGGAGGGAGGAGGAGGAGGTGAAGTTGCAAGGATGTCTCAGGCGAAAGTGGCTTGACGGCCCGAGCTCAGGGAATCTCGGAATCGCTGGCCTGGCTCGGCCACCGGCGAGCTCGGCCTGTGCGAATACTGTGCGTACCTGTGCGGGGCATGTGCGGGACGTGCAAGAATGCCGGGGCCAGCGTTCGTCTCCGGACGCCGGCGCGTTCGCGTCCGGCCGGTTCCGCGTGAGACGTCGTCGGCAATCTGGAGGCCGACGTGCTTTGACATGAAGTGATTTGGCCACCTTCGCCTGAGACATCCTCGCAACTCTGGTCTCGGAGATGCCCTGCCCCATGGTGGCCCGGCCACTTTCGCTTGAGACATCCTCGGAACTCTGGGTTTCGAGACGCCCTGAGCTGAGGTGGTTAGACCACTTTCGCCTGAGACATCCTCGCAACTCTGACCTCAGAGATCTCCTGCCCCATGCTGGTCAGGCTACTGTCGCCTGAGACATCCTCGCAAGTCTCGATTCCGATATGCCCCGAGCTGAGGTGGTCAGCCACTGTCGCCTGAGACATCCTCGCAACCCTGATCTCAATGATGCCCTGCTCGATAGTGTCTCGGCCCCTTTCGCCTGAGACATCCTCGGAACTCTGGGTTCCGAGACGCCCTGAGTTGAGGTGGTTAGACCACTTTCGCTTTAGACATCCTCGCCCGAGATGCCCTGAGTTGAGCTGTTCAGGCCACTTTTGCCTGAGACATCCTCGCAACTCTGACCTCAATGATGCCCTGCTCCATAGTGTCTCGGCCTTTTTCGCCTGAGACCCTCGCAACTCTGGGTTCTGAGATGCCCTGAGCAGGTGGTCAGGCCAGTCCTGCCTGAGACATCCTCGCAACTCTGGGCTCCGAGATGCCCTGGGCTGAGGTGGTCAGACCACTCTCCCCAGAGACATCCTCGCAACTCTGACCTCAGAGATCTCTTGCCCCATGGTGGTCAGGCCACTTTCGCTTGAGACATCCTCACAACTCAGACCTCGGAGGTGTCCTGCCCCATGGTCGTCTGGTCACCTTGACCAGCGACATCCTCGCCACTCTGGTTTCCAAGATGCCCTGCCCCATGGTGATCCGGCCACGCTTGCCTGAGACATCCTCGGAACTCTGGGTTGCGAAATGCCCCGAGCTCAGGTGGTCAGGCCACTATCGCCTGCGACATCTCTGCGGCATGTGCGGGCATGTGCGTCTATGCTTTCAGAGTTTTGCTTGACCGTGCATTCGACTGTGCGTCGGACGGTGTGGCATGTGCGCGCATGTGCGGCAATGCTGTTGAGGCTTTTGTATATTTGCATGGGCATGTGCATGCGACTGTGCGGCATGTGCCTGCATGTGCGGCCCCTTCCGGACCACAATTTCAAAGTGAGCACTATAGAAGTGAGCGCTATAGAAGTGAGTCCGGTGTAAGATGGTTGACCATGAAGGTCTGTCTCTTTGGTCTTGTGGACCGTGCCGGTGTTGCAGTCAATTTCAGCTCCGCGGCCTCGCAGGAACGTGTCGCGCCAAGGGCGATCCACCCAGACCTCTCACGAGGGCGCGGATACCATCTCGACCGCATTTCTCGCGGACTATGGCAGAAGGTTCTCAGCAAACCTGAGAAGGCGGCTCCTTGCTTGTATTGTTTATAGACTCGCTTCGCGACTGGTCCCATCTCATATCATGTCCGTTGCCACCGCCCCTTCTGGCCCATGTGTTGGTTCCCGCGTCGTCATGATATTCTCGCCTCTTGGCGAGCTTGGCGCTACCTCCCACTTGTCTTGCCCTTTCTTGTCTGCTCACATCCCCTCTCTGCTCCTGTTCGTCCCCGTTGTCCTCTATGCTACTCCGCTGCGCCGTCGCTACCATCAGACGATTTGCGTCGTGTTTCTCGTGCCGTTGCCGTTCGGAGCCGCCGACTCCTTTCCAGTGACTTGTCTTTCGTATTCGACTGGTCTGTGCTGACGGCCCGCGTCCACGACATGCCAGGCACGCGAGGCCTCGGAGGTCTCCCGCTGTCCCTGGGTGCCCCCCGGAGTTTCCACAGGGCCCCGAGGCTTATGATGCTCCAACCTATTACTTTAGCCTTGATCGCCAGAAAGAATTTCGCGCGCCAGAAAAGGGTCCGAAATTCACGGGTTTTCACGTGTCGGGCCCTGGGAGGCACTCGCCCGACACTGTTTCGACACTCTTTTGGCACTTTTCCGGGTGTTCGAAATTATTTTTGGGATGTGATCCTTAAGTAGGATGGGAACCACATAGCCCGAGGCTGCAGGAGGCGTTCGACACCGCAAGGCAAGCTGGCGTTCGAGCTCCGAGCCTCGATTCTTCGACGTCAGAGGCCTGGGCTCGGCGGCGGGCGGCGAGCCCAGGCGGGCAGCCAGCGGGGAGCGGGCCTGTTTCACAAGGCTCGGGAAACGTCCCGCCTTTCCGAGAACCTCTCTCAGCCTTCTCCGAAGACGCAGATGGACCCCCACCGGGCGCGAGGGCCTCCGAAAAGCCCCGCCGCCCTTTGAGGAGGCTCGCCCCTCTCGCCCCCCCCCTCCCCCCTCTCGCCCCCCCTCTCGTCCTCCCTCTCGCCCCCCCCCCTTCTCTCCCCCCCTTTGGCTCGCCGCTGACAGGCCCCGTCGTTCCCCACCCGCTGCTCCCTGAGCCCCCCCCCAGCAGCTGCGCACGCGCGCCTCTCGTTGACCCAAAAGGGGGTCCAGCGAAAGGAGCATTAGACTTTAGTCGGGCCTGCCCTCCAACAGGAGGGAGATTCAAAGATAGTTTAACAATAGTCTGGGGACTATTTTTCGAGTTTTGTTTGATTATTGTTGTGCATTTTTAGACTATGTTTCATTTGTCGCCCAAAATTCTCCGTAGGGGGACAGGCCCGACCTAACATTAGACTTGTGGGCTGCAGTTGACTGGGGGGCGTGCAACGCACCCCAGTGCGCAAGTTGACTGCTGGATCTTCGCGCGCCGTACACTCGTTGCTATACGCTAGTTGCCTAACGCCAGTTTCAGCACTAGTTGCGGTACAGTCGGACCGAGGCATAAGATCGAGTTCGGTTCGGGCAGGGTGGCCTAATGTTCTCTGTGTGTGTGTCGGATGTTTTGGTGCACGCTGGGGAGGGTACCCTTGGATGTTCTGCGGGTCGTGGCCGACGGATGGCCTCGTGTTCTCGAGGGGCGCTCTTATGCCCTGGGCTCGACTGTACAATTGGCCCAAATCTACGGCACCACCCCCCTTCCGCTGGACCCCCTCTCCGTCAAGCACGAAAAACATGAGGGTTCCTCCCCTGACCGGTCTCCATCTTGTACTTCGGTCCGTCTGCACCGCAACTACGGCATGGCACACGGTGTGCGGCGCGCGAAGATCCAGCAATCAGTTTGCGCACCGGAGTGCGTTGCACCTCCCCCCCAGTCAACTGCAGTCCCACAAATCTACTGCACAAGATCGATGGCACCACCCCCTTTCCGCTGGACCTCCTTTTGTGATGAGCCTGTTTTGCACCACCACCACCATAAGTTGGAGGGGGAAGGAGGAGGAGAAGGGCGAGATCGATGAGGAGGAGGAGGACGAAGAGGAGGAGGAGGAGGAGGAGGAGGAGGAGGAGGAGGAGGAGGACCCCCTCCCCCTCCAACTTGTGGTGGTGGTGGTGGAAAGCACCCCCCTTTCCCCTGGCACCACCCTAATCTCGATGGCACCACCCCCATTCTGCCGGACCTCCTCTTGGGTCCACCGGCGGCGCCCCGCGTCGGCGGCCCCAGGAGCGGGTGGCCGGTGAGCGGGGGGAAGTCGACTGCGCCCGCGTGCGGCGCTGGCTGGTCCTGAGGACCGCGGGGCGGCGGGGCGGTACGCTGGCAGGTACCCACCTCCTCCTCCTCCTCCTCCTCCTCCTCTACTTCCATCCCCTCCTCCTCCTCCTCCTCTTCCCCTCCTCCTCCTCCTCCTCCTCCTCCTCCCCCCTCCATCCCCTCCTCCTCTATCCCCTCCTCCTCCTCCTCCATCCCCTCCTCCTCCTTCTCCTCCTCCTCCTCTTCCTCCTCCTCCTCCTCCTCCTCCTCCATCCCCTCCTCCTCCATCCCCCCCTCCTCCTCCATCCCCCCCATCCCCTCCTCCTCCTCCCTCCTCCTCCTCCTCCTCCTCCTCCTCCTCCTCCTCCAGCTCTTGCTACCCGTACTGCTACCCTTCCCTCGCCATCCCCTTCTTGGGCTTCCTGGGAGGCCATCGTCGCCACCGCTGTATTCGCCTCGAGGTTCTGGTCAGAGCGCACCCAGGGAAAGTTCCAGGGAGTAGCGGTAGCGGTGCATTTTTGGTTTCCCCCTTTTCGGGCGTTGCGGGAAGGGGGGAGGGGCGATGAGGCAGCGCCCATCCCCGGGGAGCAGGGAACGTTCCTCTTGTTCGATTCGATTCGATGTCGGTGGCCTCCGATTCCGATTCGATTCGACTTGGGGTTCCGAGATGGATTCCGACGTCTCGATGGATGCCTTCTAGCCTGCCAAATTCCGCCGGCTAGGCTGCCGATTTCCGCCGGCCCGATTCGTTTTGATCGCCGATCCGATGTATCGATCCGATTCTGGGCTCCTTTCGGTGTGAAGCAACGCCCAACCCCCCTCGGTGCCACCGAGATGGGCACCAAGTGTGCTCTTCGGGGGCGGCCAAGAGGGGGGTGATCACCAGTGTGGTCGGATACAGTGGAGGCCCATGCCGAGAAGTACATTGCTTGCCTCCAGGGTGCCCGGGGTTCTTGGGTTTCGATGGTTTTGCTATGGAGAGCGTGACGCTCCCACACCAAAAAACCATGGACGTCCTGGGGTCTCAGGGTTGGGCTTCTTGCTCACCACCCACCAAACGACCCCAACCCAACTCGAAGGTTCCAGTGGGGAGGGTCGTGGAACATTGGAAAACCGCATGGAATCCGGACCCCCCAAGCCGAAATTCGGGTCAAATTCGGGTCTTCGGGTTGGGTTGGGGTGGTCAGGTACGTAGTCATTTGTGGAAGGTTTCTTGTGGACTGGCCTCCACTGCATCGTATGGCCAGGGCCACGATGTCCTCCTGGATCTCCTGGCCCCTGTCCGCGTCTTTGAGTACGCCCCTTGGCGCCCCCCCGCCCCACTGTCCGCACACCTCGGGCCATGAACGTTTTGCGCACCTCCCTCTTGGACGCCCCCTTCCTTTCGCACGGGGACACCAAGTGGCACAAACATGGTCCGCGCGGATTTCTCGGATCGGCGCTGGATCCCCCTTCATGGGGCGCGGAGCGCGCCAGGGGCGGCGCCGGAGGCGGCGGGCGCCGGGGGGCACCAGTGCCGATCCGAGGAATCCGCGCGGACCTCCGAGTTATCATGTTTGTGCTATTGTTTCTTCCCCTACATTGGACGCCCCCGAGGGAGCGGCAGGACTGCGGGAGGGAGGCGCAATTCTCCAGCGGCATGGGCACCGCGTTCAGGATGCAGTTCCCGCGAGGTTCGATCCAGCATCGGCGATTGCTGGAATATCCGTGGTCGAAAACCGGCCCAATCCAGGATGATCCCGCTCACTGCCACTCAGACCAGTTGAATCTTTGGCCGAAGCCGAATGAATCTGGCTTATTGGCTTCATCCTCGGCCGAAGCGCCACTCTCGCGCGGGGGACGGGGCAGGAAAGTGCGGCGGAAGCGCTCCACTGCCTTTTGCATCGATCCGTGGGTCTGTCTGGCTGCCGAGTGCCCTTCAGGGATGCGCTGACCCAGATTTCCGTCACGCAGACCTCGCAGGGGACGACCTTCGTCTTGTGGATTGCCGCACTACTCAGTGTCAACGTTCGGGGGGATAGGCTCAGAGAGCGTTGCATCGGCCCCCGACCGCCCATTCGTTGCCGATGGGGGCCTGATGACGCCGCCCCGCCCAGAAGCGTGCGGACGCGCCATCGGGGGCCCATCGCCGATCTATCGGCGATGTAGCGCTGATTCGAGCTCGATGTCCCCCCCACCTCCGAGCCGGGTTCCCCTTACCGTTCCCCACCACACGTGCCTTTCATGCGGCGTCCGCGCGGACCAGGGCAGCCTGAGGGTAGCCGCGGGTAGCCGCGGTTCCCCTCCGAGCCGGGTTCCCCTTATCGTTCCCCCCGATACGTGCCTTTCACGCGGCGTCCGCGCGGCTACCCGGGCAGCCTCGGGTAGCCGCGGGTGGCCGGGGATGGTCTCGGACGGCGTCCCGGTGCTGAGTTTGCAGCCCCTTGGAGGTCGAGGAGGAGGAGGAGGAGGAGGAGGAGGAGGAGGAGGACAAGGAGGAGGAGAAGGAGAAGGAGGAGGAGGAGGAGGAGAAGGAAGAGGAGGAGGAGGATCAGGAGGAGGAGAAGGAGAAGGAGGAGGAGGAGGAGAGAAGGAGGAGGAGGAGGAGGATCAGGAGGAGAAGGAGGAGGAGGAGGAGGAAAAGGAGGAGGAGGAGGAGCAGGAGGAGCAGGAGGAGGCGGTGGAGGAGGAGATTTTTCCCCAGAGGATCAGTGGTGCTCCTCGATGGCCCCCGCCGAGGGAAAACATCAGCGCAGACGCCCGAGCGAAGATCAAAAAACGCCTCGGAGGCGCCGCCGCCCCCCGGAGAGAGCAGCGGGCGCGCGGGCGGCGCGCGGCGGCCGCCTCCGCGCGCCCCCCCCCCCCCCGGCCACGTGCTGGCCGTCCCAGACCCCCCCCCTCGAGGAGGAGGAGGAGGAGGAGGGGAGAGGAGGAGAGGGAGGAGGAGAGGAGGAGGAGAGGAGGAAGAGGAGGAGGAGGGGGAGGAGGAGGAGGGAGAGGATCGAGGATCGAGGATCGAGGATCGAGGCTCGAGGCTCGAGGCTCGAGGAGGAGGAGGAGGAGGAGGAGGGGGAGGAGGAGGAGGAGGAGAATCGAGGAGGATCTGCGCAAATCTCGGGCCGAGCGAGAGGGGGCCCCGAGGCCCGGCGAGGGCCCCCCCGGAGGCCGAAGACTCTTCGGGCATGTCCGCCCTCTCCAGTCTTTTTCTGGGGAGCGTCGGAGCTCTGGGCTCTTGGGGCCCGCACTCCTGTGGCAGCCCCCGAGGGAGTCGGGTGTGGACAGACCTCCTACCCGGACACGTCGATCCGCGAATTGGCCGCTTTCGGTTCGCGAGAGGGCGCCGCGGCCGTCATTCTTGCGGGTCCAGGTCCGTCGGTTTCGGTCCCAGGCCGTTTTCACTCAGGGGAGGTTTGCCAAAGGGAGGTTTGTCGACCGCCGAGGGAGGAGGCGTTCTGCCGGACGCTGCCCGGCTCGATTCGGGCCGGACGGAAGGGGGGGATTGGGAAAGGGGGGGGTACGAAGTCTGCTGCATGCAGCTGGTTTCGGCCCCACCGAGGGGCCCATGCCTCGATACATGGGCGCCTCCGGCGCCGGGAGGCGCAAGGAAAATCAGCTACGTGAGCTGATTTTCTCAGACCCCCCTTTTGCTATCCCCCCCTTTCGCCCGGCCCGAAAAACAGGCCCCACCAGGCTGAGTCTGGCCCGACTTGGTTCACTGCGGTCCATTCCGGCTTCCCGTGTCTTTCATCTCCGCCCATCTGCACCGTTCTTCGTCGCACTCACGACGTCCTCTCAGGCGCTGCATCCCCACATGCCGCTGAAATCTTCGGGATGGCCCCGATCTCGGCCTCGAGTATCCCCGGCAACAGTCGCAGAGCAGATTGTCGGGTGTTGCTAGAAGTGCCCCTGGTCCAAGGAGTGCCCCCAGGATTTCCAATGAGACCCCCACGGCCTCCTGAGCACGCCTCACGAGGCCCAGAAGGCCCCAGGGGTTCCAAGATGGAGCGCACTTCGGGCCAGGGGCACTTCTAGCAACACTCGAGGCTGGGCGGGCGTCGACTCCGCGGAGACGGTGGGCGCTCTGGCAGGAGGTTTGCTCTGCCCGCGGCGCGACGGCGCGGCCACTTTCTGGACCGCGCTTGTGCGGCGGAGCTGCTCCACCAGTCCCGGTCCATGGTGGGAGGAAGGGGAGGAGGGGGAGGAGGAGGAGGAGGAGGAGGAGGGGGAGAAGGACGGAGGATTGAGGAGGATGGAGGACGGAGGAGGGCGGAGGAGGTCGGAGGAGGAGGCAGGAGGGAGGGGGGAGGAGGGAGGTGGTGAGAGGACAAAGAAGGAGGAGGAGGTGGTGGGAGGAGGTGGGAGGAGGGAAGTGATGGAGGCCGGGGGATAGCAGGGAGCAGGGGGGAAGCAGACGAGAGTTGGCCAACAGCAGGAGGAAGAGGAGGGTGCAGGGAGGCAGCAGGTAGGAAGCAGAGGAGAGTGAGGGGGCGGGACAATGAGGGGAGGGGGGGAGAAGAACGAGGGGGAGAAGTAGGAGGGGCTGAGGAGGAGGAGGAGGAGGAGGAGGAGGACGAGGAGGAGGGAGGATGAGCAGGGAGGTGCAGGGAGGTGCAGGTGGAGGAGGAGCTGGGAGGGAGCAGCAGCGGGAAGGAGGAGGCCGATGGAGGACGAAGGAGGCGGAGGAGGCGGAGGAGGAGGAGGAGGATGGAGCAGGAGGAGGGAGAAGCGAGGAGGAGGACGAGGGAGGAGGAAAAGGGGAGGAGAAAGAGGAGGAGGTACAGTCGGACCGAGGTATAAGATTGAGGCCGGTTCGGGGAGGGTGCCCCAATGTTCTCCGTGCCTGTTGGATGTTCTTGTGCATCCTAGGGGGAGGGTGCTCTCTTGGATGTTCTGGTTGTCTTCGCCGGCGGAGGGCCTCCTGTACTCGAGGGATGCTCTTCTTGCCTGGGTCCCACTGCAGGTGGGAGAAGGGGGGGGAGGGGCCCCAATGCCATGCCCCAGTATCGTTTGTTGTCCGACCCCGATCCCCATCCCCATCCCCTTCGAGACCCCCACCAAATTATCCCCCAGTTGGGGAGACACCCCTTGAAACCCGAAGGGAACGACCTGCATCCCCATCGAGGGGGTCAAATCGGCCAGTGGGGCCTGGGCCACGCCGCTGGGGATGGGGATCGGTGAAACGAGATCGGGATGGGGATGGGGATTCCCCTCCTCCCCCTCCTCCTCCTCCTCATCCTCGTCCTCCTCTTCCTCCTCCTCCTCCTCCTCTTCCTCCTCCTCCTCCTCCTCCTCCTCCTGCCATGCCCCCCCCCCTCGCCGGGGGGGAGGATGAACGGCCGCGTCTGGGACCACGGGCAGCCCCTCATGTGCCGCACGCCCGAGAACGTGCCGGGCCTGCGTGCGCGGATGGTGTGGCCGCGCGAGGCCAGCGCGCCACCGGGGGGGGGGGGCTCCGCCGACAGCCCTCGCGTCATCCCTCCCTCGTCCCTCCTCGTCGCTCCTCGTCGCTCCCTCGTCCCTCCTCCTCGCTCTCCCTCCCGCGACCCTTCGTCGTGGCCAGCGGTGGCAACCAATGGAACTGGTTTGTAGCCTACCGCTTGCTTGCCCCTGCTTTGCACTGCGTGGGGCTCATCGCGGTTGTTCTCTCTAGGTCGGGTCCTCTGGCATGTTGTTTGGAGGGAGGCCCTGTGCCGCTTAGCGGTGCAGGGTCGGCTCTCCATCCTCCGTTGCTGGATGGCCCAGCCTCGCTCCCGACGTGTCCAATCCAACCCTTGTCCCGCGTCCCTCGTCCCTCCGTCGCTCTCCCTCCCTCCTCCCTCCTCGGTCTTCCTCCGTTGGCCCCCTCCTCCTCCTCCTTCCCCCCCCCACCTTTGCCTTCCTCCACAGAGGGCCTCACGCATGTATTTGGCCGTGGGCAGGATGCTGGAGGGCCGGGTCCTGGAGGGACGGGGCATCCCGCATCCATGGGCGGCGGCAGATCCAGTCTTGGGCGGGCGTTTGCGTTGTTGGCCAGGCCCTGGGGGCCTCGTCCCAGAAACGGTGTTGTGTCCGATCATCGGGGGTGGCAGCGAGGGGGGTGATGATTATCATGGCGTGGGCCATGAGATTCCCCCAGATCTCATGGCGCTTCGTCGGATTTCATTACGTCCCTAGCCCCCCCCCCCCGGGGCCGCGCACGTGCAGCCAGCCATCATTTGCACACCCCCCTCTTGGACGCCCCCCCCCGTAGACTCCCTCGATGTGTCGCATCTTCGGATGCCGGCTCGGGTACGGCGGAGGTGAACAGCTGGGCGGGGTCGCAGAGAGTGCGAGGTCCTCGCCAGGGCTGAGGTTCGCAGAGCAGTGGGAGGGAAGGAGGAATGCCGGGAGGGAGGTCGCAGAGACAGAGAAGAGGCAGCCATCGGTCGTTGAAAGCAGTTATTTCATCGCTTCGCTCATTCCGCCGGCCCTGGAGCGCTATTTGGGGCCTCTTGGGGCCGTCTTGGGGGCTTCTTGGGGGCTTTTTGGGGGCTTCTTGGGGGCGTCTTGGGGCTCCTTGGCGGCGTGTTGGGCTCCCCTGGGGCCTCTTGGGGGGCTCCTGGGGGCCCCTTGTGGCGGTAGGGGGGGGTAGTCGATTGCAGACCCCCCCCCTCGGAGGCCATCGGTCGTTGAACGCAGTTGTTGTTGGCAGGGCTCGACCTAGACGGTCTTCGGGCGACTCCGTGGGCCGGTGTCCCCTCGACCCCGTTTTGCGGCGAGGGCGGAGTGGAGGACACGACGAGCACGAAGAGCACCTGCTTGGGTCGACCCCTGCTGTTTGGACCCCTCGATTGCAGCCTGTGCTGGGCGCCCCTCTGCGTCCATCGGCGAGCGGGTGTCCCCCGTTTCCTTCGCCTTGCGGGCGGAGGCCCAGTCTGGTTCCAGCGCCCTCCCACTTCACGTGCCTGGCCCCATCTTCCGACCGATGGGCAGTTCGAGTGGGGGATCGACCGCAGAATTTTTTGCGTAGTATTCAGTGGCCTTCGGCCAGTGCCGCCGATCCGGGTCGCTTGGAGAGCCCCCCAGACTGGGCGGCGACGCTTCGCCAACAGACACGCGCGCACACGCTCGCAGACATTACGCGCACACGCGCACACACACACACACGCGCACACACACAAATATTTTTTTCCCGTCGACACGGAGAATGCGCAGACTGCTCGTAGACCTGAACAAACACCGCACTGTTTGCATATTCGATTCAGAACGGAATTCGGGGCCAAATCAATGTTGCAGTCGATCCCCTACTCAAGTATTGGCCCATCGATTCTCGACGCCCGCGTGGCAGAGTTTGTTGCGTGCCACCACGGAGTGGGTCCGTGGTTCTTTCAGCATATCGCAGTCGGGGCCATCCCGAGCAGCCCTCCACAGTTGCTTCTTGGGGGCACATCGGGGCCCCATGTGAGCGAAATACACTGGGGCAGTTTCGCGGGGCTCAGTTCGACCCCATCCGATTCGGTTCGGTTCTATTTCGATAGATTCCGATTCCGATTCGATGTCGACTTCGGTTTCCGAAATGTATCCTGATTTCTCAAGGGCGCTCTGCTAGCCTCCCGGTGGCCTCAGGTTCGTCTTCCTGACTTGGCTGTCGAATTCGCCGGTACGATTCATGCCGATTGCCGATCGGACTTATCGGTTCGACGTTGGACTCTCCTGCCGCAGAGGGGGGGAGGGGGGGCTTTTTATATGCACCCCTGCTTCTCAGAAGGTGCGGGCTTTGTCTGTAGATGCAGTGCCAGCGCCTAGGAAGCAACCTCCTTCGAGGACGCCTTTCCCCGTCCCCCCCCACCCCCGTGTGCGTGCCGTCGAACAGTGGGACCCCATTTTAGCGGACTGCACTGGAACTGTTTGGGGAGCCGAATCAGAAACAGCATGCGTGAGCATACGTTTTCGGGGCTCCGCGCGAATTTGTCTTGGATCGTCGCTGGCCCCTCTGGCGCCGCCGCGCCGCCCCTGGCGCGCCCCGTGCGCCAGGGAGGAGTGGCCCGCGCCGCTCCGAGGAGTCCGCGCGGAGTGCCGAGAGTTCGGTGATCGTTGTTTGATTTATTGGTTTGCCGATCGGCGCGGGCCCCCAATTGAAGCAGTGGCGGAGCGTCCTGGCGTGTCTATAGGGCTACCAGCCAATGTTCTAAGAACGTTTCGCGATTTCCACGAAGTGTTGTCTGAACATTTCTGGCTGGGACTGTCCTGTTTTAACGCATCGGACTTATATTCTAAGAACATTGTTGCTTGTTCTTGGCACATGTTGGGGTTCTAAGAACATGCCATGGTAGGCCTACAGGAATGCCGGGGCGGTCGGTACCTGCTCAAATCCCCCCTCCCCCCCCCTGGAGTAGAGCTTGGCTGTGTTTTGGCGCCTGTTTCGAGCGGGTGGAATCTCCCCCAGAGGCAGCCTTCTTGCAAGCAGTCGCACTGAGCAGAGGTCTGGAGCCAGACCCCCCCGCCTCCCACCCCTTTCCGCCCAATGTCGAAACGCCGAATAATACAAGCTAATTGTTATGCAGTTGTTTGTTCTTGAAACGCAGTTTCAGGAGCAGACAGGGTTCTATTGGGGCTCTCTCGGCGCACGCCCTTTGATGGCGTTCTCGGGTCACCGCAGAGGCAATCGCGGGTATCCTGCATTGGCCTCGCCAGGGACACTCTCCCTTGGATGCCAGTCCAGTTGTCTCTGGAAGGCCTCTCGGAGAGCTCTTGGCATGAAGTAAGATGCTTCGGGGGCCCTCTTGGGGCTTCTCTTGGATCTTCTTGGATCCCTCTTGTGCCATCTGGTAGCGCCTCTCGGAGAGCTCTTGGCATGAAGTAAGATGCTTCGGGGGCCCTCTTGGGGCCTCTCTTGGATCTTCTTGGATCCCTCTTGTGCCATCTGGTAGCTAACTATCTGGAGGCCCCCGACGCCCACTTGAACCAAGAAAGGTGCGGCTGCGAGAATTATCGAAGGCATGCTGATGTGGTGGGCACTGTTGGTCTCTCGGGGGCACTCTTGGAAGGCAGCCGCCTCGTGGCGGTCTTGGGGCCTCTATGAGGCATACTGGAGGTCATCTTCAGGATGGGAGGGAGAAGGATGGGAGGGAAGGCGGGACGTCGAGGGAGGGAACAGGAGGGGCAAGTCGTGGGACAAGGGGCACCAACAACAACAACAACAACAAGGATACGACCACCAAGTTCCGTTCAGGGATACCCCTTCCTGGAGAACGCCTGACACTGCCTAGATCCCCTCCCGTTTGGTTGGTCGCCCGCAGAGGCGCGAGTCTCACTGCGCGCCTCCGTTTGGCCCGGAGAGTTGCCCGCAGCCAGGACGGCTGCGCGAACGCGCGCAGACTGCTGCCCCTGGCGCAGCGCGCGGCGCGACGTTGGATGGCCCGGGAGTCCATGCTTCGCAGAGGCTTCGAAGCTCACAGGGCAGGGCAGGAGGGCTGGGGGACGGGGAGGAGGAGGAGGAGGAGGAAGAGGAGGAGGAGGAGGAGGAGGAGGAGGAGGAGGAGGAGGAGGAGGAGCAGGAGCAGGAGCAAGGGGCGAGGAGGAGGAAGAGGAGGATTACGATGAGGAGGCGGTGCAGGAGGAGGAGGAGGAGGAGGAGGAGGAGGAGGAGGAGGAGGAGGGGAGGGAGGAGTGAGGAGGGAGAAGGGAGGAGGGAGGAGGGAGGTGGCAGGAGGGAGTTGGTGAGAGGAAGGGACAGGAGGAGTGAGGTGGAAACAGGAAGGAGCAGGAGGACCAGGAGGATGATAATGAGAGCTGGAGGAGTTAGGAGTGAGAAACAAGGAGGAAGGACGAAGGAGGGAGGAGAGAGAGGAGGAGGGAGAGGAATAGGGACGATTGAGAAGGAAGGATGGAGGAAGGACGAAGCAGGAAGGTGGTGAGAGAAAGGAGGAGGAGGAGGAGGAGGAGGAGGAGGAGGAGGAGTCGGAGGAGGAGGAGGAGGAGGAGGAGGAGGAGGAGGAGAAAGAGGAAGAAGAGTAGGAGGAGGCGGAAGCGGAGGAGGAGGTGGAGGAGGGAGGCGGGAGGAGGGAGTTGGTGAGAGGAAGGGAGGATGAGAGGAGGGAGGAGGAGGGAGGCGAGAGGATGGAGTTGATGAGAGAGAGGGACAGGAGGAGTGAGGTGGAAAGTGGAAGGAGCAGGAGGAGCAGGAGGAGAAGGCGGAGGAGGAGGGAGCGAGGAGGGAGGGGGGAGGAGGGAGGAGGGGGGAGGGACGAGAGGGGAGGGAGCAGGGACGGGGGGGAAGGGAGAATGTTTGAGGGAGGTTGGAGGAGGGAGGAGGGAGGAGGGAGAACGGAGGATGAGGAGGGAGGAGGGAGGCGGTGAGAGGATAGAGGAGGAGGAGGAGGAGAAGGCAGGAGGGAAGAGTGAGGAGGGAGGAGGGAGGAGGGGGAAGGGTGGAGGAGGGAGGAGGAGAAGGGAGAATGGAGGAGGGAAGAGGGAGTTGGGAGTTGGTGAGAGGAAGGGGAAGGAGGAGGATGGGGACTTTAGGGAGCGAGAAGTGCTCCTTTTCTCCGCCTCCCGTGCAGCGACGCCCAGACGCCTTTCTTTACCCCCCCCGCTGCTTGTCGCCACCCCGTTTAGCAACGCCCAAGCCCCGACCACTTGGTCGTGCCGCGTCCAGCCGTAGCGACCAAGGCTGGACCCATGCACGCTGTGTTGCTGGACTTCGGCTGTGCTCTGTGTTTCGTTGTGGCAGGGCGGTGCGGGAAAGCAGGTCGAGCAACAAAACGAGAGTTAATCGAAACACAACGTTCAGGTCCAGCCCTGGTAGCGACGAGGACCCCCAGGAACGCGCGAGAATGTTTGAAACGACGTCGTCGTCGAGGGTGTCGGCGGCTCGGCCGGCTCAGCCGCTCCGCGGGCGTTTGCGTTTGGTCGTATATGTTCGGTCGGTTACTGCGCGGATGCCCCTCCTCCTCCTCCTCCCTCCTCCCTTCTCCCTCCTCCCTTCTCCCTCCCCTCCTCCTCCTCCTCCTCCACCTCATCCTCCTCGTCCTCCTCCTCGTCCTTCTCCTCCTCCTCCTCGTCCTCCTCGTCCTCCTCGTGTTCCTCGTTCTCGTCCTCCTCCTCGTCCTCCTCCTCCTCCTTCTCCTTCTCGTCCTCCTACTCGTCCTCC
>CAUYUJ010015616.1:841338-929344 GCA_963575745.1 Prorocentrum cordatum
TGCAAGCTGCGCTTGATTTTCACACCTGGGTTGACACATTTTACGCTCTTGCAAACATCCCACCCGCTCACCCGCAACTTTGTTTGCAAAACCCATGCAGCGGCGATTCCGACGATTGCTTGGCATTGGCTGGTGCTGCGGCCGCGCTGGCCCGCGCATGCTCGCGCGCACCGCGATCAGCTACTTTGGCGCAACCGACGCGATCGCAGTGGCGCTGACCGCTGGGCACTTCCCAGCAGGCACTTCAGTGCGAGTCTGTGAGTTGGGCGTTTGCGGTATCATGGCGACGCCGGCAACGGTAGGCACGATTATGAGAGTAGCGATGATGATGACGATGGTGGCGATATGACGACGGCAATGCAAACGACGGCGCCGATGTTGATCACGCCCGCCGATCACGATGACGATGTCTCCGCGTCGGCGATGAAGGTTGTTGAAGGAGTTCGACATTCGCGCGCGGACGACGCGCGCGAGTTGCCCGCGTGTTGCTATTTGACACGGATCGTGCCCCCCCCAGCACACGCGCAAAAGCATTCGAATGAGTTCGCCATGTGGGGCGGAAGGCCCGTTTGACAGAAGATGCTGCACATTTTGGGGAACCGGTGGTTTTCTTTAGGAACCCGCAAGAGCGCGAACGCAGGTTTTTGGGGGAAACTGATGATGCAAAACCATGTCGTTTTGTTTGTTTTGGGGGGCTCGGTTTTTAACCCCCCACGAAACCAAAGGTTGTTGAAGGATTTCTGCATGTGCGCGCGACGACGCGCGCGTGTGCATGTCGTCCCGTTTTTTTTACCAAAGGCTTGCGGCAGCACGCGCACAGGGCGTTGGAACGATTCCGACGCGCGCGCGAGAGGCCAATGTGGAAGCACGTTTGAACACGCTTGTACACAACACGCACGATTGTCTCAACATGTCGAGCATGCGCGAGCGCAACTTTTGTTTGGCAGCGTCTGTTGCAAACCATGCTATGTATACGTGTGTATATATAAGGTTCATCTTTACGCAATGTATACTATAGATTATGCAGATGTAAACGATTATGTCTGCATTGAGGTATATATATGTATATATACACACCTGTTAGCGATGCGCTTTTTATCCCCACGCAGCTGTAGGTGTTGACTGATTTCGGCATGCGCGCGCGACATCGCGCGCGTTTGCGTTGTGCCACATGTTTTGTTGCAAAGGAATGTTGTAACTCGCGGATTGTTGGTAATCGAGTGCGCGCATCGTTTTTTTTTCCCCCCCCCCCGGGGGGGGGCATGATAAATGGGGGGCGAATTCTGGCCTGCCTGGTATGATACGGGCTCATATTTAGGATGGGCGATGGGGCAGAACCGTGTGCAAAATGCCAGACGAGCAGCTACACGGGTAACCCCCGGGGGGTCAATCCCAATACGTTCTAGGGAAAGAGATTCTGCGTTGTGCAAGAGCCGCTTGGGTTCGCAATGCATTGTGAACGCTATTCTTCGCACAAGCATCCCACCCACCCACCCGCGACTGGGTGTTGCAAAACCCAGGCGGTAACGATTGCTATGATTGGTTGGTGGTGGTTGGCGCATCGGTGCGGCGGCGCTCGCGCGCGCAGGTTTGCGCAGAACTCGGCAAGCCAGTGTGCGGCGATCGACGCGGCCGCGGTGGCGCTTACCCTTAGGGCTTGCCCGCGTCAGCTCGAATCGGTGACATGGGCTGGCGTGGTATCGCGATGACGTCGGCAACGGCAAGCACAACGATGCTTGCACTCATGGTAGTGACGATGATAATGATGATAACGATGGCAAGGCAAATGACGGCGCCGATGCTGATCACGCCGATGGCGATGATGGTTTCCGCGCGTCGGTGATGGAGTTTCCGGGAGGATTTTGGCATGCGCGCGCGGCCGACGGGCGCGAATGGCCCGCAGTCTAGTATTCGACAACGGTCGTGGCCCCCCCCGAAGCAAACGCGCAAGGCACCCGATCGAATTCGACGCGCGCGCGAGAGGTCCGCTCGATCGAGTGTGGTGAACATTACGCACTCACGCACATGTTTCCCCGTAGGTATCCGCAAGAGCGCGTGCACAGATCGTGTTTAACAAACAGTTGTGTTTTCAAATATGTTCCGGCCATTCGATTTTGACATGTTTGCGACCTTTGAAATTTTTGTTTGGAACAGTTCGGCATGCGCGCGACGACACGTGCCTGTTCATTGTATCATGTTCTCATTTGATACACGAGTGTTCGCGCATAGTGTTTTCTGCACAGCACGGTTGAGGTGGTCGGGAACGATTTGGTTGGTGTGTTCGAATTTCAACTAAGGGCGCACAGCGTGGCGGAGTCATACATTGCACATCCCCACGGGTCGGGGGGGCGATAACATTGGTTTTGGGATGATGTTGCGCCCCAATGTTTCAATTGAGGAAGGGGAGCGTACGTGTCGCAATCTACATGGGGCAATTTTTCGGTGCAGTCTATGGTGTGCAATGTTTGCGGCGCAATCTATTTGGGGCAGCGTTTCCGCGCCGACGGCGACAACATAGCACTCAGACCGGCAGAGAAGCCCAGACGATGGGCGGGGACGATGTTGCGACGAGACGGCGGCGGCGACAACACAACCGCCAGACTGGGAGACAGGCCGGAACTCTCACAGGAGAAGCAACAACCGCTAAGTACAAACAGCGTTTGGTGAATGAAGAAGAATATGATGTTGCATACGAGCAGTAATAGTAATAATAAACATACGAATAATGATACGACGATAAGACTGTGATATTGAGAGGTAGAAGACGAATTATAACACTATCAATAATAAGAATAATGATGGTAATACTGATAAGACTAATCAGACGAATAATACAAATCATAATCATAAACATTTTAATAATACGACTAATGATAACACAATGATGCTAGGATCCGTGGTAATAATACTACGAGCGTTAATCAATCAAGTAATCATCGGAGGACGAAGAAGCGGAAGGATGAGGCGGACAGAGGAGGAGGACGAGGAGGAGGCGCGAGTGCCAGAGCAGGATAACGGGCACAGGTGGGCTGGGATTGGGGGGCGAGAGGCGCGCACGGACCACGGGGGGGAAGGGGAGAAGGGGGGAGAGAACAGGTAGAGAGCTGGGCGGGGCAGGGAGGGAAGTGGATCGTCGGCTTATGATGTTCCAACCTACTTTTGCCTTGATCATCAAAAAGAATGTCGAGCGCAAGGAAAGGACCCCAAAACTCTTAGGGTTTTCACGTATCGGGCCCTGGGAGACACTCGTCCGACAATGTTTCGAAACTTTTTCGACACTTTTCCGGGTGCTCGAAATAACATAATCGTCGGCCAAAAAACAAACGACACCACCCCACCTGCGGCCCTCCACGTTGCGCTACGGCCCATCGGGGGCCCCAGCGTATACCATGCAGAAGCCCACGCCAGGTGTCTTGGTATACGCTACGGCCCGTGGGGCCGTAGGTGGGGTGGTGTCGTTTGTTTTCTGGTTCAGATCAAGCAACGGAACTTGCGAGCATGATCTGCGGTTGGAATTCCAGCCGTCGGGCCGCGTTCACGCCCCGGCGTGGACGAGCAACCGCCCCGACCAGGGCATGCCGAACGTCACCGCGCCGCGGTCCGTCTTTGCGGGGGTGGGGGGGTATTGGGCTGGGCCCAGGTGAATGGACGGGGACTGCCAAGAGGGGGTTGATGACTAAGGGGGGGGGATATCATGGCGGGGGCCATGATGTCTCCCCAGATGTCATGGCGCCTCCTCTGATTTCATTACGTTCCTGGGCCCCCCCTGGGCCGCGCACGTGCCGCCGGCCATGCTTTGCGACCCCCCCTCTTGGACGCCCCCCGCGGAGAGAGAGAGGACTGATGGGGAACGGGGACCAGCGGTCGGAGGGAGCCTGTAAGCCATTAGGCAGAAGCTGGTTGGGAGAGGGAAGCGGCCAGGGACGGAAGAGGGGCGGGGGGCGGTGGTGATCCCTCGTCGGCCTGCGCGGTACGCCGGGTGGGGGGGGTGGGCTCGTGGGCGCGCCAGCGGCAGGTACAGGGACCCGATCGTCGGGGGCAACGCGGACAGAGCCGCGGCGGGGGACCCCCCGCGCGCGCCGGTGGGCTCCATGCAGGGAGGCGCTAGCATTATGTCGGGCGTGTCCCCGATACAGGGGGATTCTCGACGAAGAATAAGAAATACCCCAACAATACCCCAAGAAGGTCAAAAAATACACCAAAAATAGTCCCCTGATTATTTTTGGAGTATTGTTTGATTATTTGGGGGGTATTTTTGATTTTTCGTGGAAATCCCCCTGTAGGGGGACAGGCGCGACTTAAGGCTAACATGGATCAGAGATCCATGCATCTGCGGTGCGGGCGCCTGGAGCCCCAATCGTCCAACAGAGCTCGGATTTGTCCGCGGGCTCCTGGTGATCCCCAGCAGAGGCCTCGGGGCTCGCTTCTGGAGCACCCGAAGAGGCAGAGTTGCAGAAAGCGTCACGTCGCGCGCACGCTCAATCCTCAAAGTCGTCGATGCTTCTTCTAATACAGAATGGGACGTACAGATGATTTTACGGATGTCCGGGGGTCGATCTATCGTTCACGTCTTGTACAAAGTTATAGAAAACGTCACGTCGTCGATTCTCCAACCTCGATCCTCGAAGTCCTCCAAGCTCTGCTGGGCCCCCTGCACACTTCTGGGGCCGCAGTTCATGCATATCCACCGCTAGGGGTGCCATTAGGTCGGGCACGTCCCTCTGCAAGGGGAAGACTCGAGAATGGTCAAACATTATTCCCAGGACGATTGTTCGTGCTTTTTGGATGATTTCCCCACCCGGCAAGATGGGGTCGCTAGGTTTTATTAGCTGACCTCCCCGCCCGCCCGCCCTGCACACCGCGGCCGCCAGATCCCCAGGTTGTCGATACCGGCCCCCCCCCCCCCGCCCTGCATACCGCGGCCGCCAGATCCCCCAGGCTCCCGATAGTCCCTGGTTGTCCCGACCTCCCCCGCCCTGCACACCGCGACCGCAATATTCCCAGGCCCAGATTGCGGCCGCCAGATCCCGAATTGCCCCGATAATCCCTGAGGGTCCCGCCCCCCGCGCCGACTCGCCCACTCTGCAGACCGCGGCCCCCAGATCCCCAGGTCCCCCACAGAACAGAGCGTATCACCACACCACCCAGCATAATATTTCCGAGCATAGCATGCCATATGATGACAGGCCATATCGTAACATACCAGACCATGGCATAGCAGTACCTACCCTAACACAGCATTACATCACGTATCATTACATACCATTACAAGTCAATTGCACCATAACACCTCAACGCAGAATTGAACTTACACAAACATAGCATGACGCAGCATACCATTACGTGCCATAGTGTATCGTAGCACGACACATCATAACAAGACATGATATGACCGAATGGAGCATATATGACATGCCCTCGCAGATCTTAACAAAACATGGTACACCCGATCGTTACATACTATACCATGGCAGAACAAGCCACATCATGGCACATCATCCAGGCACACATCAACATGTACCATGGCAGCGCGTAACATAATACAGCGCGGCATAAGATGATATACCAGAACAACACATGCCATTGCGTAACACCATTCCCCATGACATTATATGTCACACGGGACACAGCATACCTACCACACTTCACACCACAACAAAAGCGCGCACGTGCGGACTCAACGGCCACTCTGAATCACCACCACAAGCTACCACCAGCACCACAACCCCGCGCCGACTGGCCCACTCTACCCGCCGAGCCCCGCGCACATCGTTCCAATGAGCGCGCTCACCTTTGGGATCAAACGCCGAAGGTTTCGGTGGGGATCGATCGAAGCATCATATGCCTGACTATTCCAAACCATCCTGTGGAGGTGGGCCCTCGTTTTGGAGAGACAGCGCCCCGCGTTTTCTTCCTCCTCCTCCTCCTCCTCATCGCCGTTCCCCCGCCTGCCTCCTCCCAGCCCTGCCTCTGCCCACTGCGTGTTTTCGTCGTCGATTCCCCACCCAGCACAGCGCTTCGTGCCCCCATGGGTAGTTCCACCGACGGCCCAAGTGGCGGTGCCCACATGCGTCCCCCCACCCCGCATTGCGCTTCGTGGCCACATAGGGAGCTCTACCTCAGGACCCAGTGGCGGTATCCACATGCGCCTTCCCCACCCATCACAGCGTTTCGTCGGGCCGGAGGGAGCTGCACCTCAGGCCCTTGTTCACATGCGCTTCGCCCACACCCAGCGCAGCGTTTCGTGGCCCCACGGAGAGCTCCACCATAGGCCCCAGTGGCGGTGTTCACATGCGTCTCCCCTGCTCAGCAGAGCGGTCCGTGGCCCTCTAAAGAGCACCACCTGAGGCTCTAGCGGCGGTGTCCACATGCGTCTCCCCCACCCAGCACAGCGATTCGTGGCCCCATGCTGAGCTGTTCCTCAGGCCCCAGTAGCGGTGTCAACATGCGTCGCCCCCACCCAACACAGTTTCTCGTGGCCCTCTAAAGAGCTCCGCCTAAGGCTCCAGGGGCGGTGTCCACATGCGTCTCCCCTGCACAACACAGCGCTTCGTGGCCGCATGGGGAGCTCCGCATAATGCCCCAGTGGCGGTGTCCACTTGCGGCGCTTCGTGGCCACATGGGGGGGCCCACTTGAGGCCCCAGAGGCGGTGTCCGCATGCGTCTCCCCCATCCAGCACGGCGTATCGTGGCCTATGGGGAGCTCCACGTCAGGCCCCACTGGCGGTGTCCACATGCGCCCAATTCACCTAGCACAGCTTCTCTTGGCCCCCTGGGGGGGTCCACCGAAGGCCCTTCTGGCGGTGTCCCCATGCGCCCCCCCCGACCCAGCACAGCGCTCCGTGGCCCCATGTGGAGTTCCACATGGGGCCCCCGAGGCGTTGTCCACATGCGCCCAGCACAGCGTCTCGTTGCCCCATGGGGAGCTCCACTTAAGGCCCCCGTGGCGGTGTCCACATGCGCCCCCCCCCCACCCAGCACAGCGCTTCGTGGCCCCATAGGGAGCTCCACCGAAGGCCCCAGTGGCGGTCTCCATACGCGTCTCCCCCATACAGCACAGCGCTTCGTGGCCCCATGGGGAGCTCCACTGAATGCCTCAATGGCGCTGTCCACTTGCGTCTCCCCCCCAAGTACAGCTTTCGTGGCTCCATGGAGAGCTCGGCTGGAAGCCCCCTCTGCAAAGTGCACATGTTTTTCCCCCTGTCCAGTAGAGCGTTTCGTGGCCCATAGGTGGTTCCACCGACGGCCCTAGTGGAACTGTTCACATGCATCTCCCCCGCCCAGTACGGCGCTTCGTGGCCGCATAGGGAGCTCCACAAAAGGCCCCAGTGACAAAATTCTCATGCGTCGCCACCACCCGGTACAGCGTTTCGTTGCCCATAGGGGCTCCACCGAAGGCCCCAGTGGCAAGGCTCGCATGCGTCTCCCCCGCCCAGTACAGCGCTTAATGGCCCATGGGGAATTCCACAGAAGACGATACCCACAACTGCGGTAGTCACAACTGCATATGGCTGGATCCTTCGCCAGGTTATTTTTTGGTTATGTCCCAACCATCCTGTGGTGTTGGGTCCTCGCTTTGAAGAGACAGCGCCCCACGTTTCCTTCATTCATTCCTTCCTCCTCCCCCTCCTCCCTTCCACCCCTGCCTCTCTCTCCCCCACCCAGCACAGGGCGTCGTGACCCTATGGGGAGCTCCACTCAAGGCCCCAGCGTCGGTGTCCAACTGCATCCCCCCCCCCCCCCCAGCGCAGCGATTCGTGGCCCTTTGGGGAGCTCCACCTAAGGCCCAAGTGGCGGTGCCCACATGCGTCTCCCCCACCCAGCACAGCGCTTCTTGGCTTCATACGGAGCTCCACCTGGGACTCCAGCGGCGGAATCCACATGCGTCTCCCCCATTCAGCGCAGCGCTTCGTTGCCCCATAGGGAGCTGCTCCTAAGGCGATACCCACAACTGCGGGATTCACACCTGCCTACGACTGAGTCCTTTGCCAGGCTAATGTCTTCCAACACCCGCCTGCATGAGGACATGCCCGACAGAAGGGTACCAGTGTGCCCAGTGACGGTGTCCACATGCGTCTCCCCCACTTCGTGGCCTCATAGGGAGCTCCACCTAAGGCCCCGTTGAAGGTGCCCACGTGCGTCTCCCCCACCCAGCACAGCGCTTCGTGGCCCCATGGGGAGCTCCACTGAAGGCCCCAGCGGCGGTATGTGCGGCTCGTGGCCCCATAGGGAGTTCTACCTAAGGCTCCAGTGGCGGTGCACACACGCGTCATCCCCGCCCAGCACAGCGCTTCGTGGCCCCATGGGGATTTCCACCTCAGGCCCCAGTGGCGGTGCCCACAAGCGCCCTCCTCTCCCGACGCAGCGCTTCGTGGCCCCATAGGGAGCTTCACCAAAGGCCTCAATGGCCCCGTCCACATGCGCCCCACCACCCAGCACAGCAGTTCGTGGCCTCACAGGAAAGCACCTAGGACCCAAGCCGGTGTCCACATGCGTCTCCCCCACCCAGCACAGCACGTCGTGGCCCTCCAGGGAACGCCACCTAAGGCCCCAGTGGCGGTGTTCACATGCGTCTCCCCCACCCAGCACAGCGTGCCGTGGCCCCATAGGGAGCTCCACTTCAGGCCCCAGCGTTGTTGTTCATATGTCCATATGCGTTCACCCCAGCCAGCACAGCGCTTCGTGGCCTCATAGGGAGCTCCACCTAATGCCCCAGTGATGGTGTCCACATGCGTCTCCCCAGCTCAGCACAGCGCTTCGTGCCTCATAGGGAGCTCCACCTGAGGCCCCCAGTGGCGGTGTGCACATGCGTCCCTTCCACCCCGCACAGCGTTCTGCTTCTTCTTCCGAGTCGTACACCAGGCGGTGCGTAGACAGACAGAGCGCGGAAAATGCAAGAGACAAAGCAGTTGGATAATCAAAATGAGAGAATGTGATGGCGCAGCGTGCGTTTCCAGCCCGATACAGACTGCGCTGCCTCTATATCGTCGCATGAACACTGCCGAAGATTCCTACTGAGTGCTTCAAACGATGGGAGCGAACTCTCTGCTCGGCGCGCCTGTGCGCCTCACTCTGGCAGCAGCCGCCGGCGTGAAAGAATTCGGTGCGAACGTGGTGCGGCGAAGCAGGCTGTTCTCACGTGAGCGCAGCACGTCGCCGAACAGAAGCATCTGCTGGTATTGTAGCAGGGTGCTGGCACCCGTGTGCTGCGCACGGCTCATCACTTCTGCGTTTGGTATTCTGGACAACTATGACGGCTTGATGCCAATGATCTTTCTGCTGCCCTTGTACTGGAAGCCGTCCAGACGACGTGTTTTGGCTTTGTTCAAGCATGCCCCAACGAGCCCGTAAAGCAATCTCGATTCCACCACTGAAGAGAACATGCGACACTTGCGTCTCCAAGTCAGAGAGGAATGGGACCACAATGCATTGAGCGTCGAAAGCATCCTTCTTGATTCGCCGATCTTGCTCCCTAGTTCAGGCCCTGCGTCTGCGTCGGCTGACAGATGCGCACCTAAGTAATGAAGCTGCTTGACTTGCTTAAGCGCCGTGCCAGCGGGTGCACAAACGTCTTCTTTCGCTCCCGCACAGCGTTGCGTGGCCCAAAAGGTAGCCCCACTTACGGCCCCAGTGGCGGTGTCCACATGCGCCAACCCCACCCAGCAAAGCGCTTCGTGGCCCCATCGGGAGCATCACCGACGGCCCCAGTGGCAAAGTTCGCATGCGCTTCCCCTGCCCAGCACAGCGTTTCATGGCCCATAGGGGGCTCCACCTAAGACGATACCCACAACTGCGGTTCTCACAACTGCGTATGGCTAGGCTTTCGCCAGGACATGCCCGACCTAAGGGTACCAGTGTGCCCAGGACCCGAGAAAGCAGTGGACGTGTATAGTCGCGGGCCTCGGGGGGGCCAAAGTCATCCATACCCACCGCACGTGTTTCTAGAACACTTCCCCGTCTCGGGGGAGCTTGAACCCAGCATCGGCAGGAGCATTGGACAGGCCCAGGAATGCCCATGCTTCGGTGGGGTTCATGATTGGTTGGGTCAAATTTGGACCAGCGCAAGAATGGCCAGAGCTGGGTAGCTAAGTTGTTCAGACACCTGGACAGGGCGTGAATCATCAAACGCTGAGCCTCTGTGCTCCTAATGGGCAGCAGCCGGTTCGCAGGGGCACCGTGTCTGGCTGGCCAGGCAGACGCTCGCGCATGCCGCGGGAGGGTGCAGACGAGGTGACACGACGGTTTAGACCTCGTTCGCCGCGCGATTATGCCGGCTATTATCTTCGTTTCGTGATGATGAGCGTGAGTGATGTATACCCGTCACCTAGTGATACCAGCGTGCTGTATAGCTCAGGCAGTGTTCCGCCCCAGTTCATTAATTCAGTATCGGGGATGGCACACCCGTTGTCGATGAGTTGCGTGATCGTTTCGGTTCTCGCCCATCCCAGCCTGATCCCGTTCAGCCCGCCTTGGTCCTGTTAACTCTTGGGTTCAATCATGTTTAGCTCATCGGCGAGGAAATACATTCCACAAATGGGTTTGGTTGGTGGGTGCTGGACACGGTCGCGCCGGGGTTCCCAAGATTCCTCGGTCTTCTTTCTTAAAATGGGTTTTCCCCGGGGTTCATTGGCTTTGTTCCCCTACAAAGCGTTACCCAGGTTCCTTGAACATGTCCTTCTCGGGTTCCCCTGGTTCTTTGGGTTTTGTGTTCCCATTGTTTTTGAAAATGCGTTCCTCGGTTCTTCCTTGGGTTTGTTCTCTCATTGTGCTTTCCTTGAATTATCTGTTTTTTTTGGCCATGATTCATTCCTTCACGCTTTCGAAGACCTTTTCTCAGGATTACATGGGCTCTTTAGTTTTGCTGCCTCGCAGTTGTTGAACAGGCTCTCTTCGGATTTCCCGGATGATTGTGGCTGTGTTTCTGCCAAGCATCGCCAAGCGACGCCAAGCAACGCCAACTAGCGATACCTCCAAGGAAGGCAAAGCACGTGCTAAGGAAGTTGCCCTGACTGGGTCTGCCCGTTTCATTGAGCAGGCCCGCCAGATTCTTGGATCGGCCTTGGGCTCCTCTGATGGCGCCTCTGGCGACGCACCCGGCGCGGTCCGGCTAACAGTTGATGTCTATGCAATTTGTCCTGGAGGGTTTCTCCGAAGGGCTTAGGCGACCCCTCCTCCTCCTCCTCCTCGTCCTCCTCCTCCTCCTCCTCGTCCTCCTCCTCCTCTTTCTCCTCCTCCCTCCCTCCCTCCCTCCCTCCCTCCTCCTCCTCCTCCTCCTCCTCCTCCTCCTCCTCGTCCTCCTACTCCTCCTCCTCTCCTCCTCCTCCTCCTCCTCCTCCTCCTCCTCCTCCTCCTCCTCCTCCTCCTCCTCCTCCTCCTCCTCCTCCCTCCTCCTCCTCCTCCTCCTCCTCCTCCTCCTCCTCCTCCTCCTCTCCTCCTCCTCCTCCTCCTCCTCCTCCTCCTCCTCCTCCTCCTCCTCCCCCCCCGTACCCCTCCTCCACCTCCTCCCTCCTCCTCCTCCCTCTCCTTCTCCTCCTCGGGTCACCTACGGCCCCAGGGGAAACCGTGCAGGTTGTCCTTCTCTTGCGAGTCTTTTTTAATTCACCTTGATGTCGCCCGCCAAACAGCTTCCCCAGGGCCGCCTCTTCTGACGCTCGTCCAGGGGACCTTCCTGGCCTCCTCACAGATCTGTTCGACTCTGGCTCCACTCAAGTTCGATTCGAGTCGCCAAGAAAATCGACGCAGTGTCGACGCATGAGTAGAGCGAGTGGCGCCCGCCCCGCCCGCGTGCGCCCAAAAAGTGCTCCCCCCTCCCCCCCCTCCGCGTTGATTGGCCCCCGTTCAGGGGCTGCTCAGGGTCGATCGGGTCGAGTCGACGGGCGTTCGACGCAGCGTCGACGCACGAGTGGAGCGACCGGCGTCTGGCACGCCCCCAGAGCGACACTCTGAGCCTTCCGTCCGGGGCTGTGGATGCGTCCCAGCCCCGAGCTGGCCCTCGCCGCCCCCGCGGCCACTTCCCCTCGCCGCGGGAGAGGCGGACGGCCTCGGCGCCGAGGGCGTCGACAGCGGCGCGTGGAACGCGCCGCCACCCCGCCAGCCCTCAAGGGGGGGGGATGGAGTGGCGGAGCAGGCGGGAGTGGGGGAGGGAAGAGGGAAGGGAGGGAGGAGGAGCGAGGAAGGAGGAGGAGGAGGAGGACGGGAGGGCGGGAGGGAGAGAGGGAGGAGGAGGAGGAGGAGGAGGAGGAGGAAGAGGAGGAGGAAGAGGAGGAGGAGGAGGAGGAGGACGCGGAGGCGGGGAGGGAGGAGGAGGGAGTGAGGGGGGAGCGAGTGAGGCTGCTGCTGCGAATGGTGGCATGACGATCGACGTGTGCTCCCAACGGGGTCGCCAACGCAAGCCAACTAGATAAGAAGGACTTCTGGACAGATGACAACAAGGAAACGGCCGAGGAGGAGAGCAGTGAAGCAAGGCAGCCCCGCCAAGCCTGCTCCTCCGCGCCGTTCAGTACATCCGTCCGCGCTTGGGTGGCAGAAGGTGAAAACAGCAATAAGCCTGGCGAAGGACCCAACCATACGCAGTTGTGAATACCGCGCGTGTGGATATCATCTTCGCCCGCGTTCCTTTTGTGGCCACGGCATCCCGCCGGAGCCCGACATGCTCAGGAACACGTTCGTGGCCGTTTTCGCGGGCGCCGGCGACGACAAGGACGGCGTCCTTCTGACCGAGCACAGAAGCAGGATAGGGCTTTGAGAGCCATGGGGGAGGAGGTGGCGTTGCACGTCGACAAGGCGGAGTACGACGCCCAGGCGCGGTTGTTGAAGCAGCACAACTATGGGGCCACGATCTTCGTGAGGGGTGTGCCGCAATGGCACGGGGCCGCCATGCGAATCTTGCCACTGGCGCCTTCGGTGGACCTCCTGTGGGCCCCCGATCCTCGTGCGGGGTGCACCGAAACGGCCCGAGGCCGCCACGCGAGCCCTGCCACTGGGCCTCTCGGCGGGGCCCCCTACGGGGCCACGATCCTCGCGAGGGGCGTGCCGACCGAAATGGCCCGAGGCCGCCGTGCGAACCCTTCCGCTGGGGCCCCCATGGGGCCACGATCCTCGCGACGGGTGTGCCGAAATAACCAGAGGCCGCCGTGCGAACCCTACCTCTGGGACCTTCTGCGGAGCGCCCTATGGAGCCGCGATCCTCGCGAGGGTGCGCCGCAATGGCCCGAGGCCGCCGCGCGAAACCTGCCACAGGCGCCTTCGGTGGAGCTCCCTATGAGGCCACGATCCTCGTGAGGGGTGTGCCGAAATGGCCCGAGGCCGCCATGCGAGCCCCGCCGCTGGGGGCCTTCGGTGGAGCTCCCTACGGGGCCACGATCCTCGTGGGGGGCGCGCCGAAATGGCCGGAGGACGCCGTGCGAACCCCGCCGCTGGGAGCCTTCGGCGGAGTTCCCTCTGGGGCCACGGCCCTCGTGAGGGGTGTGCCGACATGGCCCGAGGCCGCCATGCGAACCCTGCCACTGGCGTCTTCGGTGAAGCTTTTTCTGTTGCCACGATCGTCGCAAAGGGTGTGCCGAAATGGCCCGAGGCCGCCATGCAAACCCTGCCGCTGGCGCCTTCGGAGGAGGCCCCCTTTATGTGGCCACCGTCCTCGTGCTGGGGTGTACCGAAATGGCCAGAGGCCGCCATGCGAACCCTGCCACTGGGGCTCTCGGTGGAGCTCCCTATGGGGTTTCGATCCTCGTGAAGGGGGTGTGCCAAAATGGCCCGGGGCCGCCATGCGAACCGTGCCACTGGGGGTTTTCGGTGGAGTTCCTTATGGGGCCACGATCCCCGCGAGGGGCGTGCCGAAATGGCCCGAGGAGGCCATGCGAACCCTGCCACTGGGGCCTCCGGTGGAGCTCCCGATGGGGCCACAACGCGCTGCATTGGGTGGGTGAATCGCAGAGAGGAGGGAGAAGGAGGAACAGGAGCAGGAGGAGGAGGAGGAGGAGGAAGAGGAGGGAGAGGAGGAGGAGGAGGAGGAGGAGGAGGAAACGGGAGGGCGGGAAAAACGAGCGCGGGGCGCCGTCTTTTCAAAACGAGGACCCAACACGACAGGACGGTTTGGAAAATCCAGGGAGATCGACTGGGACTTGCCTGGTGGCCGCCACCAAATTCCTTGCGGCGCGGGGCGGCGGCGGGAGGCCTCCTTTCTGTTGGCAGCGACCCGCTGCAGCTGGGATACGGAGGGAGGGAATGGGAGCACGCGGGGAGAGGGAGGGGGAATGGCAGACGGGGGGAGGGGAATTGAAATCCCAGCCGGTCTCCTCGAGGATCTGTTCCAAAGTGGCTTGTTCCTCGGGAGCAGCCACACCTTTTGGCCTTGACACTTGACAGGGCTCGCAGGCTGGCTAGCTGGCTGGCTCGCCAACTCGTTTCATTCGAATCAAAGAAACGGGCGCGTTTTGGATCAACACGAGAAAAGTGCCTGCTGTGATCGGGCCTGACAAGGTCATGCGCCACATCAAACTTCTGATCGTCATCCAGCGAGAGAGGCAACGACACCCTGCAAACTGTTGAGAACACTGGGCGTGCCGCAAACCGGAACAGCCGATGTGCCTTCACCAGGCTCGAGCAACTGGGCAATATTGTCACACACACAAATATATATATATATATATATATATATATATATATACAAACATACATATATACATATGTGTGTAATTGTATGTGCATATTTATGTGTATATATATGTATATATATGTATGTATATATATGTGTATATATATATATATATATATATATTGGCAGCGATCGCCGCCAGGATTTGTTCCTGGCCGTCCTAAACTTTCCTGGGCGCTCTCGCCCAAGAGAATCTGACGGGCTCCATTTGCCGTGCGAGCGCTTGCCCGCCCCAGTGGTGTCTAACAAACGGCCCTTTCAAGGACCCCATGCGAGTCGCAACGAGACAGGGGCGGGGCTCGACCGCGCTTCGAGGAGCACGCCCCAGGACCTCACTGCTCACGCGGATCAAAAACTCAGTAGGGAAAGAATCACACAGACACAATGAGTCTTCGATTTCCAGGTAAATGTTGGAAATTATGGGAAGTGGGGGGGGAGACAAAAAATTAGGAAATATGGGAAAATATGCGGGATCCTTTTATTGGGTGTATTTACTTGTGCGTCCCAGTTCCCCTTCAAAAACGACAGTCCTGCTGCAGCGCGAGGCCGCTGGAGCCAGGATCGGGGTCCTCCCGAAGGAGGCGGGGGCCTCGAAGGCCCACCAGGCGGGAGCAGGGTGCTCTCACCGAGCCCCCGCCCCCGCTCCCAACAGCTCCGCCATCGACCGGACTAGGGCAAACCAAAACATGTCACCTATACGAAACTGCTCACTTTGACGCGTACTTTGTGACAACGAGTCCTCAGGCAGCAACCAGCCATGGTGATCAATATGGGATAAGAACATGTAGGAACAAGTGGCTGTCTAAGGCCATCTTGTGAGACAGCGAGTACTGGCCCACGGGTTTCTTCAGGTATTTTCAGACGACCTTTGAAGAGGGGGGTCTCCATCGTGCCACCAGGACTCCGATCGAGTTTCACAGGGAGGTCCCCCCCGAGTGTGGATCACCCGTCACGCACGAATAAGGTTCAGCCCAATCAAAAACCGACCCCTCCTTCGTAAGATCACCACGCACCACATCAATATCAATATCTATACTGAGCATGAAGAGTTCGCCGGGAACCGCCGAGATCTGTCGCTTCATGTGCCATTGAACATCTCCCGAGCGACGACGGCCACTGAACAATTGCAATGCAAAGTACTGGGGCCGCCGACGACGCAAAAGAACCATGCTACACGATATGCCTTCCAGGGCGACACGGGAAGAAGGGGGGCTCACGATCTGGGTGTTTTGGTTCGGCGGAAGCAGCAAACACATCCAGCACCACTGAAGCAGCTTCTGGCGTTAGAGCGTAATGTGGCTGCAGGGTGATATTCTAGCATCTTCATCAGACCAGTGTTACAGAACGGAACAACCATCTTGTGACGCAGCACCCACTTGCCTATGAGCTGGCACAAACACTCTCCATCTGCCTTGACCTGCCTTCAGCTGAGCACGGCAACGCATGTACTTAGCTGCATTGAGCTCTTCCACCGCCCCTGCAGCAGAGCCGTTACCATTGGCAGGCGACTCTGCAAGAACAAGACCGACAGCGCATTTGGGTGATCTAAATACGGGTGATGTGCGAGTGCTGACCGATTACTGAAATCCATGAAGCACGTGCTGCGCGTTCACGATGTCCCCAGGGCCCGACGAATTAGATCAATCCGAGCATGTTCCACGCGAAATATGCGAGACCGAAGACCTCGAGTTTGCCCGAACACACACTGCACACCATGTCCGCGGACGACCTACATGCACCGTGGCCACCTCCCTGGTGCAATTTTTGCTTGCGCATGATAGTGGCGCAGGGTTTGTGGACTGACTTGCGCCCGCGTCCGCCCTTGGAAATCTTCGCAGGGCCCAGCGTTTCTGCGGGTGAAGGGTCAGGAATATTTCTCTGAGAGGCTTCGCCATATGTAGGTCTCTGGCCCGCACGGTGCATAGTTTTTTTATATATATATATATATATATATATTGTTATTATTTTGAGATGATCAAAGCTATGCACCGTGCCGCGTTTGATTTTGCATCGGCGGCCTTAGAATCGGCCGTCGAGGCTTCTCGTCGGCCCTTCTGGTCCGAGAGTGGGAGGCGTGCTCCTCTTCATTGTGCTCCCGCGTGGGCGCGCCGACGCGCTTTACACTCGGCGACGCCAGGGGCCCCCATGTGAAAATGCTGGGGCTCGGCGCGGTGATCAGAGATATCGTCTGCGCGCCAAGGGCGCCCCCCGTGACTTGGCGCATTCACGCCCATCCGAACTGATCGGATGGTCGGGCCCACTGATGATCGCAAATGGTACCCCTGCATCACGAAGCGCGCAACAACCGGCCTTCTCAGCAGAAGCCGTCAAATCCTCCCGTAAAGCGTGCCGAGCATGGCCACCGCATCCCGAATGTAAGCCTTCCAACCCGTGGCCGAACGCTTGACGCGCGACTCCCGTGCCCCCAAGTCATCTGTTGGGTCGGGTAATTCATGAAGCATTGTGTGAAACGAGCGCATCCACCTGAGATCTGCAATGACCAGGTGACTCCATGACCTCTGACATCCACGACGGCATACAGCGGCAAGAGCCAGAAAATGCGGATGTCCCGAGCGCAGCAAACGAGCGAAAAGCCGAAACCGATGAGAACTGAGAAAGGACAGCCGCGGGAGGTTTGCGAGCGGCAGCGAGGCCAGCTTTAGTATTGGAAGCAGTGGAATCACAACCTGGCCTGGTAGTGACAGCCCAGTAAAGTCTGATGGCCTCATCTTCGAGACCCTTTTCCTGAGCATCCGCGAGATGCCCCCGGGTCCCAGACTGGAATCACTTCGCAGAGCACGCCAGGGAATCCAAAAACACAGCCGCCGCTCCCTGCTCGATGGCCGGCTGGCACAAGACGCGCGAACGAAGAATTTTCCAAGCTGCAGCGCAGCAGTGCGATCGGCGGGCAAGCTCAGGACCCATGGGACAGTAATCATCCTGCGTAGTCCCCAGGTGAACATGCAAATGCACCGCGTGGACCACCGGAGGACCCGCAAACCCCGCGGGAATCTGAAACACCCCCCTCAGATCGCCCCTCATTTTCTTTTTTGGCCGCCTGGGAAGAAGATCCACGCACTTGAAGAAAAAAAGGAAAGCAGTCTTGCCCATCTTCGCGTTGAGGCGATATCCTCGCGCTGCAAACGCATCGGCAACTTCGCAAACGAGCAGCGGCGCCAGCGCGAGGAGCTGTTGGGCCTGGCCCAGGAAGAACACCGCAGTCCCGCCAAACAAAAACACAGCCCAAGGAATGAGAGGTCCTATCCGGCTGGTCCTGCTCTCCAGACGTAGCTTGCGTAGAATATGCTTGCGCGGGAGCCCCGAGGACGCATTTAGCTCTGACAAGGTCCACGGTAGCAGCCATGACGAAATTGAGCACGACGCCCCCCCAATTGCTGACCAGGACCAGAGCCCAGTTGGGAAAAAGAGACCGACGCGGCGTCCTGATCGTCGATCCATGACGGACCATGCGCGTCCGCAATTTGAGACCCCGTTGATTTCGAGCGAGGGCGGGTTGCCCCGAATGCACTGCTGCAGCTGTGCCATAGCTTCCAGAGGGAGACCGCGGAACCACGAGATGTTATATAGCCGGCGACACATCATCACACTGGGGTTGCATCACGATTTGTTGAGCAGGTATCCGTAGCCATTTTGGCTCAAGCCGCCTTGAGTTTGCTACGTGTTTACGCGCCCCTCGAGCATGCCACCGCGCAAGCGTGATGTTCCCTTCGCCGATAGTAGTTCGGTGAATTCTGCATTGGGTGGCTTGAGAATCTTGGGGAAAAAGCTTAGAATTTCGGCATCGACATCGGCCTCGTTTGCTGCCTCTACTCGTTCATTGCTTTCTCTGAAGCGCGAGGTGGATATTGGCGTCATCTCGCCGCCGTGCAACCCCGAACTGGAGCGTCGTCTTCATCAGTTAGGTTCCGCTGCTGCTCTTCAACAATCATTGGAGCAGGATTTCGGCCTCCCACATCGTCATTGCCTTAGTCTTGCCGTTCGTGATGCTCATGCGCGTGGTGAATTTTCGTCCAGTGCCCTTTCGAGCATGGAAGAAATTGCGCAAAATGGGAACTCTGCTAGGCATCGAAGGTGAAGGAGCCCATCCCCTTCTGGAGTTTGGCAGAAGGTTGCGATTTCCACACCTCCGAAGATTAAGCGTCGTCGTCTTTGTCTGGATATATTGGTTTCCTCGAGCTAGCCTTCTGACAAATATGATGGAGTGGCCTTCAAATGTATCTTACCAAGTATTGCAAATTCTGCGCCTCCGCTTCGCCCGCAGCGTGCAGAGCCTCTGTGTGATGCCCCTCGTTGTCCTGACCTTCGCGCTGTGCTTGTCCGCTCGGGGTCGCACCGTCCGTCCACGCCCCGTGCAGCTGATGACAGCATCAAAACCGAATCCGTCCAAGGGAAGGTCTACATAGACTATGCTTACGACCGCGGAGGCCATCTGTCTACGCTTCGTGCAGCAGCTGACGGTTTCAAGCGCGAAGTTTCTTGTCATGTGCCGGTACGACGGGCCCTTCGCGACTCTCAGCAGGCAGGCCGCTTCGGGCCAGGACTGCTTACGCCTACGACTCCGAGCACTGCTGATGCACCTTTGTCCAGTACCCCATCAGCGGATAGCCCCGATCGTGACTGGCCCTCTGATGACAGGATTGACCAGATGTTGAAGTCTATCACGAGCCTTGGACACCAGCTTTCCGCATCTTGTTCCGAGATCTCCCATGTCAGGCACCAGCTGTGTACTTCCATTCCCACTGAGAAGGTCGATGATTTTCAACAGACTGCCCCCTCCGTGGACTCCAGCGGAAGTCAGTCGGGGCTTGCCGCAGAGCAGGATATCTATTTCAACATGTACAGGTCCTTGAGCAGCGGGCGGCGTCAACAAGTTGATACGTGGCTTCGTTCGTCTGCACAGTACCTGCGCCCGAGCTGCCAAGAAGATCCTACCAGCATGATACAGTGCATTATCGATGCGAACCCTCTGGGCTTGTTGTTCGAGCTCCAGCAACGCCTCGGCATGAAGAATCGAAAGAATGAGTGGATTTTTTTTTAATATATATATATATATATATATAGTAAACAACAAAAAAAACGTTTGTTGAGCAGGTTTGTTGCATGCCCGGGCCACATCTTTGGACATCATGAGGACAGCCCTGTCGAGTTCGACCGCGCGTTGTTGAAACTGGCGCAGCTCCACTGCGTCGAACTCAGTGCCGCGACCTGGGAGACCTCCGTACTGCCGTTTATCAAAGCCTATTAGAGAATTCTTCACTTCTTTCCTAGCAATGCTGCGGCACCTTTTAGCAAGCTGCGAGGGGCCCAGGATAAACCTGTGACATCCCACCTGTGAGGCTGAGGTCGACTTGAATCACCTTCAGTAGCACCCCTCTCCCCCCCTGCAGCGGCTGGCAGACAACGAACGGTAGACGTGATCGCGGGGGGGTATAGGTGCTTGGCGAGGTCGACCGCGAAAGACGATGCGACGCGACCTGGGGCCCCGTCGGGGCCAGCAGCAGACGCCCTCGAGCGAGCAAACACCAGACTCCCTGAAAGCGAGAGAGGGTAATTCTCCACTGGTGATGGGAATGTTGCATGGAACTTTCGGCGGCAAGGATCTTGAAGGGGCCCTGGGACACACAAATAAATGCACACAAACAACAGGACTCCCCATATCTTCTGGGTGTCTGTCTTCCCCCCCACTTCCAATATTTTCCAGTCTTCTCCTAGGGATCGACGAATTCTTCGTGTCTGTGTGTTCTCTTCCCTCCTGAAGGGATCTGGCGCCAACTTCAGACCTGCACATGGGGCAGGCGGTCGACGCGCCGAGCCGGGTCCGCGGCAGGCGCAGTAGGAGCAGCCCCCCCCCGCCCATCCCAGAGGGATCAGCCCACCGATGGGCGACGTCGACGAAGGTGCGGAGAGGTCCCCCGCCCCTTCCCAGTAGCAGAGGTATCGGGCGAAGAGAACTATGCACATGCACCGATCCTGGCAAAGCCCATCCTTGACCCAGGATCGGTGCATATGCCTTCTTGGCCAAGGTAGGAGGGCGTATGCACCGATCCTGGGCTCAGGATGGGCCTGGCCAGAGGGATCAGCCCACCGATGGGCGACGTCGACGAGGGTTCCGAGAGGTCCCCCGCGCCCCTTCCCCTTATAGCAGAGGTAGAGGCTCGGGCAGCGGGCTCGCGGCGAGAGCAGGCGCACCACGGCGCGCATCTTTCAGGAGGGGAAAAAACACACACAGACACAATTAGTCGGCGATCCCTAGGAAATATTGGAAAATATGGGAAGTGGGGGGGGAAGACAAACACCCAGAAAATATGGGAAAATAGGGGGATAGTTTTATTTGTGTGCATTTATTTGTGTGTCCCAGTTCCCCTTCAATCTTGGCGAAGGCGTCCAGAACATCCGTGCGCGACGAGGCGCTGGCCGCCTCCGCCGCCGGGTCGGCCGCGCGCCGCTGGGCGCCCAAGGCTCGACGCGACGACTGACCTCTGCCGCGTGCGCAGCCGGAGACAGGCGACGAAAGGCACCAGAGGGAGCCACTGGCCCAGGACAAGCTTCCTGAGGTAAAGCAAAGGTATTCAGAGCCCCGAATCATCAGGGGTAACTCGGGTCAGGGCTAACTCGGGTTCGTTTTTCGGGAGTCCGAGCCCGAGTTACCCCGGGCCCGAGTTACCCCGGATAACTCGGGCGTCCAGAGCCCCGAATCATCAGGGGTAACTCGGGTCAGGGATGACTCGGGTTCCTTTTTCGGGAATCCAAGCCCGAGTTACCCCGGGCCCGAGTTACCCCGGATAACTCGGGCGCCCAAAAGGTATTGTCCTTCACCAATCCAGCTTCAATATCTGTAATACATCCCATAGTGCCCGGACGCTCCCGGGAATAATCCAAGCCCGACCTCTAGAGCGTCTAAGACAGAAGAAGCATGCCACCGTTTCGCACGCCTTAGCAGCGCCCCCAGCCACCGACCTTAGCCGTCGCATTGCAGCGCGGACTTGGCGAAGCCAACCTTGGCGGATAGACTGGGGGCGGCACTGGGAGAAATTAGGGCTGCCAGCGCGAGCATTGAACCAAGCCGCTCTAAGCGGAGTTGCCCAGGCATCGAATGGCATGGCTAGCTGTGCTCGGCGCCATCTGATGCCCAGACGACGAAACTCGCACAGGTTATGTATTGTGCTGTCCATGGCCTCCATAGACTCCTTAGGTTGCCTAGGCTTTCGACCGCGAGGGGTTTGGCGACCAGGAAACGCAACCTCGAGAGCCGACCGAAGATGACACGATAACAACTAGCAGTGCTCGGATGTAGGGATATCGAAAGCCACCGTAGGACGGTCCTACGGTAGGACCCACTTGCAGCAATTTTTCAGAATGCGCGCGGGCTTCCACCTTCCGAAAGCTGGCGGGGTCGCATTGCAGCTTGCGAAGCGAACGTGGCCGAAGACTCTTGGCCGATGCTGGGATACTGGCGAGAATGCCCACAGGCATGTGGTCCAACAAAGAGGTCGACATATCGACTTCCCTCACAGCTTTTCGCCGTTGGATTTGCAAGCCGAACGAGCTGACAACATAATCGATGCGATAGCCAGGGCTGTCCGGTT
Organism: Prorocentrum cordatum; assembly: GCA_963575745.1. Lineage (NCBI taxonomy): Eukaryota > Dinophyceae > Prorocentrales > Prorocentraceae > Prorocentrum > Prorocentrum cordatum. The sequence continues at coordinate 863,599 of CAUYUJ010015616.1, forward strand.
TGCCAGGAGGGAGCCACGTTCTAGCTGACGACTGCGCAGCATCCGGAAAGGTCGGCGGAGCCCACAGGTCCAGGTCCTTGAGACATTCGTGAAAACATTGGCAAGGGACGTTGTGAGCAGCACTGGCAATAGGTCCGATATGCTTCGAAATCTGGTCCAACACGCGCATTGCACTTATCAGCCACACAAGCTCTGAGCCTGGCGAGCGAAGGCGACGAATAGCAGCTCGAGCACGGTCCCACCATTCGTGCAAGGTGGCACCGCCGCCTTGCTGTGCGGAGCGAGGCAGACCACCACATCCAACTCAAATTGCTTGACGGCTATAAGAACACACAGCAGTCGAGGCTAGGCAAACAGCACGCCACAGTGTGCAGCATGGATCTCGGTACAAGGTAGAACAGTACACGACGTGTCAACCCATATAGAACACCCATACTTGCCCTCCAGTGCACACTCAGCATGTATGACATGATATACCTGAATGCGAGGTGTCCCGCTACGAGGAAACGCGTCTCCAAGGTCCCGACCAGAAAGAGCCCCCGTCGATGAAACATGTCACCCAGGTGCCTCATACGCACAGACATCTTAAGAACGGTAAAACGACTGCGTGTAGCACGGGACGCCGTCGGATCGAATGTCAAACGTTGGCAGCAACCATCCACAGAGGTTTGGTACAGAGCGCCTGACCATCAACGGCAGCTGATCCATCAGCTGCAGCTGGAGGCGACGTACCATCACTGAGACCAAGCAACGAAACAAGAAACCCGGCTGTATCTGAATCTGGACGGTACGGGGGCATTGGCGATGGACCGGCGGGGGAAACTATACCTGGAACATCTGAGTTTCGAAGGCCCACCAGGCCCACTTTAGAGCCACAGGATCCGACAGTACCTATTTCCGACGAGGCCAAGCTGACGGGGACGGGGGGGGGGGAAGGGCGTGAAAGCGGGGAGGCTTTGCGAGGTCGCGGAGCTTCGATCTTCGAGGGAAGAAAAGATCGATGGAGTGGGACGCTTATTTCGGGCGATCGCGCGGGCCCCTGGAGCGGGTGAGGCCGTGGCTCAGCAAGCATGGTAGAGAGGGGAGGAGGAGGAGGAGGAGGAGACTTAGCTGCCGATTTCCGCCAATACGATCCATGTTGACCCCCGATCCGACTTATCGATCCGACTCCGGGCTCTCCTGGGAGGGGGGCGGAAATGGCAGCGGCGGTCCCACGCTGGCTTCGTTCCACGCGAGACCCATTCCGCTAGCGCGCCCGCGTCGTGCAGCAGAGGCCTGTTGGATGCTTTCAGGGGGCTCTTGTGAAGGCTCTGCGGGTTGTATTGGGAGCCTCTTGGGAAACCCCTGAGGCCTCACGGAGGCTTCTCGGCGGACTCTTCGGGACCACCAGGAGGTCTCTGGCCCATCTTGGAGAGGAGGTTTCCTTCGTTGCGTTTACATTTTTCCCTTGGCCGTTTGGGCCTTCCCGCGAGCGCTCCCCCCCCAAAGGCGGGGACGGGATCAAGATGAATGGGCGTCCCTTCGATTCGATTACGTATTGTTCGCTTTCTTCAGGTTGATTTGCTTCAGGAGGTGGGTCCGATGTGGCCGCAGGGACAATGCGGGGAATAGCTTCAACGTGCCAGAGTTGGGCTTCCGTCATACCCGTGCTCCTGCCGAAATGTTCGGTTGGTTTGGGTTCGTTTGGGCTTCTTGAGGCCATACTGTAGGCCATCAGCAATTGGCTGGGCTTTTCTTGTGTTGTTCGTGGGGGCCGCCGGGGCACTGCTTTCCTTTTTTATCCTCTGAGATCCCTTTCGGGCCACGTGAGGGACATCTTGAGGCACCAGACCTCCTTCGGCAGACGAGAGCGATACGGCGACATATCGAGAAGGCGAAACGACACATGTTGGCGGCCATCTGAGTGAATGTGTGCCATATCTCAGGAGGGGAACAAAAAACACGCAGACACAATTCATCGTCGATTCCCCAGAAAATATAGGAAAATATGGGAAGTGGGGGGGAAGACAAAAACCCAGAAAATATGGGAAAATATGGGGAATCCTTTTATTTGTGTGTATTTATTTGTGTGTCCCAGTTTCCCTTCACTATCGCACAGCCCCGGAGGGAGGATGCTGCTACCCAGAGCAACCGTGGAGCCAAGCGGGGAGACCTCAGGAGCTCCAACGGCCTGCGACCCCTCCTCTGGTCCAGACCCCCGGGGAAGGGACCCGGAGGGGAAGGCGAGGTTCTCTTGGAAGCGCTGCTCCGCCAACGCTCCGGAAGGAGCAAAGACACACAGACACACCCCAGCGTCGATTCCGAGGAAACTATGCGACAGTGTGGGAAGTGGGGGGGGGGAGACAGAAACACCGAAAATCTGCAAGAATATGGGGGAATCCTGGGATTTGTGTGTATATCGTTTTGTGTGTCTGTGGGCCCCTTCCAGAAGAGCGCTGCAGAGGGCCGGCAGAGCCACAGAGGAGCGGTGACCGGCCTGCGGCGCGGCAGGTGCTCTACCTCCTCCTGAACCACAAGAGGTTCGAGGACGGCCGCTCCTCTCGAGCGGGCGTGGCCGCTGCGGCGCAGTCCTCTCAGGAGGGGGCAACACACACAGAGGCATTAGTAATCGGCGATACCCCAAAGAGGAACTGTAGGAAACTATGGGACGTGGTGGGGAAGGCAAGAACCCAAAGAATATGGGAACATATGGGGAATCCTATTATTTGTGTATGCTTATATATATGTGTGTGTGTGTGTGTGTGTGTGTGTGTGTGTGTGTGTGTGTGTGTGTGTGTGTGTGTCAGGGCCCGTTCCTCCTCCCCCGCCCGCTTTGCTGCCCCCTCCCCGTGCCTCGCCTCGTTCCGCCCTTGCCCGTGCCCTTCGACCGGTGAAGGAATAGTGTTGCGACTCCCAGAGTTCAGTCTGCTTGAGGCGCCTTCCTTCAAGCAGTGGCGAAGCGTCCTGGCTCGCCTATAGTTCCTCAAAAGAATATTATAAGAACCTTTTGTGATTTCCACGAAATGTTCTGAGAACATTTCTGGCTGGGATTGTCTTGTCTTAACACATCGGGCTTCTGTTCCAAGAACATTGTTTGTGTTTTTAGAACAGTTTTGGGTTCTAAGAACACTCCGTGGTAGGACTATAGGAATGCTGGGACGGTCGGTCCCTGCTCTATTCCTATTTCTTTCACTCGTCGAACGGTTCCCCCTCCCCTTCAGTGGACGGGTGGGAGCCCAGTGCGCGTTCAGCGCCTTCGATTTCTTCCAGCAGTTGGGGATCTCTACCACTTGCGTGCCCCCCCCCTCAGAAAGGATCGAACGAAGACCCCCACACCGAACCACGAGCGCCCCCAGCCTTTTGGAAGCGTCTGTGCGGCCAGACGCTGGACCGAAGTCCTGCCAGGCTATTGGGCTACGTGTTCTCCGAGCCGTCGTGGAAGCCCCCAGGGGGGGAGGAAGAGAGAGCGGACGAGGAGAGGGAGGAGAAGAAGGAGGAGGAGGAGGAGGAGGAAGAGGAAGCCACTACCTGGGCGCACGGCCCCCCACACGCCCCACGGCTCATGCTGGATGTCGAGTCCTTCCCTACTACTCCACCGCCTCGCCGATCTTTTTTTATGGCCCACGCGGGGGGGACCGTTGAAGGAAACAATTGTGCAACAAGCGTTGGGGAGCCACTTCGTATGAACCCACACCGGGCCCCCGGCCTTGATGTTGAACAACCGTTTCTGGAGATGCGGGGCCCAGGCAGCTTGAGCCCAACGTCGCGAGCGCAACGCCTGCGAATGTTCCAAAAGGCCGGGGGCGGAGCGGGTTGAGTTTGGTCCTCTCTCGTCCGGGCGTTGCTGTTGCGAGGGCTTTCCGTCAACCGGAGGGAGGGCGAAGGGACAGCTCAACGCGTGCCGTGCCGCCGGGCCTGGCTCGACGCCCAGAGCTGCGGCGCGACGCACCGACAACGTCCTGGCCACCAGGTGCCAACATTCCGACTTCTTTCGGGGGCGGCCAAGAGGGGGGTGATGACCAGGGGGGGGGGATATCATGGCGGGGGCCATGATATCTCCCCGGATTTCATGGCGCCTCTTCTTGCTTCAGTACGCCCCCACCCCCTCCCCTCCCCGTGGTCCGCGCACATGCCGCTGGCCATGATTTGCGCCTCCCCCTTTTGGACGCCTACCTCTGGGCCGCCCCCGAGAGCTCTTGCCATCCTCCAGTTCGGCGAAGCGGAGCCACGCGCTATCCGCTTGCAGGGCACTGCGTGTCGCCGGGGCCGCCGCCGCGTCGAGCGCGTTAAGGAACAGCTCAGCACATAGGTTCTTGGCTGCTCGATGTGTTTCGCCGTCTCCCATGGGGCGGGGCTGAATCCACGGCCCTCAGGAGAACTGCGCGCGCTTCCCAGCCACCGTCAAGACCATCGAGGAGGTTGGGGGTCTGGACAACGGGAGAGGAAAGAGGAAAAGGAGGATGGTATGGTTTTACGGAAGAAGAGGAGGATTCAGACAGGGAGGAGGAGAACCCAGGGTGCACATATTTTACATGTTAGCCATCGCTGAGCAAATGACCCCTCTTCCTGCTTGCGGAACGCTGATGAATAGGCCCCGCGGGGCGCGACACGATTTTTGAATCACGCGCCTTAGGGTGCAGGGTGCCACCGCGCCGTGGATGAGGCCAAACGGCATGGATGGCGCGCCGCTGCCGAGGCGGGGCGCGCCCGCACAGTGCAGCGCAGTGCACGCGTAAGCTTTGCGCATGTGAGGACAGTGGCCGTGAAACACCCCGCTTGCCTCCAGGGTGCCCTGGGTTTCTTGGGTTCAGACGGTCCTGCTGTGGAGAGCGCGACGTGTTCCCACACCAGTGCTCAATGGACGTCCTGGGGTCTCAGGGTTGGGTTTCTTGTGGAAGGCTTCTTGTGGACTGGCATCCACTGTATGTGCGATGTCCCACTGGCAAGCGGCCTCTTGCGTCCGCGGGCCCTGCCGTGCGCGCTGCCCGCTGCACTGTTTTTTTGTGGGGGGGCGCGCGCCGCTCGAGGCTCGAGGTGCCGTTGGGGCCCCGGCTTCGTCTGCTCGTGCGGCCTGCGTTTTCTTAAATCATTTCTTCTGTTGCTCCGGATGGTAGCCGTCGGCTTTGTCCCCATGGCGCGTGGCTGGTGCTGGATGCCAGCCCGACGCATCCTGGGAGGTTCCAGGTTAAAAACTAACGTGTATCCCGCCCTGATCTCCAGGAGGGCGCGGCGGAGGAAGGAAGAGGAGGAGGAGGAGGAGGAGGAGGAGGAGGAGGAGGAGGAGGAGGAGGAGGAGGAGGATAAGGACGCGGTGGAGGACGAGGATGAGGCGGAGGAGGAGGAGGAACTGGTCCTGGCGTGAACTCTAGGGCCCAGGGCCAGCTTCCCCCTCAGGGCCCAGGCCCAGGGCCCAGGGCGCGTGCCCGCCGCGACGAAGGATGTTCCCGAGGAGGCGACGGGTTGGCTGCCTGGCAGCACCGCAGGTGGACGCCGCGAACAAATCAGGGAAACAGTTGCGGCGGCTGTGAAGGCGACGACAGCGGCGGCGGAGGCATCTACTTCTGCCGCCTCTCCCTCCCACTCCCCACACTTCGTTGCTATTTGACCCCGAGCGCCCCGTAGCCAAGTAGTTGCTACGCCTGCCGTCCTCTCGCTCGCAGTCGCGTGTCAGCGCTAATCGCCAGCGCCCCCGCGGTGCGTTTCAATCTGGCGGGCGTCCCCCTGCGATTCGGCCGAGCAGGGACATTCTGGACGCTTCGAGCAATCCCGCCAACCCATGCAGTGGCATAAAAGGCCGGGCGAGACGTCGCAGCCCAAAAGGGGGGGATGGAAGAGGAACCGGAGGAGCAGGAAGAGAAGGAGGAGGATGAGGAGGATGAGGACGAGATGGAGACGGACGAGGAGCAGGAGGAGGAGGAGAAGGAGGAGGAGGATAATTGGGGGAAGAGGAGGAGGAGGACGAGAAGGAGGAGGAGGAGGAGGAGGAGGGGGAGGGAGGTGAAAGGAAGAGTAATAGGCGGAGGAGGAGGCGGAGGTGGAGGAGGAGGAAGAGGAGGAGCAGGATGGCGAGGAGCAAGGCCAGAGGCCTCATGATGCCTCTCAAAGTCTTTCCGTTCGACATTCGAGAGATTATTGGTGTCCTCGCGTAGCGTTTTGGAGGTTTCTCGGCAGCCCCTGGGGCTTTTGGGCATCTTGGGTGCCTCCAGGGGGGTTTCGTGTGTCTCTTGGGAGTCTCCCGGGTACCCTGTTGGGCCGTGTTGGTGCAGCGTTGGGAGCTGCGGAGGTCATCCCGGGGACATCATGGAGAAGATCGATCAAACGACGGGCTGCACTACATTAGCCCCCCTCACACGAAGCCAACGTGTGGCCAAAACTTCGGTGCATACAATCCGTGATGTTGGCCACCTCGCTGGGGTCTCTCGGGCCGTCTTGGCTTCCTCCAGGTGGGCCTTTTGAAGCCTGGTGGCTCTTGGGGACCTCTTGGGGACGTTTTGGAAGTCTTTTGGGCCTCCTGAGCACCTCTTGGAGCAGTTTCGGGGCACCCTTCGAAGCCTCGGGGCGGCCATCTTAGGGGAGGAGATCGATTAAAGGAGGTGGGCTCCTTAGTGAGCCCCCCCCAACACGAGACCAACATGTGCCCCAAACCTTGGTAAAATCAGTGGTGTTGGCCTCGTGGATCCTTCTTGGCCGTCTTGGGGCACCCTTGGGAGCATCGGGGGCCATCTTGGGGTCATCGTGGAGGAGATCCATCAATGGAGAGGGGCGTCTTAATTAGACCCCTTTCAAATCTTTCGAGAAGTAAATGTCATCTTGGACGCTCTGACGACCCACCGCCCCCCTCCCGTCCAGGTGCAGGGAGAGATGGGTATGGGGGGAGGGACACGCCTTCCCCCGAAGGGGAAGAAGGGGGGAAACACTCTAAACCACTCACGACCTGGGTCCATAACCCTGTTTCTTTTTCCATGGGATGGGCCCTGACCAATGTCTTTCTCAGCTGTCTGTTATGTGATGCTTTAGTCAGTATGCGCTCTTCAGGCAGACTCTCTCTTGCTCGCACTCCGCGGCAGCAGTTCGAAGCTCGCTTCTTCACATAAGCCAGGAGACACCGAGGCTGCTGATATGCCTGGGTTAGGCTCGCACATGTAAGAAAGTGCTTAGCCGTTGTAGCGCACGGCGGGACGCCAAGCTTCAAACGTGCAGTCCTGAAGCTTCAGCCTTATGCTTGAACTTGAAGCTTCAGATCTTGTCTGGCTGGTCTGGTTGGTCTGGTCTGAGCTTACGCAATGCTGAAGCTTTAGCTTGGGTTTCGGGCGGGAGTCGTTTAGGGGTGGTCCAGGGAGGCAGCGCCAACCACTACCACCGAACAGCAGTTTTGTGTGCATTGCCTTTGGTGTCTCTCTGCATGTTGCTTTAGCCTCGCAGTTGTTGCATCTGGTCTGGCTGGTCTGATTGGCCTGATTTGAGCTTCGTGCTGACGTTTTAGCTCAGGTGCCGGGCGAGAGTGGTTTAGGGGAGGTCCAGGGAGGCAGCGCCAATCACTACCACCGACCAGCAGTTTTGTGTACATTGCCTTTTGTGTTGTCTTTGCATGTTGTTTTAGCATTGCAGTTTTTACATCTGGTCTGTCTGGTCTGGTTGGTCTGATTTGAGCTTAGTGATGAAGCTTTAGCTCAGGCTTCGGGCGAGAGTGGTTTAGGGGAGGTCCAGGGAGGCAGCGCGAACCACTACCACCGAAAAGCATTGTTGTTTGCGTTGCCGTTGCTTTTTTCTTTGCATGCTGTTTTTGGTCTGGTCTGTCTGGTCGGGTCACTCTGGTCTGTCTGGTCTCTCTGGTCTGGTCTGTCGGTCTGTTTTGTCTGGTCTGGTCTGTCTGGTCTGGTCTGGTCTGTCTGTTTTGGTCTTGTCTGTCTGGTCTTGCATTTTTTGTTTGCATCTGGTCTGTCTGGTCTGGTTGGTCGGGTCTGTTCAACGTGCTTCGTGAATCACCCACCCCATGGTCTGGCTCGTCTGGTCTGGTGTTTGGTCTAGCTGGTCTGGCCTGGTCTGTATGGTTGGTCTGGTCTGGTTTGGTCCAGTTGGTCTAGCCTGGCTCGGTCGGTCTTGTTTGGTCTGGTCGGTCTGGTCGGGTTGGTCTCACCTACCAAGTCTTGTTCGGTCTGCTTGGTCTGGTCTGGTCAACGCGCTTCGTGACTCGATCCCCCCTGGTCTGCCTGGTCTGGCCTGGTGTTTGGTCTAGCTGGTCTGGTGTGGTCTGGTTGGTCGAATATAATTCACCTTCTCTGGTCTGGTTGGTCTGGTTGGTCTGGTCTGGTTTGGTCTGGCTGGTCTGGTCTAGTCTGGTTGGTCTCGTTTGGTCTGGTAGGTGTGGTTTGGTCTGGTCGGTCTGGTCTGGTTGGTCTCGCAGGCTGGTCTGGTTTGGTCTGCTTTGTCTTGTCTAGTCGACGTGCTTCGTGAGTCGCTCTCCGCCCTCCCCCCTGGTCTAGATGGGTTGGTCTGGTGTTTGGTCTGGTTGGTCTGGTCTGGTCTGGTTGGTCGAGTAGTTCATCTTGTTGGTATTGCTGGTCATGTCTTGTTTGGTCTTGTTGCTCTGATCTCGTCTGGTTGGTCTGGTTTGGTCTGAGCGGTCGGGTTTGGTCTGGTCGGTCTGGTCTGGTTGGTCTCGATGGCCGGTCCTGTTTGGCATGGTTCGTCTGGTCTGGTCAACGTGCTTCGTGAACCGCAGAAGGCCCCCATGGACTTGCTGGTCTGGTCTGGCCTGACTGCGGCGAAACGGGGAGCGGACGGGGAGGGACCATCAGCAGCCACAGTCGTTCTATTGGCCCAACCCAAAGTCAGGCGCTGGGGCATAAGATTTTTTCGCCTCGAGCGGCCTAGAATATACAGCCGCGGGAAGGGGAGCCCCAACAAAAGATAATGCACTCACGCCCTGAAAAAGGGCCGGTGGGATCCGTTGCTTAACCGCGCGACCATGCCATTTTCATCAGCCACGAGCTGGCGCTATGCGGCTCGAGGGCCGGCGGAAGGGGGCTTGCGAGAGGGAGAGGCGATGCAGAGAGGGGGGTGTGGGAAAAAGGAGGAGGAGGGGGAGGAGGAGGAGGAGGAGGAGGAGGAGGAGGACGAGGAGGAGGACGAGGGGGAGGTAATAAGGAGAGAAGGGTGGGCGGAGGAGGGGGGGGAGAGGATGGAAGTGGGGGTAAGAGGCAGGAGGTCGGCAGGAGGTGGGATTCGGAGAAACTGCGTGGTCCAAACGTCCATGGTGATGGGCGATCCAGAATTGTAGAAGGTCCTCCTCCCTTGTCCCCCCTACAGGGGGGACACAGCGCTTCGGACGGCAAACGGTTAATTGTCCTCCTTCCTCTCCAGGAGTTTCACGTCCCTCCCCCTAGCTCACGTCTCTCCTCTCTCGTTCCTCCTCCCGTCCGCTTCCAGTCCCGCACGGCTGCGCGTTCGGGGACATGACGCCATGTAACCATGCAGGCCCAGAGGGTTGGTGGGATTCTTCTTTCCCCCTTCCCTAGGATTCGTACTCCTCTTCGTTCCCTTCCCCCTGATGGTGTTCCTCCTCCTCCTCCTCCTCCTCCTCCTCCTCCTCCCCTCCTCCTCCTCCTCCTCTCCTCCTCCTCCTCCTCCTCCTCCTCCTCCTCCTCCTCCTCCTCCTCCTCCTCCTCCTCCTCCTCCTCCCCCCCCTTCGAGTGCAAATGGGACATCTGCACAGTCGCTGCGTCGGCGCCGATGGGGCGGCCCTGTTCTCCTCCCGCCCACAGCTCCAGCCCACAGCCGCGCCCGCGCTCCCAGGGGCGGGAAGGGGGCCCGGGGGTGGACGGGATGCGCCGCGAGAGGAGGAGGAGGAGGAGGAGGAGGAGGAGGAGGAGGAGGAAAAGAACAAGGAAACCGAGGAGGAAGAGGAGGAGGAGGGGGAGGAGGAGGAGGAGGAGGAGGAGGAGGAGGAGGAGGAGGGAAAGAACAAGGAAACCGAGGAGGAAGAGAAGGAAGAGGAGGAGGAGGAGGAGGAGGAGGAGCCCCACCGGGGCGTCCTGGAGCTCCACGCCGTGTTCCCGCGGTTCGTGTTGGCCAGTGCAGGTGGGGGTGAAAAGAAGCCTTGCTGACCGAAGGAAGAGGAGGATCCAGACCCCTTGCGCGTCGCGGAAAAATCTGGCATGTTTCGCCGTTTTCGGCCTCTGGGGTCCTTCGCGAGGCACCGAGACTGTCAACAAAACAGTTCGGGACGAAAGACTGGCCTTGGGGAAAGGGTCGGGACTGTGTCGGGCGGGTGGGAAATGTCGGTGGCCCAACTGGGGGGGAGGGAAAGGGCCTTAATGGGCCCTTTTGGGGTTCTCTTTTGCACCCCCCTTTCCTAGGTAATCCCCTATTGCCGCCCGCCTGATCTGGGGGGACCCCACCTTCAAAGTGGTTCAGAGAAGGGAACCGAGCGATCCCGCTGTCCGTCGCCACTGTCGGGCCCGCCCCCCGCATGTCCCGGACAGGGCCCGCCCCGGGAGAGGTCCGTGAAGTTGCAGCACGGGAGTTGTGTTCGAACGTCGGGCAAGAACGCACCTTGGGTGAGGTCTTTTCGGAGGTGGATAGACCTCCTACCCTGACACGTCGATTAAGGAATCGGCCGTTTTCGGTTCGCGAGAGGGCGTCGCGGCCGTCATTTTTGCGGGTCCAGGTCCGTCGGTTTCGGTCCCAGGCCGTTTTCACTAAGGGGAGGTCTACTAAAGGGATGTTTGTCCACCGCCGAAGCACGGGAATTGTGTTCGAACGTCGGGCAAGAGCGCACCTTGGGTGAGGTCTTTGGGAGTAGCGGCATCTGTACCTGATGGGTTGCCCAATGATGCGCCCAGCAACGTTCGATGGTGCTCGATGGTGTTCAGTGGAGCTCACGGTTGCCCAAACAAGGTGGACACGCGGAAAAACAGAAGCACCGACCTCAGAACTTTTGGACGAAGAAGAGGAAGACAGAGTGGTGGAACTGTGGGGCGCATCGAGCTCATCCGCACGGTTGGGTGGGGGGCAGAGGATGGGGTTGTGGCCTGGAAACGAGTATGATGAGGAGGATGAGGAGGAGGAAGAAGAGGAGGAGGAGGGGTGACGAGGACGACGAGGGCGAGAAGGTGGAGGGTGAAAAACGAGAGCGAGGAGGAGCAGAAGGAGGATCAAACAAAGGAGGAAGACAAGGAAGAGACGGAGGAGGAGGAGGAGGAAGACAAGGAGGAGGAGGAGGAGGAGGATGAGGAGGAGGACAAATGACAAGCGGGATGATGAGCTGGAGGAACCGCCGGTGAAAAGCGGTGGGCGACGAGGTCAGCGCCCGCCAACGCCGTGAAAGCCGCGGGCCCCTCGCCCCTCCCCCCCGCCACCAGCGGGGCTGGGAGCGGAGGCCTTCCCGCGGCACTACTCGCACGCCTTCTTCTCGGCCGGGGGCGGGTTGGGGCGGGTCGGGTCGGGGCTCAAGAGTCAGGCGATCGCAAACATGGATTAAGGGGGCGTGGATTAGGGACGGGTCCCGTTTCCAAAGGAAATCGCAGATTTCCGCCTCCGAACGAGGCGGCACTTGGCGCATGTTGGGGAGGGCACCTCCCCCGATCCATGGATTTGGCGACCGCGCGCCAATTCCATGGATCGCTAATCCATCCCGAAAGAGATGGGAGTCAATGCAAACGGGGGTCAGCCAGGGCGCCGGATCTTGCAGGATCCTGCAGGGCCAAGGGTGCATTGACCCAGGATTGCATGCTGGATCTTGCAGGACCCTACAGGATCTTGCAGAATCCTGCAAAGCGCGAGTGGCCGGGCTTTGGATTGACACGGGTCAGTGCGTCCCCGATCAGATCAGAGGAGGAAAAGGTACCCATATTGCTGCCATTCCATCGTTCTCGCCTTTTTGGGCCTCCTGGGAGGCCGTCGTCGCCACCGCTGGATTCGCCTCGAAATCCTGGTCAGAACGCACCCCGGGAGAGGTCTGGAGAGTAGCGGTAACGGTACCGCTTGGTTTCTCCATTCGGGCCCCTAAACCAGGTCAGTGCTCAGCAGAACCTCGACGCTACAGCTGGAGAGGGCGAGTGATGGTGAATGGTTCGCCCCAGGGCTGCACCTTTGTCCGGTGCGCCAGCTTTAGAAAGCCCAGGGCTCGCTCGGGATTGGATTCCTCCCAAAGCGACGAGAACCGTCCGAAACCATCGGACAACCCTCAAGGTTTTTGGAGGGTTTCGGGAGGGGTTCGGCGGCTTCGACAAGAGGCCGGTCCCTGGCTGACCCTAGGCTTTCCAACGCCAGCGTCTTTCTTTATCAGGATCTTAGGTTCCTGTTCAAGGCGTTCCTTTGCATGCACTTCGCTTTCCGCACCGCCTGATCCCGGGGCGTTGCCCTCTCATGGCCTTGACGTGAGGCCCCTCCTTCTGTTTTCCTTCCTCTGTGAATTAAAGCTGTGCGCGGCCCGCTTAGCTTCGACTGGAAGAGGCTCGCTCTCGACCCGCGGATCAAAACAGTTTCTCAGGGCCTTTGTGGAAGGAGCTCCAGGACCGACACGGGAGCGCCTCGCCGCCTCTGCGGGCGCCCTGCGTGGCAGGTGCAGGCCCGCGGCCCCCCGCTCGGGGGGGCGGGGTCCGCTCGGGAGACGCCTCCGCCGCGAACGGGCTGGGCCGCGCGCAGGTGAGCAGCGGTGGGGAGCCTTGCGACGGGGGTCAGTGCTCTTATGTCGGTCGGGGGCGGACAGAACCCCCAACAGTGACACGTCGATTAGTGAATTGTCCGTTTTCGGTTCTCGAGAGGGCGCCGCGGCCGTTATTTTCCAGGCTTGCGCCCGCCAGGTTTGGGCCTCAGGTCGTTTTCACTAAACCACGTTTTACTAAAGGGAGGTTTATCCATCCCCGAGTCGGGCGTGTCCCCCATACAGGGGGATCTTCGACGAAAAATAAGGTACCCACAACATAATCGAAACAATAAAACATAGTCTGGAGACTATTTTCCAAGTGTTTGTTCACCTTTTTGGTGCTTTTTGGGGGGTATTTTTATTTGTCGTCGAAAATCCCCCTGTAGGGGGACAGGCCCGACATAAGTCAATGGAAACGGGGGTCAGCCAGGGCGCCCGCTCTTGCAGGATCCTGCAGGGCCAGGCTCGCACCGACCCGGGCTTTGGTGCAGGGTCCTGCAGGGTCTTGCGGGACCCTTCGCATTGGCCCGGGTTTGGGTGCAGGATCTTGCAGGATATTGCAGGATTCCGCCAGGCCTGGCTGACCCGGGTCTGGACTGATCCAGGTCAGAAGATCCCCGACAGCAGACTGCGTCGGCTCCGCCCGCGTCCAGCAGCGAAAGCGGCGCCAACAGCCGCAGGGGCAGCGACGCGCCCCACGCTGGCAGCTCCTGACGCTTCGCTCATCCCCGCCGGCCCATCCAGAAACGACGCCCAGGCGAGTTGAGGTGATCGGGGGGGTGCAGGAGCAAGGAGGGCGACAGCCGAACCATTCGAAGGAGGAGAAAGGATGGAAGGATTGATGGATGGATGGTTGGATAGATGGATGGATGGATGGATGGATGCATGGATGAGGGAGGAGGGAGAAGGATGATGAAAAGGATGATGCGGAGGAGAAGGAGGAGGAGGGAGGAGGAGGAGGAGGAGGAGGAGGGCGAGCAAAAGTGCCAGGGGCCTCTTGGACGCCTCTCGGAGTCTCTTGTGATATCTCTTGGGCACCTCTTTGAGGCCTCTTGGGTCGTCTTGGGGGTCCCTTGGCGGTCCAGGGGGCTCTTGGGCGTCTTGGGTGCCTCGAGGGGGCTTCTTGGGGCCGCTTGGGGTCCTCTGGGGGCCTCGTGGGGGTCGTTTGGGCGCCTCTTGGGAGCCTCTTGGGGCCATCTTGGGGCCATCTTAGGGCCTCTTGGGGCCTCCTGGGCGCCTCTTGAGGCCATCTTGGAAGATATTGATCAAAAACGAGGGGAGCTTTTTGTTTAGCGTTCCCCCTTGGGAGCCCCAAAGATCGCCTCTTGGGGTGCTCTTGGGGCGCTCTTGGGCGCTCTTAGGGCCGTCTTGGAGCTCTCTTGAGCCTCTCTTGTAGCCTTCTTCGGCCATGTTGAAGCCATCTTGAGGCCTCGGATGGCCGTCGGAAGCGAAAAGGCGAGAAAGCAAAACACATGGATTGTCCTTACAAGTTTGAAGGATGTTGGCCTCTTCGGGGCGTCCTGTGGAAGCTCTCTGGCCACTTAGAGCCGTCTTGGGACAGTCTTGGGGCCTCTTGGAGCATTTTGGATGCCAGTTTGAGGCATCTTGAGCCATCTTGGAGGTCGTCTTGGGCTCTCCGAGGCGCTCTTGGAGCCATCTTCGGCCATCTTGGACCCTCCAACGCGTCGCGCCCGACCCCCCGTCCAGGTCCAGGGGAGGGGGTCGGGGGAGGGGTCAAGGTACTTACCCGCCCGCAAGCCGTCTAGCATACTCCCACCCGCCCTCCCAACACATAAGTAACATCCGAGCCTGAGCATGTTCAGCGGTCGTCTTTAGATGGACAGCTACTGGGAACCAAAGCCGACCCCAGGTGCGCGACGCTGGGGCGAGGTGCGCCACGCGCGCCAGGAAACCCTGGGGCCCGAGCGTGCCAGGCACGCCTGGTGCGCCAGAAGCGCCACGTGCTCCGAGTGCGCCAGGTGTACTGTACACTCCAGCCGCGCCAGGTGCGCCATTTTCGGGGCACGTGCAGAGTGCGTCAGGTGCGCCTGCGCACGTGACAGCACAAATCAGGAAATATGTCGGCCCCCGCCATCCTTGTCGACAACCAATGCCCAACATTGTGTCTGGTGGGCCTGCGCGCAGCGGGCCACGCGCCACCACCCCCGCGGTCCTTGTCACAAACCATTGGACAGTGATCGCGGGATGGCCGCGCATGATCGAGATTTAGTTGCGAGGTGCATGTTGTATTGTTTATGTCAGGGATGGTAGCCCTGCGAACGACAGGGGATACGCTGGCACCCCCGCCGTCCATGTCAAACTCAGTACAAAGTGTTCGCGGGCCTCACGAGCATGACTCAAGCATTTGCCCCAAAGTGTATTTTGCATTGTTTTTGACAGGGATATGGGGGGGGCGCATCGGGTTGGCCGCGCATGCTCAACATTTTGTATTGTTTTTGACAGGGATGGTGGGGGGCGGGTCGTCATGTTGTCCTCCTGGTTCTTGGTTGCACGCCGGTCGCCTGGGGGAGGTTGTGCATACTAATATAAAGGGCAGCGAGAAGCTCCTCCCCGCAGGGGAAGAAGTGGGGCTGGAAGAAGACGAAGAAGAAGCGCCCCAGCCCACCGACGCCCAGAGGGCTGGTGGGATTCAGCGCCCGCTGCCAACACGTTTCCCTCGCTGTAAGAACGGTTTTTTGAAGGCAGATCTGCCTTCAAAAAACCGTTCTTACAGAGTAGACCAGTCTTTCCTCCTTGCAGGTAGAGTGCGAATCCAGAGCCAATCTAGGCTCAAGCCTGATGAGCCGCTGATTGCGGCGGAAGCTAGCACCAGCCAAGAGAAGCAGCGAACCTGAAAAAAAGTGGGTTTCCCTCGCGGCGGAGCCGGTCACAAGGCTCCCATGGGCCCCCGCCCTCGGGCGGCCGCCGTGGGTCGCCGCAGGAGGCCGGCCCCCTCTTGCGTTTCCCACCCGGGCGCGCCGCGGGTGGCCGAAGGACGGGAGCGGCACGGGGCATCGTGGATCCGACGTGGCGAGAGGTCTTTCGTCCTGCCGCCCCCCCAACACACAGGCCCTTCAGAGCAGGGAGAGGTACCCCATACCGCTACCCTCGCCCCCGTTTCCCCCTCGTCCTCCTCCTCCTCCTCCTCCTCCTCCTCCTCCTCCTCCTCCTCCTCCTCCTCCTCCTCTCCTCCTCCTCTCCTCCTCCTTCCTCCTCCTCCTCCTCCTCCTCCTCCCCCCCCTCCTCCTCCTCCCCCCCCCCCTCTAGCTACCCATACTGCTACCCTTCCCTCGCTTTCACCCTTTTTTAGGCCACCTGGGGGGCCCTCGTCGCCACCGCTGGATTCGCCTCGGAATCCTGGTCAGCACGCACCTTTGTGAGAGGTGCGAGGGGGGGTAGCAGTGTGGGTACCTTTTGGCCTCCCCAGCCCTTGGCTGGCAATGAGCTCCGCGAGTCCCCCGGTTCGCCCTGTCCTCCTGCTTCGGCCGACTGCCGACTGAGGATCTGAGAGTCCTACAGCGAGCGGCTTGAATAAGGAACACTTCCTTTTCAAAAGGGGCTCGGTCGTTCGGACACCGGCGGAGGGGGGCGTCGGGCGGGGGTCCGTCGTCGAAGGCAGGGATCCGCTCGGGAGTACCATCGTCCAACAGCTAGCTCGACGAGGGATGCGCCAGGAGGGAGCGGGGCATGTGTATCGAGCAGTGGCGAAGCGTTTGGGCTTGGCTATAGGCCCACCAAGGAATGTTCTAAGAACCGTTTGTGGTCTGCCCGAGATTGTCTTAGAACATTTCTGGCTGAGACTGTCCTGTTTTAACGCATTGGGTTTATGTTTTTAGAACTGCCATGGTTTCTAAGGAACTGTCGTAGCAGACCCATAGGAATGATAGGACGGTCGGTCCATGCACAAGTGTGGCTTTTCGTTTGTGGACGTTCATGCGTCGATGGCGTCGGGATGGATTGGGCCTCTGGGCAATGACGCCTGGAAGTGGGCCTGACGGGCAGACCGCTCAGCCTGTGGGCCTCCGTTCGCCGCGGCGCATGATGGGCGGGGCATGCACCTGCTTTGGCCTCCATCCTGCCAGGCTTCGAGGCCGTGTGGTTGGGATGCGGTTGGAGGGTTCAGTTGATGGCGTGTGATGCTCGGTGGCAGTCGTGAGCTTCCAGTCTTGCTGCTGCGGTGGTCGCGGTGCTGCCGGTGGTGGCGGCCGCAGTGCTGCTGCTAGTCGCGGTCGTGGTGCGTGGTCCGTGGTCGCTGCGTCGGGAGCACGTCGGGCATGACGTCGTGCAGCTGGTCGGCGAAGCGCGCCTGCCGTAGATTTGATGTCTTGAGGTGGTCTTAGGGTGGGCGCGGGATGCGTGGCGTCTGGAGTGGCGTCGGGTAATGACGCCCTGCGGTGGGTCGGAGAAGCGCGCCTGTCGTAGTCGTGGCGTCTGACGGTCGTGGTGGGGGTGGGCGTCAGGGGAGGCGTGGGGGTAGGGTGTCGGCGGGGGCGTCGGGGTGGGCGCGGTTGTGGGACTGGGGTACGAGGCGGCGTTGGGAGAGGCATGGGGCGGCACATGGATCGTCGTTTTCTGGGCATCGCCTCTGGCCCGCTTCTTGGCCTCCCGCTGGGCCTTCTAGGACGGCGTGTCGCGGTGGCGGCGGCGTCGTCGGGGTGGTGCTGCTGATGGGCGCGTTCTGGTGCCATTGCTGACGTCGATGCAGGAGGCGGTGTTGGCGTCGCTGTTGGCATCGCTGCAGGCGTCGGCGGTTACGTGACGACCTGTGGCCGTGATCGTGCCAGTGTTGGTGTCGATGCGATCGTCGTTGCTGGCGTCGCTGCAGGCGTGGGTGGCTGTGTCGAGGCTTGTGGCTGTGCTGGAGCCAGTTCTGCTGTCAATGCAAACGTCGTTGCTGCTGCCGCTGCAAACGTCGGCGTCGGCGTGTGGGTGGCTGTGCTGGTGCTGGTTATGATGCTGATGCAGGCGGCAATGCTAGCGTTGTTGCTGGCCTCGGTGTTGAAGTCGAGGCTGGTGGCTGTGCTGATGGCGGTGGTGGTGTCGGTGCGAGTGCTGATGGTCTCGCGGTAGACGTCGATGATGGCGTCAGGACCGACTCATAATGGCCAGGCATTGCGCGGAGTTGTCGGTTGGCATCAGTCGCTGCTTTGTCGCCGCCGTCGCTGTTGCGAGCGTCGATGCTGGCGTTGGCGATGGTGCAGATGATGTTGATGATGATGATGATGATGATGATGATGATGATGATGATGGTGATGGTGATGGTGATGGTGATGGTGATGGTGATGGTGATGGTGATGATGATGGTGACGGTGGTGGTGGTGATGGTGATGGTGATGGTGGTGATGGTGATGGTGATGGTGATGGTGATGGTGATGGTGATGGCGGTGATGATGATGACGTCGCTGCAGGCGTCGGCGTGGCACGTCGGTTGAGCAAGGCGGCCGGGTGAGGGAGCCACTGTCTCGCAGCCGTCGATGCAGGCATCGGCGCTGTGACAGCGCTGGGGTCGCTGCGGATGACTGTTAGTGCTGTCGATGATTACGTCGCTGCTGTCGTCGCTGCAGACGTTATTGCTGGCGTCGACGCTGGTGGCTGTGCTGGTGCTGGTGCTGCCGTCGATGCTGTCGTCGCAGTCGTTGCTGCTGGCGTCGCTGAAGGCGTTTGCGGTGACGTCGCTGCTGGTGGCTCTGCTGGTCTCGGTGTTCTCGTCGACGCAGGCGTCGCTGCTGGCGTCTCTGCCGACGCGAGTGTTGGCGTGGAGGTTGGCGACTGTGCTGGTGCCAGTGCTGCTGGCGATGAAAGCATTACTGCTGCTGTCGCTGCAGATGTCGGCGTTGGCGCCAAGGCTGATGGTTTTGCTGGTGCCGGTGCCGATGATGATGCAGGCATCGCTGCTGGTGTCGCTGCTGAAGTCGGTGGTGACGTCGGGGCTGGTGGCGTCGCGGCGTCGCTGCTGTCGTCACTGCAGGCGTCGGCGTTGGCATCGAGGCTGATGGTTGTACTAGCGCTGGGGCTGCTGCCGACGCAAGCATCGCTGCTGTCGTCACTGCAGGCGTCGGTGTTGTCGTCGAGGCTAGTGGCTGTGCTTGTGCCAACGCTGCCGTCGATGCAAGCGTCGCTGTTGGCGTCGCAGCAGGCGTCGGTGGTAACGTCGGGGCTGGTCGTCGTGCTGGTGCCGATGCCGATGTCGATGCGGTCGTCTCCGCTGGCGTCGCTGCATGCGTCGGTGTTGCTGTCGAGGCTGGTGGATGTGCTGATGCCAGTGCCGTTGACGATGCGGGCTTCGCAGATGGTTTCGATGCTGACGTCGGGGTGGGCGTCGGTGTTAAGGTCGATACTAGTAGCTGTGCTGGTGCTGGTGCTGCTGTCGATGCAGGCGTCACTGCTGGCTTCGCTGCAGGCGTCGGCGGTGGCGTCGAGGCTGACGGCTTTGCTGGTGCTGTTGGTGTCGTGCCAGGCGTTGCGTCGCTGTTTGCGTCGTTGCGAACGTGGGTGTTGACGTCGGAGATGGTGGCTGTGCTGCTGCCGTTGCTGCTGTGTGTGCAGGCGTCGTTGCTGCTGTCGCTGCAGACGTCGGCGTTGGTGTCGAGACTAGTAGTTGTGCTGGTGCCAGTACTGATGATGATGCGGGCGTCGCTGCAAGCGTTGCTGCTGGCGTCGGCGGTGGCGTCAACGTTGATGACTCTGCTGGTGCAGGTGGTGGCGTCGATGCCGGCGTCGATGCCGGCGTCGATGCTGACCTCCTCCGCTTCCGCTTCCTCCGCGGCGGTGGCGGCGGCGGTGGAATGATGATGTGCCGATTGCTGTTGGGGGTCGGCAGCCCTCAGGCAGGCCCCATCTCGAGTGGGGGTACCAATGACCAGGGACCTGTCCGGTTGAAATGAGTCTCAAGTTGCCACGCGAGGCCCGCTGAGTGGCAGGCGGGGGGCCTCCGCGCGATAGGCGCCTGCGCCGCGGAGGCATCGCTCGCGCGGAGGCCGTGCCGCGGCCCGCGGGGGCGCGCGCCCGCTGCGGCAGGCGCCCGCCAGCTCGGCGCCCTCGGGGCGGCGCGGGCCCTCGCGCCCCTCCCGCTTGTGGTCCTCCCGCTGCTCCCTCGGCAGCCCCTCTCGGCGATGCCAGCGCGGGCAAAGATGCGCGTCCATGTCCACTGCAGCCTGGAGTTTCGGGCCCCTTTCCCCGAAAGCCAAGGCGCCCTGGACATGGAGAACCATTCCGCCCCTGGAGGCGACATTGGTTATCCAGATCCAGTGCGTCTCGCCCTTTTGGCGCCCCTTCCCGGAAAGTCCAAGACGCAGCTGATGTGGATATAATTCTTGCCCGCAGGCAAAGAGACTGCTTCCGCCAGGGTGTGCTTTGCGATCTGCGTCGTTGGGGCGTCAGGGGCGCCACGTTTCCCTCGTCGGACCTCCTCGGGGCGCGGCTGGCAACTTTCTCGAGACCCTCGCCCGCCCGCACAGGGTGTACGCTGCAAGCCATACCCTCTGCAAACCACACCCGGTGGAGTCGCCGGAACTCCTTGGGAGCCTTGCACGGCCTCCCAGTTCCGCCTGCAGGGTGCAACAGACGTGCACTGGCGTCCGGGCATCGATGGGGAAGGTGCCGATTCAGTTTCGATGAGCGTCGAGCTAGCTCCGACGTAGTGCTGACGTAGCGCCGACGTAGCGTCGATGAGCGTCAGCTAGCGTCGAATTGCAAGATCCAGCCAGATGAAACAGGGTGACTCCCAGGAGTTGCCACAGAGTGTTTTTCTGGCTCTCCTCTTCTCTCCTCTCGTCGCCTCCTCTCGTTCCTCCTCTTGCCTCTCTCCTTGTTCCTCATGCCCTTTCCTCCTCACCCCCTCGTCAATTGCCATCCTCTCCTTCCCTCTCACCCTGCTCTCCTTCCTCCGACGCAATCCCCTCCTGCCTCCATCATGTCCTGCTCGTTCTGCCTCTATCCTCCGTCCCTCCATTTGTTCCTCCATCCCTCCCCTCCTGCGCCCCACGTCATACTTCCAGCGAGGGGTTTGGGAGGCGCTCACGCCTGGCTCTCACATCGTGAAGCACCACGGTCGAAGCATCCCGAGGGGGAGCGGAAAAGCAGGGGGCGGTCGACGAGGACAAGGATCAGGAGGAGTTGATGAGGACTAGTTTGGGAGGAGATGGAGGAGGATTAGCAGGTGAAGAGGGGGACGAGGTGGAGGAGGAGGATTAGGAGCTGAAGAGGTGAGGAGGAGGAGGAGGAGGAGGAGCAGGAAGGAGGGAGGAAGATGCGGGGGAGGAAGCATCAAGAGGGACGGGAGGAGGTAGTGTGGGGAGAAGGAGGGGGAGGGGCGAGACAGGGAGGGGCATCATTGGCACGCTCGCGCCATACTTGACTCTACTCCCTCAGTCCCAGCCCGTACACTGGAGTTGAGCCCCCCGCGTGAATCGCAGAGCCGATCATCGAAGAGGACGTGGATCCCGAGAGGGCCGCTGGCCCCTGAGACGTGGTAAACGCTAAAGCCAGAACACCACGTTCCTTGATGCAGTATTCGCCCAGCGCGGCGGCGCGAGCGTATGGAAATGTCTGCGTGTGGCAAAGGCTGCAACGGGAGCTGCATGTGTTTTTTTCCGGATGCAAAAGTACGGAGAGCGTTGCGGCGAGAGCATTTTCCACTGGACGGAAACACGCGCTGCTTCGGCGGGAGCACCCCGCTTGTTGATGCAGGATTGCGGCCAGCGGTGCAGCGAGAGCGACGTTCTATTAGATGGAGGCTCGATGGAACTATTTCGACGCGGTCCACGCTGTATACAGAGTGCATACTAGATGGGCCGAGGACGTTCAGTTGGGAAATTATCAATTTCGAAAGTCACTGTTGGGCAGTTATTGTATCGGATAGGCGGCGAACGATATTGGGAGTGCCCGGAGAGAGAGAGAGAGAGAGAGAGAGAAGAGAGATATGGATTCACATTGGGTATTTGTAGAGGGGGCAGGAGATATGGGGGAGGGTGGATTAGGGGGGAGGAGGGGAGGGAGGGGGAAGGGCAGAGGATGGAAGGCGACGGGGGCAGCAGGGAGTAGGGGTGAGGATGAAGGGGGAGGAGGATAACGACTGTTGCATACGCTCAGCGTTGGGCCATCGAGGGTGCATTCGCACGAGCATTTGCAGGGCATGCGCAGAGCATCTAGCATCTGTGGCGAGTGATCCGCAGTACATGGCCCGCGACCCCCCCGCGGCTGTGCAGGAGTTAAGTTGTATGTTGAGCGGAGTCTGGGATGGATGCCCAGCTACGTGCCGAATGTCCGGACACCGAGACGCGAATTCTTACCCGCGTCAGCAGCGATAGCGCATTGTTCTTCGCGTTCTTAACGCATTGCAGCAAGGCCAGTGCGTCATGCGCACCTGCTCTTGATGTCCGAGCTGGAATTAATAATCCCTTGAGATCATGGTGTCCACTTGCCGTCCTTGACTTGAGCACCGGGGGCATGGTCAACTGCGCATGTAAAAACAGTATTGGGCAAGGCCGCCCAGGCTGGAGTAGGTGTGGTCGGAGGCTCGCACTGCGCCGCTGGTGCACTGTGATGCGGCACGATCTGGAGCCCGATCGTCTCCATCTCGACGTCGCTGATGCAGTGCATCGCCGATAATTCCGCGATGCGGTGTACACTCCGACCTTCACAGTCACGACGTTGCCGAACCGGACTGACTCGTCTTCGATGGATTGAGATGTTCGGCTCTCTTCCTCAGGGCCATGCGGTGGAAGGTCTGCGGAAGCCCGTGGACGCAAAACGGGGGGCATCTCCGCCCGCGGAAGAGCCAGTGGGTGCTCGCGGACTCCAAGTGCCCCCCCCCCGCCGCCCAGGGATGACACTTTGCTTTCTGGAGCGGCATCACTCGAGAGGTCCCGAAGCTCGGGGGCCCCCAAACGGTGCACCACACCAGGTGGTGAGTACGGGGCGTGAAAACGACCACAGCCACTGCTTTTCTTTTGCTGCCGCCTTCCAGCCCGCAGAAACAAAGCAGTGGTTGTGGTCATTTTCATGGAGCTTGGCACCAGGGAAATGACCACAACCACTGCTTCTTTTTCGGCCGGCTGGAAGGCGGCGCAAACAAGAAGCAGTGGCTGTGGTCATTTTCCCGTCCCGCAGTGAGTCCGTTGGGAGTTGGGGTCACCGCACGGTCTCGGGACTCGGGGCGGCCTCCGAGGAGAGCTCTCGCGGGCGGCCAGGGCCTCCGAGGGTTCCCAGGGCCGTGCGGGGACGGATTGCGTGGTGAGGACTCCTGGGGCTTTGTGGTCGTCGCGTGGTCCGTGGCCACACGGTTGTGGGACCGGCAAAAATCACCAGCCTCGATCTTATCCCTATGTCTAAGATTGACATGCCAAAAGGCGATGACAATCTTAGGGATTCGCCCTGAAAAACTAAGGGAATCCCTGATATTGGCATCGTTATGAGGAGATGCCCAGCATAGGGATAGGGATATGTTCCAGACTGGTAAAAATAGCGTTGGCTCACGCGACGCCGCGGTCACTGAGTCGTCCGGGCTCGCCAGTGCGCCCAGGGGGCTAAAAGGCAGACGGGACCGGGCCTCAGTGGGCCGCGGAAGCGACATGGCATGTTGTCTTTGCTGAGCGCTCTTGCAATTTCCGGCGCCGTTTTCTGATGTTACTGTCGACAAGACGTTAGAGCTGAGACTACGATGCTGGCTTTGCCGTTGGAATTAATTTGTGCCGATGTTCTGTCGATCGATTTATGCCGATCATCGAGCGATGTCGATCGATCGCTGTCGACCATACACCGTGCTCGACCAATTGATCCCGCTCGTTTTCGCACTCGCCGCAAATCATCTCAAACATTGTCGTGCTCGTCGCAAACGATCATATGCGCGTTTTTCGCAAAAGGATCTCGACTCAATTCGCTTTCGTCGCCGATGATCTCGACGTTTTTTGCGTTTCGCCGCAGATGATCTCGAAATGTTCGTGTTCGCCGCAGGTGATCTCGACCTTGTTCGCGCTCGCCGCCAATGATCTCGATCGTTCTCGCTCTCGTTCTGCGCGATCTCCAACAAACCCGCGCTCATCTCACGCGATCTCGATTGTCTCGCGTTCGTCCGACCACGGCTCCAAGTTCACACGCGCACGCAACTGAATCGCCAACATCGCATTATCCATTATCCTGGCGAGAGACCCAATTATATATTATATAGCAGTCGTGGGTGACGCAGTTGCGAATATCGAATATCGTTTGCGCTGGAGCCCCCCATGGGGCTACGAAGCTCGTGTGAGGAGTATGCCGAAATTGGTGCGGGGCCGTCATGCGAACGCTGCCACTGGGGCCTTCGTTAGAGTGTAGAGGGTAGAGTATACGAGTATACTGTATACTGTGCATTATGGGGCTGTGGGCTATGGGCTATGGGCTATGGGCTATGGGCTATGGGGCCACGAAGCGTCAGAGCGTGTAAAGGGTGTGCCGAAATTCGTGCGGGGCCGCTACGCGGACGCTGCCATCGTCGTCGTCGTCGTCGTCGCCGTCGCCGTCGTCGTCGCGTCGTCGTCGTCGTCGTCTTCGCTCCCTTGCGCTGCTTCAGGCGCCAGGGGGTCCCCCCAGAGGGCCGAAGACGACGACGACGACGACGACGACGAAGGCGACGGCGATGACGATGGCGACGGCGGCGGCGGCGGATCTCATCCGTCCTCAACCCTCAACCCCGAACTTCACGATTGCCTATGTCCTATGTATGGCTGCTGCTCCTCCGCATCCTCCTTGACGCCGCTCGTTTGGCTCTTCTTCCTCGGGGGGGGGGCGGCCTGCCCGGATGCCGTGGCGCTCGGATTTCTCCGAGGAGGAGGACCTCCACGGGGAAGAGGTGGGGGTGGCACAGAACGCCCCCCCCTCCCCAGAGCCCAGAGGAAGAGGAGGATAATGAGGAGGAGGAGGAAGAGGAGGAGGAGGAGGAGGAGGAGGAGGAGGAGGAGGAGGAGGAGCAGGAGGAGAAGCGAGGAGGAGGAGGAGGAGGAGGAGGAGGAGGGCACCGAGGAAGGGCCCCAAGGAGGAGAAGGAGAAGAAGGAGGAGCAAGAGGCAAGAGAAAGAGGGCGAGAGTTCTGGGTTTCCTAGGTCGGCGAGGCTGCGGCAGCCGATCCAGAGTTGGCATCGGCATCGAGAGCCGATCCAGAGTTGGCATCGGCATCGGGAGCCCATCCAGAGTTGGCATCAGCATCGAGAGCCGATCAAGAGTTGGCATCAGCATCGAGAGCCGATCAAGAGTTGGCATCAGCATCGGGAGCCGATGCAGAGTTGGCATCGGCATCGAGAGCCGATCAAGAAGATGACCGGCCAATTCGTCGCCAGCGAGGGCGCCAACCCGGTCAGAGAGTCGGCCCATGCAACACAGCCCGCCGGAGACAAATGTTGTTGACACTAGGCATGGCCCCTGCAGCTGGTCCAGAAGCTCCCGCCCCCCGCCCACGACCACGACCAGGTACGAGGAAACGAGATTCATCAGGCCGTTATGTTCTCCAGCACGTTACCATTGCCGACAGTTTGCCTCTGGTCGCTCGTGTGGACCTTGAGTTGGTGCGAGCTGCCATTGCCCTGAAGAAGATTGATTTTCCCCCATCGAGCATTTTCGATCTCGCTGAGAAGGTCGACGCTGAGGCAGGGGCGGCTGTGGCAAGAAGTGCGACACACGACAGCATGTTCAAGATCGCTTCGCACCTCCTCGACCCTGAGTGTAAGAATCGCGCCAAGGACTGGCAGATCAATTTTACTGCTGCAATGATGTACCTGGATGTGAATCGCCAAACTGTCAAACGCACCAGGAAGGTCACGGCTGGGTCCCTTGCCCTGTGTAGTTTCCGTGACCAAGAGCAAACTTTGTACGAAGTGTTCGCTGCGATTGATGCCGGCGCCCTCCGCCCAGTGTTCTATATCGAGCGTTTGATGTACGACGAGACGCCTCTCAAAACACGGGTGCAGGATTCTTCCGGCGTGGCGAAACTCCTCCAGAGCGAGTTTGAGTGGGCCATTTGTTTGCAGGACGTGACCACAGGAGCCTACATGGTTTCACAGAGTTGGCGGCCGACGTGGGTCCAAGCAGTTGATCGAAACACTGCCGAGTGCCTCCTCGCGGCAACCACATCAATACAACATCGGCATCCCATGGTGGACCAAATATTCAAGGACACGCCCAAGCTGCTACTCGCAACGACCGACGATTACACTGGCAACGACCGCTGCGAGAGAGCACGTTCGCTCGCGCATCCAGACTGGGTTACCTCGAGGCTTCCTTGTTTGGCTCACAAGTCCGTCACCGTCGGCGCCAAGACGAACTCCTTGGTCATGGACGACGTAACTGGTCTTACCAATTCTTGACGCTTCGCGTATCCGACGTCGACGCATCACGTATCCCCACCAGCCACCAGCCACCAGCCACCAGCCCAGAGAAGATGCTTAGCGCTTAGCCGCTTAGCCCTTAGCCCTTAGCCCTTAGGCGAGGGGTTGGCTTGACCAGGGAAGCGTAGCGCGTAGCAGCATGCAGTGAGGCAGCATGCTGCGCAACGAAAAAAAGGGGCCCAAGGGCCAAAGGCCAAGGGGGCTCAAGATTGCCACGCGGGAGTTCCATGAGGGGCCCATGAGGGCCCCAAGAAGGCTCCAGGAGGGGCCCGACGGGTGTAGGGTGTAGGGTGTAGGTTGTAGGTGTGCAGGTGTTTAGGTTTAAGTGTTTAAGTGTGTAAGGGTTAAGTTTAAGGTTTAAGGGGCCCGAGAAGGCTCCAAGAGGGGCCCACGATAGCCCCAAGAGGGAAGGGGGCAAGCATATAATGCACCAACCGGAGCCCACAAGTGCATGATTGCTGGGGCCCTCCTGTGTCCTGGGGCTTTCTTGGGCTCTCCCGGGGCCGTCTTGGGGCCCAGGGCCCTCCTGGGCCGTCGTGCGGCCCCCTTGGGGCTCAGGGCCTAGGGCCTAGGGCCTAGGGCCTAGGGCCTAGGGCCTAGGGCCTATGACCAGTACCGAGAGGGCCCCAAGATGGCCCCAAGAGGGGCCCAGGGCCCAGGAGTCAGCTGGCACATGACTGCCAGGGCCTCCTGGGAGAATGAGCTCCCGAAATCACTTCGCGCCCTAGGCCCTAGGCCCTAGAGCCTAGAGGGCCTGTGAGATTTCCTGCTGTCGTTGATGCACGTCGGCCAGATGCAGTCTTTCAAAGTCGAGCTAGAGAATGTCATATCAGATAAGTTGGACATCATGTATGCGGACCATGCCCTGGTTTTGAGCGACGAAGCGGTGGCGTACAAGAGGTCATTATTGTCGGCATTCTGTTCAGGGTCTGCACTTGGGCCTGATACGACGCACCTACAGTGGAAGAGAAAGGTGATTCACTTGAGCCTCGGGGGAGCAGGAGGTGGAGGAAGAAGAGGAGAGAGAGGAGGGGAAGAGGGGGGGGAAGAAGGGGGAAAGGTCCAGAGTCCGGATAGAGGATAGAGGATAGACGATAGAACGTTGAATCACACATTGGGGCGAGAGGAGGGCCGATGGAGGTACCACCGACAGAAGTCAGAGATCCACTAATTGGGTTTCCTCTGGTGTAATGTGTAATATGTAATCAGAGGACTCACGCTTCGCGTAAGCCGTAACTCGTAACCCGTACCCCGTAACCCCGCCAGCCCATTCGGCAGCCATGCCCATGAGAGCCGACGGGAAATGGCGGACACATATAGTGAACCAACGTGGGGGGCTCTTTTGGAGGGTCTTGGGTCTTGGGGTCCCCTTGGGGCTCTTTGGGGGGGGGTCTTGGGGCCCTCTTTGAGCCTTCTTGGGGCTCTCTCAGGGCCCTCTTGGGAGCCATGGAGGGCATCTTGGGGCCACCGGGCCACCTTAGAGGTCATCTTGAAGGGCATCGGTCAAATGGGAGGGGTCCCATATCTCATACCTGTGCCGCCCCTCCCTGGGGCCCTCAAAACCGCATCGTGGAACCCTCTTGGGGCCCTCTTGGGGCGTTCTTGGGCGCTTTTGGGGCTGTCTTGGCGGCCTCTTGCGCTCCTCTTGGGGTCTCGGGGCCTTCTCGGGCCATCTTGGGGCCATCTTGAGGCCTCAAACGCGCGTCGGAAGAGGAATGGCGAGAAGGCAAAAATCATAAGGTGTCCTTCGGTGTTTGAAGGATTCGGAGCTCTTGGAGGGGCCCTGAGGGGTCTCCGATACCCGAAAGCAGATAGCACGATAGCACTTGAAACCGTCTTATGGCCATCTTGGGGCCTCCCGGGGGTAGGATGTAGGATGTAGGATGTAGGATGTAGGTCAAATTGAACTATCCACTATCCAACTAAACTATCCTGCGCTATCTTGAGCCATCTTGGAGCCATCGTGAAGCCTCGGAGGCCCTCTTGGATCTTGGAGCCATCTAGGATCTAGGATCTAGGATCTAGGGTCTAGGGTCTAGGGTCCAGGGTCTAGGGTCTAGGGTCTAGGGATCTAGGATCTAGCGTCTAGGGTCTAGGGTCTAGGGTCTAGGGTCTACGGTCTAGGGTCTAGGGCGAAAGCGGACGCCCAAACACCTCGCTGACCCACCCCCACCCCCTCAAAAACAAAAAGCCCTGGGAGGGGAGGGGGGGGGGGTGCCCCCCCCAAAGCCCCAAACCGCTTGTCGATCGCCCAGACATTTTGCCTCTGCTTCTCCGCCTTCCCCGGAGGGGGTGAGGGCGAACGGAGCGCAAGGTCCTCGCTCTCCTGTGCAACCACGATTGGCGCAACAGAGATCGTATCATCCACGTGGAGCTCGGATGCTGCCCGAATCGTCAAACGACATTGAAGCACTTCAAGCGTTCCCTGATCCCATGCCTTATCAACGGCCTCAAAGTATTCGGGCAGAAGAAGTGGACCGGCATGGAAGAGGTACTCGACGTTGTCATCATCGGCGATGCGGTCCACGGTATCTACAGCTCGGCCTACCGACGCCTCGTCCTCAAGAAGTTTCCCAGGATTGTCAGAGAGATCGCGGTTCCGAATGCGGACCAGGACGCTCAGTTGGCCATGGATGATGCATCAGAGATGCTTGGCGGTAGAGACGATCATGAAGATGTGGCCTCTGTAGGCCAAGACTCCGCACTGTACCAAAAGCTATCTAATTGGCGTGGAAAAGGTGCGTCGTGGTGGAGAAGCGAGCCGCTGCGCAGGATGATACCAATCAGGCTCGTGGCCACAAGCCGCCGCCTCACGCTTAAGAAACTTACTGCCACTTCCTCTCATGCGTGGGCCGGGCGCCAGGAGCAGAAACTGATTTCTGGTGGCGTTCGGGACTATAAGGTTTTGTTGCGAGCGAATGGGTACTACACGAGCGAGGCGTTCATCCTCTATGGGAGGCTCGTCCGGACAGAGACATCGTCATGGGCGTGGGAGGCATTGTCCTTGCCGCCTCCTCCTCCCCTTCCTCCTCCCCCCTCCTCCTCCTCCTCCTCCTCCTCCTCCTCGTCCTTATCCCTTATCCCTTATCCCTTATCCCTTATCCCTTATCCTCTCCTCCTCCTCCTCCTCCTCCTCCTCCCTCCTCCTCCTCCTCCTCCTCCTCCTCCTCCTCCTCGTCCTCCTCCTCCTCCTCCCCCCTCTTCCTCTTCTCTTCCTCCTCCTCCTCCTCCTCCCCCCTCCTCCTCCTCCTCGCTCCGCTCAGAAGCCCGAGGCACTTCCGGACAATGCTCGTGATCGTCGCCAACGCTGCTTGAATTTCCGGTTGACGGCTAGGGCCGCTGTTGCAATGTATGAGTTGTTGGTCATGGCTGAAAGCAATTACCCGTTCTTGCATTGGAAGATCCATGGTGCAGCCGACGAGTTGGCAGCTGCTCAGCGCGTCTGTCAGGACAGGCCTTGTAGGTTTGACCCCTACACGGCGGACGTCGTCCGCCGATTCCCAACGGCGCCAGATTTGCTCAGCCCGCTTGCGAAGTTGGAGAGGGATGTCGTCATTCGCATGATGGAGGTGTGCATCACGCGGCTGGAGGCGAAGCATTCCCGATTGCGTCGCCTCGTCAAGTTGATGTCGTTGCAAACACATATTCCAGACTTGGCGTCCGTGAGTGCAGCATTTCTCGGCATTGGTGTCCGGCAAGACCGCGGTGCCAAAGCGCCGCCTGCCGACGACAGCAAATCTTCAGATGCACCGGCGCCCTCGAGGCGCCGACGGATGAGCTCTTGGTCAGTTTTTGTTCACGAGTGCACCCGTAGTCACCCTGATGTTGTTGGCCAAAAGGTCAAGCATGATGTGTGGACACGTGTGATGCAAGAGTTGACTGAGAAGTATAGGGCCCTCTCAGATGCCCAGCGTCAAGCCCTGTCTGCCAAGGTGAAGGTTGCCAATGACCGCATTGCTAAAGGTATGGAGCCTTTCCAGCTGGAAGGTCGAGCACTCCATCGCCACATCAGGGCCTTGCAGCAGACAGAGATGCGGCGGCTTGGCAATGGCAGCGATGCTGCTGCTGGCGACGCACATGCTCTCGTTCCTCTGCCTGAGGCGGGCCTTCCTGCCGACGATGCTGATGCTGGTGACGCACGTGCGCTCGTTCTTCTGCCCGAGGCGAGCCCGCCGGCCGTGCTGCACCATGACGTTTTGGAGGAGGAAAAGGCAAAACTTCACCAGCTGAGTTCATTGATGGGGCGCAGAAAGGCACAAGCAGAAAGGGCAGTTTCCTTGCAGCGGAGAAGTTACATGTATGGCGACGCGTTGACTTCAATTGCGACTACTTTCGAACACTTCAACCCGTTGGGTCAATCGTTGTCGCTTCGCGTCTCCGATGCCCCGTCGGCTCATCCAGAGATGATGCCCAGTCCAGTTGCTTGGGCCAAGCGGCCAAGCAACTTAGTGTTTGATCGGAGGTGAATCGTTCGGCCCCCTCAATTCTCGGCCTGAGGTGAGTCGCTCTGTCCTTTCAATGTTCGGTCGGGGGAAAATGGGTAAATCGTTGGGTCCCCAACGATCCCCCCCGACCGAAAGCCGATAACTGAGGAGACCGCGCGATTCGCATCCGACCGAAAACTGAGGGGACCGAGCGACTCACCCACGGCTCCAAGAGGGGCCCAAGGCCCAAGATGGTCGCAAGAGGGCCCAGGAGGGCTCCAAGATCCAATCCAAGAGGGAGCTCCGAAACCACGCAGCTTGACGCAAAACTATTCGCCTCGCATCCGGATCCCCACCAACCCATCAAGAGAATTTTTCACGCTTCGCGTATCCGCGTATCCGCGCGTGCGTATCGCGTATCCCCACCAGCCCATTCAGAAGCCGAGCCCACGAGAGCTGACGGGAAAAGGGACGAAGAAATACATCTAGGGTCTAGGGTCTAGGGTCTAGGGTCTAGGAATCTAAGATCTAGAATCTAGAGAAACAAAGCGAGCAACCAGGGTGAACCGATAGATCTCTGTGAGCAGGGGGGTGGTCTTGGAAGCCCTCTTCGGGCCATCCCGCCATCCCTGGGGGCCGCGTGGGGGCGAGGGGAGGAAGAGGATGAGGATGAGGATGAGGATGATGATGTGGAGGAGGAGGAAGAGGAGGAGGAGGAGGAGGAGGAGGAGGAGGAGGAGGAGGAGGAGGAGGATGGGGGATGGGGGATGGGGGATGGGGATGAGGAGGACGAGAGGGACGAGGAGGGCGAGGACGCGCGGATGAGGACGAGGACGAGGGACGAGGAGGACGAGGACTAGGGACTAGGGACTAGGGACTAGGGCCTAGGGCCTAGGGCCTAGGGACTAGGGACTAGGGACTAGGGACTAGGGACTAGGGACTAGGGACTAGGGACTAGAGACTAGGGCTAGGGGCTAGGGGCTAGGGGCTAGGGGCTAGGGACCAAGGACTAGGATGAGGACGACGCGGACGAGGACTCATGGAACCATCTAGAGATCTAGAGTCTAGAGGTAGTATTGTGGCTGCTGTTGCTGCTGCTGCCTGTGCCTTCTGGGAGTTCTGGGGGCCCTCTTGGATCTTGGAGGCCGTCGATGACAGGATGGGGGATGGGGGGGTCCCTAACTCAGCTCCCCCGATCAGGAGCTGGCAGCCCGCTTCTTCGCGCTCTCTTGGAGCGCTCTTGGGCGCTCGTGGAACGGTCTTGGGGCCGTTTGGAGCATCCTTGGGCTATCGGCTATCGGCTATCGCTATCCGCTATCCGCTATCCGCTGTCGGCTATCGGCCATCTGCTATCTGAGCCATCTTGGAGGTCATCTTGGGCTCTCTGAGGCCGCTCGGGGGCCTCTTGGGGGCCTCTCAGGTGCCTCTTGGGGTCTTGGGGGCTCTCTTGGGGTTCTTTTGGGAGCCCTGGAGCCTGAAGCGCCTCTTGGGGCCATCTTCGAGGCTATCGGCTATCGGCTATCGGCTATCGATCGAAGGAGGAAGGGCCCCAATCAAGGCCCCCCCGGGGGGGGCCACGATCCTCGTGAGGGGTGTCAAACATTGGCCCTCACAGGGGCCGAACGAGGGCCCTCCAACCCCCCGCGACACCCCCCCGCAAAAAGGTCAGGGGAGGGGGTAGGGGGTAGGGGATAGGGGGATGGGGTAAACGGGTACCCCCCTACGCCCAGAGGGCTGGTGGGATTTGCCATTTGCCAAGGCGAGTTGCCTTGGCCAGGTCTGTTGGTCAGTTGTTGCTTCACGCCCTGCCCTCAAAGGCCAGTTGTATTTAAGGACTACCGAGCAGTGCCAGTTGGCGACATCGTTGATCGCCAGGGGCGCAAAGTACCGCACGTAGCCTTCGAACGCATCGCTGACAATGCTGCAAAAACTTCTGTGAATATGGCAGCTTCGAGTGGAGAGGGCGCTAGTGACGTTCGTGGCGGTGTGTATGGTTTTTGGGATTCCATGCACGATATTTTTAGACATGACGACCTTCCACCATTGGGCAAGATCCCGATCAACTACTCCCCGTGTTGGATCGCTGGCATGTGCATCTGCAGCCCGGCGGGGAAGAAGCTGAATGCGTGGCGGTTGAAGTTCTTGAACAAGTATGTTGAGAACAGCCCTTTCTTGAGAGGCCCCTTCCTAGACAAGGAGAGCAAGACGAAAGCGGAGAAGGAGTTCAAGGCCGTGACTGGTTCGGGCATGACGATATTGTGTTTGACTTCCAGGGGCACCCTTGAGGGCGATCCCATCAAGAGGTTATGGCTGCACGTGTCCATGGTATTCGACAATGCTAGACGGCCGTCCTTTTGGGAGATGAATGGGCCACCTGCGGCCCTCGAGCTTCCAGCGGAAGTGACCCTAATGCCGAAGCTTCGCGAAGATGCTTCCCCTCAGTGTATGTCTTTGCTTCAGTTGTGCGAGATGCTCGACCTCGACATGTTCTGGGCCGTCGATTACTACAGGTTACACAATGACGGTGAGTGCGTGCAGAACGTCGTCCCTGAGGAGCTCGATGCCTTTCTTGAGCCAGATAACCGGTCATTTGATATACTACCGGCGCCGCCACCGCCGCCCCCAGCAGATCGAGGGCGCGGCCGCGGGCGCAGGGGCAGTGGGCCAGGATTAGGGCGCGGTGCACCTGGCGGCCACGGTCGAGGGCGGCGGGGCCGAGGCTCGGGAGCCCGAGGTGGTTGGAAGGAGATCGCCGATGCTGCCGATGTCGGCGTAGATGGCGCTGGTGACTATCTCGATGGGCCATCCGGAGACGGCGACAGTGGAGGCGCAGCCGCTCAGCTAGACGTGGCTGGCGACTTAGAGGCCATGTTCGCCCACCACTCCGACACCGCGGCCGCAGCCGCAGACGTTGCCGCAGCCGAGGAGATGCACGAGGGCGAGGCGGGGCACGCGATGGAGGAGATCGTGGAGGGCCTACTCCTGGACGTGCTCATTGCCGAACCTGAAGCGGAGGAGGAAGAGGCCGTAGAACTCGGAGAGGTGGTGGACGACATGCAGGACATCGACGAGGTGGACGAGGGCAACGACATGCCAGACTTCGATCAGGAAGCATGGGACTTGTTTGGCCCGTCTGACGAGGAGGCTGACGCGGGCAACGACGACGATCCACCTCCAGGCCCTCCGGACCCTCCAGACCCTCCGCAGGCTCCAAGGACTCCAAGCCCAGAGCCTGGTGATGGCGGCGGCGGTCCAGGTGGCGGCGAGTCGACGCCGGCAGAGACGGCGGCAGGGCCGCCCCCGCCGCCTGGCGGCCAGGAGCCAAGTGGATCAGCGCAGCCAGTACTCGGGCGGGACTGGCTTGAGCGACAAGTGGATGAGTGGCTCGGCGCGCCGAGCGGCCCAGCCGGAAGTGGCTCGAGCGGCTCAGGCCTGCCGCCGCCCGACGCACCGCCGCCGCCCGAGCCGCTGAGAGGCCCAGGCAGGCCTCGCCTCGGCGGCCACGGCGGCGGCGGCCCTGCGTTGCAGCACTGGCAGTTCGAGAATGGCTACGTCAGGTACGATCCACACAGCAACTCAGTGTGTGCGCACTGTCAGGTCCCAGGACACGGAGGGCCAAACGTTTGCAGACGTACTCGAACGTTAAATGCAGGTACCAGGAAGCAAGGCCAAGGCAGACCACTTGGCCATCTCGTGGCTTGGATGATGTTCGCGTGTGGGGTGCCCAGCAAGGAGAGGCACTGCGATCGAGATTTTATCCCAGGCAAAGATCTTCGAGACTTGGCGCGCACCGAGATCTTGAATGACCCGATGTATCAGGACTTGCTTGAGCTGGAGGCTGGAGGCCTCGAGGGCGGCGAGCCTGACAATGTTGATTGAGGGATCGGCCAGCATTTGGCGGCCTGGAGCCTGGAGGAAGGGGGAGGAGGTGAGGAGGAGGAGGAGTAGGAGGAGGAGGAGGAGCAGGCGGAGAGGCGAGGAGGAAGAGGGCGTGAGAAGGGGGGTGAGGAGAAGGAGGAGGACGAGGAGGAGGAGGAGGAGGAGGAGGAGGAGGAGGGAGGAGGAGGGAGAGGAGGGAGGAGGAGGATGATGAGGAGGAGAGGAGGAGGAGGGGGGAGGGAGGGGACCGAGGAGGAGGGAGGAGGATAAGGGGTAGGGGAATAGGGGATATGGGATAGGGGATAGGGGATAGGGGATGGGGGATGGGGGATAGGGGATAGGGGATAGGGGATAGGGGATAGGGGATAGGGGATAGGGGATAGGGGATAGGGGATAGGGGATAGGGGATAGGGGATAGGTGATAGGGGATAGGGGATAGGGGAGATACGGGATACGGGATACGGGGGGATGGGGAGGGTTGAGAGGGAAGGGTGAGGAGGGAGAGGAGATGAGGGGGGGGAGGAAGATGAGGAGGAGGAGGAGGAGGAGGAGGAGGAGGAGGAGGAAGGAGGACGAAGAAAAGGCAACTATTTGGAACTATATTCAACTATTTGAATACGGTCTCTGTCCTGTTTCTGGCCCTCCCTCGGCTGGCGGCGGCGCAGCTGCCGGCAACCGGCTAGCTGCTAGCTCGAGACTTCCTGCTCTCGGCTCTTGGACCCGTCACTGGGAGAACTTGCTTGAGCTGGGGGCTGGGGGCTGGGGCCCAGAGGCCATGAGCCTTGAGGCCTTGCGGGCGGAGAGCCAGAAAATGTTGATTGAGGTTTCGTGCGATATCCGGCTGCGCGCGGCAAGTGGCAAGTCCCGCCGCCGCAGCAGTTGTGCGAGAGGGAGCGGGATGCCGTCGCGTGTGACGCCTCGGGCCTTGGGGACCCCTTGGGATGCTCCTGGAGGCCTCTTGGGCTCTTGGGTCTTGGGGCGTCTCCCGGCAGTGACTCGGGGGCGCGTCTAAGGTCTAATGTCTAATGTCTAATGTCTAAGGTCTAAAGTCTAAAGTCTAAGGTCTGAGCCCTCTGGGGCCCCCTGGGTCGTCTGAGAACCCTCTTGGCTCTTGGGCTCTTGGGCCGTCTAGCGTCTAGCGTCTAGCGTCTAGCGCTTTCGAAATCCGTCTTGGGGCTTTGGGGCTCTCTGGGCCGTCTGAGAGCCCTCTTGGGCCCTTGGGCCTTGGGCCGGGTTGGGGTCATCTTGGAGTCTTGGATCTTGGGCCATCTTATGTCTTGTGGCGTGTTGGAATCCTCTGCGGCCTGTGGCCAGGGCCCGCTTAGTGCTTAGTGCTCAGTGCCAGTTAAGGTGTCCTCCTGCGCTCCTGCTCCGTGTTGAAGCCATCTGAATGGCTTCTTGGGGCGGCGGCGGATTGTGGCGTACTTCCTTGGCCCCAGATCCCCAGGTCCCAGGTTCTGCTCACAAGGATTGTTGTGTGGACAGGCCAATACTCTTGTCGCTTGTCGTTTGGACAGGCAGAGTCGCAGAGTCTCTGGTCCATTATGCGCACTGCCTGCTTGCTTTTTCTGTGGACTGTGGACTGTGGACCAGTGCTGCGATTCAGTTCGCAGGGTGCGATTACATGATTATTTTTTTGGGTGCTTGTTGGTGTCGGCCGAGAGGGAAACACACGCAATCGTGCCAGCGTAGCGGCGCAGCTGCCACATGCGTTGAACATTGGCTTGTCTTAGCTTTTTGAAGGCACTATTGACTATTGGCCAATGCTGGGAGGGCCGAGATCCCCGCACATGTCACGTGACATTTTGTGGTGCAGGGCCCCGCGGGGACTTGGGCCATCTCGAGACCCGGAGCAAATGGGAACGTAGGACGTAGGAACGTAGGACGTAGGACGTAGGACGTAGGACGTAGGGCGTAGGGCGCATGGTCCGCTCTGGGACTCTGGGAACATGGGGTCCGGAGGGGGTAAAGAGTAAAGAGTAAATAGTTTGTAATGGTCTGGGTTCTGGGCCTGGTCCTCTCTTCGCCTCTCTCCTCGCCTGTCTCCTCGACTCTCGGTCGGCTCGTGGCCCTGCCCCCTGCCCCCCCCGTCGGCTCGGCTTTCGATCCTCGTGCGGCTCCCTCGCTGGCTTGAGGGCCGCCCCTTCCTGCCCTGTCGGTGGATGGCGCGTCCCGCGCGTGGGCGCTGGCCTTCGCGGGGCGCCGTCCGTTGGAGCTCTCCCGGTGCCCCCAAAGGCTCAAGCGGCCCCGAGCGGCCCCAAGAGGGGCCCCATGATGGCACCCAGAGGGCACCAGAATGGCCCTGGGAGACACCAAGAAGGCCCCAGGACCCCAGGATGGCCGCGGGAATTATGAATTATGTGCCAGCGGGCCCTTTGTTGGCACATAGCTGACATAACTCGTGGGCCCCTCCTGGGGTCATCCAGTCATCCTAGGTCCTAGGTCTTGGGTCTTAGGGTCTTAGGGTCTTAGGGTCTTAGGGTCTTAGGTCTTAGGGCCCTCTTGTAACCGCCATTGGAGCTCTCCCCGTGCCCCCAGAACCTCAAGCGGCCCCATGGAGGGCCCCATGGTGGCCCCCAGAGGGCCCCAAGATGGCCCTGGGACCCTGGGAGGCGCGGAGAAGGCCCCAGGACACAGGACGGCCGCGGTAATTACGTACCAGCGGGCCCAGTATTGTATTGGTTGTTGGTATATTATTCATAACTCGCGGGCCCCTCCTGGGTCCTGGGTCCTTGGGTCATCTCAGGGCTCTCTTGGAACCGCCATGGAAGGTGTCTCGGCGCCCCCGGAGCCTCGCGCGGCCCCGTGGTGGGCCGCCCAAGAGGCGAGCCTGAAGGTGACTGGTCTTTGCGAGCGACACTGAGTGTGACTGTGAGGCAGTCCAAAGCTGAAACGCGCTAGCTAGAAGCTAGAAGCTAGAACCAGAGCCGATGCTCGCGCCTGGGGTGGCTAATGGCTAATGGTTAATGGCTAATTGGCTAATGACTAATGACTAATGACTAATGACTAATGACTAATAGCTAATGGCTAACTGCTAACAGGCTAACAGGCTAACAGCTAACAGCTAATGAAGGAGAAACACTGCGATCGTGACTGTGTCCCAGACAAAGAGCTTCGAGACATGGCGAGAGACTTCCTGCTCTCGGCTCTCGGACCCGCCACTGCGAGGACTTGCTTGAGCTGGACCCCGGAGGCTATGAGCTATGAGCCTTGAGGCCTTGCGGGCGGAGAGCCAGAACATGTTGATGGAGGTTTCGTGCGATATCCCGCTGCCTACGGCAAGTCCCGCCGCCGCAGCAGTTGCGCGAGAGGGAGCGGGAGGCCGTCGCGTGTAACGCTTTGGGCCTTGGGGACCCCTTGGGATGCTCTTGGAGTCTTGGAGGCCTCTTGGGCTCTGGGGGCGTCTCCCGGCAGTGACTCGGGGGCGCGTCTAAGGTCTAAGGTCTAAGGTCTGAGGTCTAAGGTCTAAGGTCTAAGGTCTAAGGTCTGAGCCCTCTGGGGCTCCCTGGGTCGTCTGAGAACCCTCTTGGGCTCTTGGGCTCTTGGGCCGTCTAGCGTCTAGCGCTTTCGAAATCCGTCTTGGGGCTTTGGGGCTCTCTGGGCTCTGGGCCGTCTGAGAGCCCTCTTGGGCCCTTGGGCCGTGGGCCGGGTCGGGGTCATCTTGGAGTCTTGGATCTTGGGCCATTTTATGTCTTGTGGCGTGTTGGAATCCTCTGCGGCCTGTGGCCAGGGCCCGCTTAGTGCTTAGTGCTCAGTGCCAGTTAAGGTGTCGTCCTGCGCTCCTGCTCCGTGTTGAAGCCATCTGAATGGCTTCTTGGGGCGGCGGCGGATTTGTGGCGTACTTCCTTGGCCCCAGATCCCCAGGTCCCAGGTTCTGCTCACAAGGATTGTTGCTTGTTGTTTGGACAGGCCAATGATCTTGTCGCTTGTCGTTTGGACAGGCAGAGCCGCAGAGTCTCTGGTCCATTATGCGCGCTGCCTGCTTGCTTTTTCTGTGGACTGTGGACTGTGGACCGGTGCTGCGATCCAATTCGCAGGCTGCGATAACATGATTATTTGTTGTTTGTGTTTGTTGGTGTCGGCCGAGATGGAAACACACGCAATCGTGCCAGCGTAGCGGCGCAGCTGCCACATGCGTTGAACATTGGTTTGTCTTAGCTTTTTGAAGGCACTATTGGCCAATGCTGGGAGGGCCGCGACCCCCGCGCATGTCACGTGATATTTTGTGGTGCAGGGCCCCGCGGGGACTTGGGACTTGGGCCATCTCGAGACCCGGAGCAAATGGAAACGTAGGACGTAGGACGTAGGAACGTAGGACGTAGGACGTAGGACGTAAGACGTAGGACGTAGGGCGTAGGACGTAGGGCGTAGGGCGTAGGGCGTATGGTCCGCTCTGGGACTCTGGGAACATGGGGTCCGGAGAGAGTAAAGAGTAAAGAGTAAATAGTTTGTAATGGTCTGAGGTCTGGGCCTGGTCCTCTCTTCGCCTCTCTCCTCGCCTGTCTCCTCGACTCTCGGTCGATTCGTGGCCCTGCCCCCTGCCCCCCCCGTCGGCTCGGCTTTCGATCCTCGTGCGGCTCCCTCGCTGGCTTGAGGGCCGCCCCCTCCTGCCCTGTCGGTGGATGGCGCGTCCCGCGCGTGGGCGCTGGCCTTCGCGGGGCGCCGTCCGTTGGAGCTCTCCCGGTGCCCCCAAAGGCTCAAGCGGCCCCGAGCGGCCCCAAGAGGGGCCCCATGATGGCACCCAGAGGGCACCAGAATGGCCCTGGGAGACACCAAGAATGCCCCAGGACCCCAGGACCCCAGGATGGCCGCGGGAATTATGAATTATGTGCCAGCTGGCCCTTTGTTGGCACATAGCTGACATAACTCGTGGGCCCCTCCTGGGGTCATCCAGTCATCCTAGGTCCTAGGTCTTGGGTCTTAGGGTCTTAGGGTCTTAGGGTCTTAGGTCTTAGGGTCTAGGGTCTTAGGTCTTAGGGCCCTCTTGCAACCGCCATTGGAGCTCTCCCCGTGCCCCCAGAACCTCAAGCGGCCCCATGGAGGGCCCCATGGTGGCCCCCAGAGGGCCCCAATATGGCCCTGGGACCCTGGGGGGCGCGGAGAAGGCCCCAGGACACAGGACGGCCGCGGTAATTACGTACCAGCGGGCCCAGTATTGGTTGTTGGTATATGGTATATTAGTCATAACTCGTGGGCCCCTCCTGGGGTCATCTCAGGGCTCTCTTGGAACCGCCATGGAAGGTGTCTCGGCGCCCCCAGAGCCTCGAGCGGCCCCGTGGTGGGCCGCCCAAGAGGCGAGCCTGAAGGTGACTGGTCGACTGGTCTGTGCGAGCGACACTGAGTGTGACTGTGAGGCAGTCCAAAGCTGAAACGCGCTAGCTAGAAGCTAGAAAGCTAGAAGCTAGAAGCTAGAACCAGAGCCGATGCTCGCGCCTGGGGTGGCTAATGGCTAATGGCGAATGGCTAATGGCGAATGGCTAATGGCTAATGACTAAGGACTAAGGACTAAAGACTAATGGTTAATAACTAATAGCTAATGGCTGATGCCTAACAGCTAACGGCTAACGGCTAACAGCTAATGGCTAATGAAGAGAAGCACTGCGATCGTGATTGTGTCCCAGACAAAGAGCTTCGAGACATGGCGAGAGACTTCCTGCTCTCGGCTCTCGGACCCGCCACTGCGAGGACTTGCTTGAGCTGGACAGCTGGACCCCGGAGGCTATGAGCCTTGGGGCCGCGCGGGCGGAGAGCCAGAAAATGTTGGAGGTTTCGTGCGACATCCGATATCCCGCTGCCTGCGGCAAGTCCCGCCGCCGCAGCAGTTGCGCGAGAGGGCGCGGGAGGCCCTCGCGTGCGACGCTTCGGGCCTCGGGGGCCCCTTGGGATGCTCTTGGAGGCCTCTTGGGCTCTTGGGGCGTCTCCCGGCAGTGACTCGGGGACGCGTCTAAGGTCTAAGGTCTAAGGTCTAAGGTCTAAGGTCTGAGCCCTCTGGGGCTCCCTGGGCCGTCTGGGAACCCTCTTGGGCTCGTGGGCTCTTGGGCCGTCTAGCGTCTAGCGCTTTCGAAGTCCGTCTTGGGGCTTTGGGGCTCTCTGGGCCGTCTGAGAGCCCTCTTGGGCCCTTGGGCCTTGGGCCTGGTTGGGGTCATCTAGGAGTCTTGGATCTTGGGCCATCTTATGTCTTGTGGCGTGTTGGAATCCTCTGTGGCCTGTGGCCAGGGCCCGCTTTGTGGCCAGGGCCCGCTTAGTGCTTAGTGCTTAGTGCTTAGTGCTTAGTGCTCAGTGCCAGTTAAGGTGTCCTCCTGCGCTCCTGCTCCGTGTTGAAGCCATCTGAATGGCTTCTTGGGGCGGCGGCGGATTTGTGGCGTACTTCCTTGGCCCCAGATCCCCAGGTCCCAGGTTCTGCTCGCAAGGCTTGTTGTTTGGACATGCCAATACTCTTGTCGCTTGTCGTTTGGACAGGCAGAGTCGCAGAGTCTCTGGTTCATTATGCGCGCTGCCTGCTTGCTCTGTGTACTGTGGACTGTCGACCGGTGCTGCGAGCCAGTTCGCAGGCTGCGATTAAATGATTCTTACTTGTTTGTGTGTGTTGGTGGCGACCGAGAGGGAAACGCACGCAATCGTGCCAGCGTAGCGGCGTAGCTGCCAAATGCGTTGAACATTGATTTGTGCTGAAGGCAATGCTGGGAGGGCCGAGATCCCCGCACATGTCACGTGACATTTTGCGGTGCAGGGCCCCGCGGGGACTTGGGCCATCTCGAGACCCGGAGCAAATGGGAACGTAGGATTTAGGATTTAGGACGTAGGACGTAGGACGTAGGAGGTAGGACGTAGGACGTAGGACGTAGGACGTAGGGCGTAGGGAGTAGGGAGTAGTGAGTAGGGTCCGCTCTGGGGCTCTGGGAACATGGGGTCTGGAGAGAGTAAAGAGTAAAGAGTAAAGAGTAAAGAGTAAATAGTAAATAGTTTGTAATTGTCTGGGCTCTGGGCCTGCTCCTCTCTTCGCCTCTCTCCTCGCCTCTCTCCTCGACTCTCGGTCGGCTCGTGGCCCTGCCCCCCCCGTCGGCTCGGCTTTCGGTCCTCGTGCGGCTCCCTCGCTGGCTTGAGGGCCGCCCCCTCCTGCCCTGTCGGTGGATGGCGCGTCCCGCGCGTGGGCGCTGGCCTTCGCGGGGCGCCGTCCGTTGGCGGGGCGGGAGGGAGGGTCTTCTCGCCTCGGCCCCTGCGCCTTGTAGACAATCGCTAATGGCGAATGGCGAATGGCTAATGGCTAATGGTTAATGCAACAATGTAGCAGTTTGCGCGGGTATTGTTTCTATATTTTATAGATTGAAAGCGAATGATCGATTATGGTTCCCAAGTGTCAAACAGCCATGAGCAGCAACAATTCATCCTCATCCTCTTTCTTCTGCTCGCCCTCCTCTTCTGCCCCCTCCGCCCCTCCGCCCCTCTTCTGCCGGCGCGCCTCAGACCCTCACTGCCCCCCCCTTTCCTGTCACACTTCCCTCCCTCCTTCCACTCTCGCACCCCCCCCATGCCCCTCATGCAGGTCCCGGGTACCAGCCAGCAGCTAGCAGCTAGCAGCTAGCATCTAGCAGCTAGCAGCTATCACCCATTGTCAGTGTTAAGTGTTAAGTGTTAAGTGTTAAGTGTTAAGTGTTAAGTGTAAGTGTTAAGTGTTAAGTATTAAGTGTTCAGTTGATATGGGATCTGGGAGTCAGAGGCGTCAGCCTTAGCACCTCAGCACCTTGGCACCTTAGCACCCTAGCACCCTAGCACTTAGCACGTAGCACGTAGCACTTAGCACTTAGCATCGGCCACCGTCTTGGTTCGAGAGGCCCAGAGGGGCCTTCGACGTGTTCGACCCCCGCATGCCAGACTCAGTCGGTGCGCACGTTCACGGCATGCCATGGGACTTCGACGTGGCCGGAAGCAGCGACGATGAGCCACGCCAGTTGCCAGTTGTGAGTGGCCAGCCCAACAGTTGCCAGTTGTGAGTGGCCAGCCCAACCCGCCTTCGGATCACAAGTGTTGGTGGCAATTCATAGTGAATGGTGCTAAGATCGCGCGTGCACATATATCGCAGTTGCGCCCTCTCAGAATCATGTCGTTGTGCTCAGGGCTTTGCTCTGAGGCCAGAGTGTTGGACATTCTGTCAATCGATTACACCCTCGTGGCGACATGTGACCTGAAAGATCCGATCGCAGTGCTCGAATCGAGGAAGCCTCCGAACCGGAGGCCGCTCCACCACTTTAGCGACATGTTCGACATGCTGCGTGGCAAATATGATTCTTGCATGTTCCACGGCTGCACCTGTGCTGGCCCGCCCCCAGACGAGCTGGACATTCTCGTTGCGGGATTCCCCTGTCAGCCATACTCTCGGTCCAGCGGCAAGCGCAAACTCAATTCGGGCATCGAGACATCTGAGAAGTACCCACAGACCAAGGGAGTATTAGATTCAATCCGAAAATGGACCCCCCGAACTTTTCTTTTGGAGAATGTGCTCGGTTTCGCCGACGTGTATCCAGACAAGCCCGGCTCTCCGTTGGATGATTTCTGCCGTGGTGTGGATCGCATTGGCTACGATATTCGTGTTGTGAAGTTGCATCTGAAGGAGTGGGTGCAAGCCGAGCGATCTCGGCGCCGGGAAAGTAAGACCCCCCAACCTTATCAATTCCGATGCACCCTTTCGTAGTTCGTAGTCCGTAGTACGTAGTCCTCCTCGTCCTCTTCAACCTCTTCCTTCTCTTCCTCTGGAAGGGTGTGTATCGTGTATCCGCTGTCTCCACTCGTGGCAAGCGGCAGGACGAACTATAGCCTATAGCCTATAGCCTGGTAGCCTGGTAGCCTGGTAGCTGGTATCCTGGTAGCCTGGTAGCCCAGTAGCCCTATAGCCTATAACCTATAACCCTATAGCCTATAGCCTATAGCCCTATAGCCTATAGCCCTATAGCCTATAGCCTAAACTCTTATAGCTTAAAAGCTTATAACCTTATTGCCCTATAGCCTATAGCCCTATAGCTCGTAGCTAGTAGCTAGTGGCTAGTGGCTAGTGTCTCCGCTGAGCGAGTGCGCCGCTGCGCTGCCGCTCGCATTCGCAGCTGCGCTTTGGGGTGCCTTGTTGCGGGGCAACGAACAGCTAGAAGCTAGAAGCTAGAATATAGAAGATAGAACAAAAAAAAACGACGACGTCAGGGCCCCCCCGGATGTGCCCAGAACCAAGGAGTCCGTTGGGGCCTCCTGGGACCCCCTAAGCCCTAAGCCCCAAGCCCCAAGCCCTAAGCCCTAAGCCCCAAGCCCTAAGCCCTAAGGCCTAAGGCCTAAGCCTAACGCATATCGCCTATCGCCTAACGCCTAATGCCTAATGCCTAATGCCTAATTCCTCCCTCCTCCCTCCTCTCTCT
The DNA here is from genome assembly GCA_963575745.1 of Prorocentrum cordatum. Taxonomy (NCBI): domain Eukaryota; class Dinophyceae; order Prorocentrales; family Prorocentraceae; genus Prorocentrum; species Prorocentrum cordatum. The sequence goes on from CAUYUJ010015616.1 coordinate 907,282, forward strand.
CTCCTCTCTCTTTTCTCATCTCTCCTCCTCCTCCTCCTCCTCCTCCTCCTCCTCCTCCTCCTCTTCCCCCTCCGCTCCTGCTCCGCTGTCACCTGTGATCCCACATCAGTCCTCCTGTCAAGGTTGTTCTTGCTGGGGTTCAAGAGGGGTCCAGGGTTCCACGCTGGCGCGAGCTCCTCTGTCGAGAGCGCGCAGGCAGCAACTGGCATGATCAGTGACATCGTTTCCTTTCGTCGGCTTTTCCCTCCGGTGCCGTGGATGGACCTCGTCTTGAAGTCCGACGATGCGTTCGTCATGAGCAAGGTTCTTGAGGACACTCGGCAAGGGGTTGCTGGGTCGGGGACGGAAAGGCATGGAGGAGGAGGAGGAGGAGGAGGAGGATGAGGAGGAGGAGGAGGAGGAGGAGGAGTGGATCAAGGGCATGGGGATAATGACGAAGGAGGGAGCGTGAGGACATGGAAGACAGCGATAATGATGATGGGGCTGTAGGCTATAGGCTATAGGCTGTAGGCTATAGGCTATAGGCTATAAGAGGAGGAGGCGGAGGAGGAGGGGGAGGAGGAGGAGGATCTCGAGGAAGAAGGGGGGTCGGGAAGGGGGCTCGGAGGAGCAGGAGGAGGAGGACCATGTCAACGAGGAGGACGAGGTGGGGGATCAGGGTGAGGATATTGGATATTGGATAAGGGGAACAATGAGTAGGTAAGTAGGTAAGAGGTAAGAGGAGGAGCAGGAAGATGAAGAGGAACATGCCGACGACACGAGTGATGGGACTAGTGACTAGTGACTAGTGACTAGTGACTGGTGACTAGTGACTAGTGACTAGTGACTAGGTACTAGGGTACTGGGTACTAGGGACTAGGGACTAGGGACTAGGGACTAAGGGCTAGGAGCTAGGAGCTAGGGGCTAGGGTTACGGGAAGTGTGATAATGACGACGGCACGGCCTGTCGCAAGCCTCTTGGGTTGGGTTCCGTCGGGCCCTCTGGGGTGCTTCGTGTGGGCCCCTTGGAAATTCTTTCCCGTCAGTCTGCCAGCCCGCCCCTCCTCCTCTACCTCTTCGTCCTCGTCGTCGTCGTCTCCTCATCGACCTCCGCGCCATGCTCCGTTTAGCATTTAGCAGTTTAGCAGTTTAGCAGTTTAGCAGTTCAGCACGGTCATGTTTCTCCCTACCTTTCCTCCTCCTCCTCCTCCTCCGCCACCTCCTCCGCCTCCCCCCCCCCTCCCTTCCTCCCTAAAAAAACGCATGTACCGGACGGGCTACAGTATATGACAACATGTTTTCTGTTGCACTTGCACGGGTCAAGAGCAAGTCGTTTTCAACATCAATGTGTATGCTATTTTGGGAACATCATTCTCTGAATTCCTAATTCGAGGTTTAATGTTTAATGATGGAGGATAGCATGTATTCATGTATTCAGAACTTGGCGTTGCCTGCATGGCACTCTCGTGGGGCGCTCGTCTTCCTTCCTAATGGAGCAGAACGTAGAGCGTAGATCGGGGACTTACGAGGAGAGGACTTGGGGCGATAAGGCGCATTGCAATATTGAAACATCGTTGTGGCATCTTCCGTTTACTTTGTAGTTTTATAGTTTATAGTTTATAGTCTACCTCCTCATGCATTTCCCCTTCCACCCCCCTGCATCCCAATGCAAATGGTGGGTGGGGCAGCAGCAAAAGCGGCTTCCAGGCGCGCGCGGTGGAGGTCCCGCAGCAGCCGGATGGCCCCACATTGCTCTCTCTTCATTGTTCCAGATGGTTTACTTTCACCCACATGACCGCTGATGATTGCCCTGCCTTGCGCCTTGCACCGCCGTCTGATTCCCCGTCAGCACCGTCCTCCGCTCCTGGCCGCCCGTCTTGTCGTTTGCTCTGCGTCTCTGCGTCCGACTCCGTTATCTATCTAATACCCAATGTTGCTTGCGCACTCTCCGGCTTCTTGTTTGTCATCTTCCGTCTTCCCCTGTCTTACCGCTTACCGCTTACCGTGCCCCGTGACCCGTCCACTTGTCAATTTTCGTCCCCTCTGTCCTCTGTCCCCCTTCCTCGTTCCCCTGCCGTATCCAACCGTTCACCGACTTCACCCCCCCTTCCGCGTCCTTTTTTTCGATCATCCGACCACGGCAGCATTTCCGCCCGTGCCCGCCCTCCCCATTCCTCGTTGGTCTGCTGACTATCGACTACGCCGCGCGTTCGCGACGTAAACCGCGACGCCAACTTCAAGGCCCGACTCCAGACGCGACATCAAACACAACGTCGACGGCGTTGACGTACGCACGCGAAGCACTATTCACTATTCACTATTGACATACATCCGACATAAACACCGATGTATTGACATACACTCCGACGTAAACCGCGACAAATTGACATACACCCCGACATAAACTCCGACATAAACGCGAGGTAAATTGACATAAATCCGACATTAACGCGACATTATTGACATAAACGCGACATAATTGACATAAATCTGGCATACCCCGCTTCGCATTGACATAAACTCCGACATAAACCGCGACGCATTGACATAAACCCCGGCGCCAACTCCGACATTAAAGTCGAGGCCGACGCGCCGCGACCGCGCGCGCAGCGCGCTAAGTCCCCCCCCCCCCCCCCCCCGCTTGCCGCCCCGGGGCCCGAAAACCGCCCCGGGGGCCCAAAACACCTTCCGCGGCGTGCGCTAAGCACCCCCCCCCCCCCTCCCCTTGAAAAATGCCACCCCCCCCCCCTCCCCTGCGCCGCCCCCTCCCCGCGGCGTGCCCCAAGCGCTGGGTGCTAAGCGCTAAGCGCTAAGCCGCTAAGCGCTAGGTCGCTAAGTGCACCGCGCACTAGAAACAAACCCAAGCGTGTCCGCTCTCACCCCCCCCTCCCCCGTCCCCCAACAAAGCGCGCATGGCGGCGCGCGCCATTCACCGCGCTACCGAAATAAAATGTTCGTTCGCGGCGCGCGCGAAGTTTACCCGTTAACCCTTCTCACTATTCCCTACTCCCTATTCCCTATTCCCTATTGCCTATAAGCACACCTCCCTCCAGCCCTGCAGCCTACGGGGTTCGCGGGGGTCACGCGCGGCCCCTATGCGCTGTGCCCTATACCCTATACCTTATACGGCCCTAAATCCTACAAGGGCTCAAAACTCAAGATGGCGCCAATGCAATTCCGCTGGGATCCGCATCCTATATAGAAGCTTCCGGGCACAAGCTTAGGGCTTTGGGCTTAGGGTCTGAAGCTTAAGGGGCCATCGCCCTGCCAAGTTCGTCCAGCCCCCCGCCATGCCTCCACCGTGCCCGACGCTTGCAGCCCCCTGGCGCCTCTGGGCACAGGCTCTGAGGGTCTGAGGTCTCAGGTCGTAGGTCTCCCGGCCCCACCCCCCCCGCCTTGCACCTTGCAGAAGGCGTCCAGGACCCCCCCCCTCCCCGCGCCACCCGCCATGCCTCATGGAGCCTGGAGTCTCTGAGCACAGGCCCCCAGCTGCGCAAATCCTTCAGGGCCCCCCGCCATGTCCCCACCACGCACCACGCCTGACAGCGGCAGCCCCCTGGGGCCTGGAGCCTCTGGCCACAGGCTCTCGGCTCTCAGGGCCTGAGGGCCTGAGGGCCTTTGGCTTTGGGGGCCACCCAGCCACCCGCCCTGCGAGACTCGTCCAGGGCGCACCGCCGTGCCCCCTCCGCGCCCGACACTGGCAGCCTCCCAGCACTTAGCCCTTAGCCCTTAGCCTCCCAGCACTTCCGGGCAAAGGGTCTTGGAGCTTAGAGCTTAGAGTCTGAGGTCTTAGGTCTTAGGAGGGGCCACCAGCCCCCCCCCCCCCCCCCCCCCCCCCCCCCCCCCCCCCCCCCCCCCCCCCCCCCCCCCCCCCCCCCCCCCCCCCCCCCCCCCCCCCCCCCCCCCCCCCCCCCCCCCCCCCCCCCCCCCCCCCCCCCCCCCCCCCCCCCCCCCCCCAACACAAACCCCCCCCCCCCCCCCCCCCCCCCCCCCCCCCCCCCCCCCCCCCCCCCCCCCCCCCCCCCCCCCCCCCCCCCCCCCCCCCCCCCCCACGCGGCAAAATCGCCCAGCACCCCCGACCGGGCCTCTTCCGCGCCTGACACTGACAGCCACCTCGACCCTAGCCCCTAGCCCCTAGCCACCTAGCCACCTGAAGCTTCTGGGCGCAAGTTCTTAAGGCCTTCGACCCTGCAAAGATCGCCCGACGCACCCACCGCGCCATGTCCCCACCATGCGCCATGCCTGACGCCGACAGCCTCCTGGAGTCCTGGAGATCACCCAGGACCCACATCCATGCCCCCATCCACTCTGCACAAATCGACCAGGGCCTTCCCACCGTGCACCATGCACCCCCCCACCGCGCCTCGCAGGCAGCTTTCTGGAGCTTCTGGGCAAAGGGCCACCCACTCTGCAGCAATCGTTCAGGCCCTCCCATACTGTGTACTCCATACTCCATACTCATACCCCCACGACGCCGGACACTGGCAGCCTCCTGGAGCCTCTGGGCACAAGTCCTTACCTTTCTCCTTACTCTCTAGGGCTTTCGGCTTTTGGCTTTAGGGCTTTAGGGCTTTAGGGTTTTAGCCTTTAGCCTTTAGCCTTTAGGGGCTACCCGCCCTGCTAAATGCTAAATCCGTCCAGGACCTCCCCGCCATGCCCCCGCCACGCCTGACGCGGGCAGCCTCCTGGAGCCTCTGGACGCAAGCTCTTCGGGGCCATCGACCGTCCACGCTGCGCAAATCATCGGAGACCCCCCACCATGCCCCCACCGCGCCTGACACGGGCAGCCTCCTGGAGCCTCTGAGCTCCCCGCCCTGCAAAAATCGCACAGGGCCCCCCGTCATGCCCCCGCCGCGCTTGACGCTTGACGCGTGCAGACTTACAGTCTCCCGGGGCCCTTGGGCGCAGGTCTTTAACAGGCCACCAGTCGTGCAAACGTCGTCCAGGTCCTCCCACCGTGCCCCCACCGCGCACCACGCATGTCCGACGCCATAGCCCGTGGCCGTAGGCCGTAGGCCCTAGCCCGTAACTCGTAACCCGTAACCAGCGGCGACGGTGACTGCAGCAACAACGACGGCGACGGCGTCTTCCACGACGACGACGACGACCGACGAGCGACGAAGACGACACCTCGTTAACAGTTCGAACTTCTAACTTCTAACTTCGACACCACTTTAACATTTTTCAATCGCCTCTCCTACCAGTTGTAACTCCGCTAGCCGCTAGCCACTAGCCACTAGCCGCTAGCCGAACACTCATGGGCCGAGCGGTTCATCACTAGCCACTAGCCACTAGACACTAGCCACTAGCCACTAGCCGAACACAGATGACACCGAAAGACTCACCTCCGACCAAGAGCTGAGGGGACCGAACGACACGCCCCCGACCGAATGCGGAGGGGAGCCAGACGACTCACGACTCACTACTGGTTGAACATTGAAGGAACAGAACGACTCACATCAGACCGATCCACCTCCGACCGAACGCTGAGGGGACCGAGCGACTCACCGACTGACCACTGGCCGAACACTTAGGACTTAGGACTTAGGGACTTAGGGCACCGAGCGATTCACTTCCGACCGAAAGCTAAGGGGGGCGAGCGACCGAACGACTTACCGACTTATCTCCGGCCGAACATTGAGGGGCTCGAGCGACTCGCCTCTGACCGAACACGGGCATCGGACAACTCGCCTCCGACCGAAACTGAGGGGCTCGAGCGACTCACCCCCGACCGAACACGGAGGTGACCAAACGACTAAGAGACTAAGCGACTAAGCCGCACATGGAGGGGGCCGAACGACCCCCCGACCGAACATTGAAAGGCACAGCACGGCTCACCACTGGCCGAACACCGACGGGATAGGCAGACATCCCTCACTTATCGAAAAGGCACAAAGCAAGCACGAATTCTTTGGTCTTTGGGGCTTTGGGGGTCGGCGGGAAGGGCGCCAGCCGCCAGCCATATTTCGCAATCTCTTGCGGTCTTGCGTTTGGCACCTGCTCCTGGGTCCCGGGGCCGCCGAGAGACTCTGGATGCATCCTATGTCCTATGTCCTATAGCTCATGGCCTGTGGCCTATGGTCCTATGGCCTATGGCCTATGGGGCCAGGAGGCGTGTGAAGGCTGTGCCAAAATGAGCCCACGGCAGCGATGCGAACGCTGCCATTGGGGCCTTCGGTTGAGCTCCATATGGCCTTATGGCCTATGGCCTATGGGGCCACGCAACGTGTGAGGGGTGTGCCAAAATGTACGATGTATGCGGGGCCGCCATGCGAACGCTGCCACTAGGGCACTAGGGCATTAGGGATTAGGGATTAAGATTAGGATTCGGGATTAGGGATTATGGATTAGGGATGAGGGTCTTCGGTGGAACTCCCTATGCCCTATGGCCCTATGGCTTATGGAGCCACGAAGCGTTTGAAAAGTGTGCCGAGATGGGCGCGGGCCCCCAGCGCCTGAGGCCTTCAGTGGGCGGTGGGGCTCCTTATGGCCTATGGCCTATGGCCTATGGGGCCACAAGCGTGTCAGGGATGAGGTGGAGGGGAAAGGGGAAAGGAGGAACATCCAGGGATGTTACAGGTTACGGGTCACGGGTTACGGGGAGGGAGGGTAGGGGGTATGGGGTATGGGGGCAGCGGGTAGCGGGTAGGGGGTAGGGGGTAGGAGGCAGGAGGTAGGCGGTAGGCGGTAGGCGGTAGGATGAGGGATGAGGACGCGGGGGGCGGACTGTCCAACGAGGCCAGACGCCCAGACAATGTTCCCCAGATTGACGGGCGTGGGGGGGGCCAAACGTCTCAAGATGCGTCAAGGTTGGTTCTGGCTTCGCTCACCAACGGGCCCGTCAATTTGGCAGTTGCCCGCCTTGTAGTATGTAGTATGTAGTATGTAGTACGAGTGGGGCTGCGCCACCCCCCCCCCCCTCAGGACCACGAGGAGTGGCTCGCCAACCGGCAGATGAACCCGAGGAAAATCAATTGGCACACGCATGCGCGAGATCTCCGGAAGGAGCTCGGGGTCCGCCCAGATTTTCGCCCTTGGACCACCAGGCCAGGTATTCGTTTGCACGGCGTTCGTGGTGATCGCGAACGCGAGTGCGTGGATTTGTCATGGATGAAGTATTGCATCAAGAATGGGTTTAGGTTCGACGAGTTCGATCGCGCGAAGTTCGTGTCCCTAGATGTCACGCAAACGCTGGGCTGGCAGTACGCATCGAATGCCAAATTGGCAACCCAGCAACGCCGTTCCAGAAACTATTCCTACTGGTTGGACCGCCAGGTCATGTCATTCGATTGGCTTGCTCTGATGGGGCACGACCCGAAATGCCTGGAATCCCTTACTGAGAAGAATGCCCTGGACATCGTTGGTGAAACTATTGCACTTCAATCAATGGGAACAGCTATGTACGGCATCATCTTCAGCGGCGTCTTCTCCGACGTCTTCCAGGTGACATCGCGCGTTCCTTCGTGAATTCGTGAGGTTTGTTTTTAGTTTTGCATCGTGGAGTATCTTTGCATATTGCATGTGAGACGTGGGCTGGGGCATCCCTGCGAGCCCGCATCGGCATCTTCCTCGTCGCTGGGTGGCCCTACGTCCTACGTCCTAAGACCTACGACGGTCTGACGATATCATAGGACCATAGGACCATCGGACATAAGACCTCTGATGAGGTCTGCGACGGGTTTCCCCGCTATGAGACGTTTTCGTTGAAGCCTGCTGCGTTGCCGAACCTCGAGTTCTCGAGTCATTATCCCTCCTCCCAACCTCCTCCCCCGTATACCATATACTCCCTCGTCATCTCCTGCGCTGTTTGCTGCGGCTCGAGTAACTGGCCGGCGGCGCTTTGGCCTCTTTGGGCCTCTGACCCCCTCGGTATAAGGTCTAAGGTCTAAGGTATAAAGTATAAAGTGTAAGGTCCAATAGCTAAGATCTAAGACAGGGCGCAACCTATAAGTTATAACCTATACCCTATACCCTATACATTGTTGTCCTACTTGTCTAGTTTGGTTCCATTATACTTTTGTTTATGTTGTGAACCCGTGCCAAAACACGTTCTGGCATGCTCTGAACGCCGGCCGTCGCGCCCATGCCCCATTCGTTTTGGCCACTGGCCTGTCGTTTTGTTGGTCGTTCGGTTCTGGCACAGGCAGGTGCCGCAGGTTTTGTTGGGCGTTCTGTTTTCGCGCGGGCAGGCGCCGCTTGATTTGCTGGCATGTTGTTGTGTTACCAGTACACAATACAACCCCGTAGTATGCCCCCCTAGCACAACTCCCCAGCACAACCCTCCAGCACAACCCCAAGCACAATCCCCACCACAACCCCCTGGCACAAACCGCTGGCACAACCTCGCAGCAACCCCCCCAGCAAAACACCCCAGCACAACCTAGCACAAGCCACGAGCCCCAACCCACTTCCCCAGCACACTCCCCCAACACAACCTCCAGCACAACCTCTCAGCACAATCCCCCAGCACAATCACCAGCACACCCCCATATTACAACCACCATGAGCACACACCCCAGCATAACCCATAGCCCTCCAGCACACACCCCACCACAGCATAATCACCCAGCACAACCTCCAGCACAACCCCCAGCAAAACTCCTGGGCACAAACTCCAGCACAACCCCCCAGCATTACTCACCAGCACAACTCCCCAGCACAACCTCTCAGCACAACCCATCAGCAGAACCCCCAGCACAACCCCCCAGCACAACCCCCTCAGCACAATCCCCCAGCACAACACCCCAGCACAACTCCCCAGCATAATGCAGAATCCTCCAGCGCAGCCCCCAGCAGAACTCCTTGGCACAACCCCCAGCACCCCAGCACCAGCACAATCCCCCAGCACAACCCACCAGCATAATCTTCTGTCACAGCTCGCAGCACAATCCCCAGCGCAACCCCTTGACACAACCCCCAGCACAACCCTCCAGCATAATCCCCTAGCACCCTAGCACAGTGTCTCAGCACAGCCCCTCAGCGCAACCCGTCAGCATAAGCCCCCAGCACAATCCGCCAGCAGAACGCCCAGCAGAACGCCCCAGCACAACCCCCTCAGCACACCCCACCAGCACAACCCCCCAGCACAACACCCCAGCATAATCACCCAGCACAACCCCCCAGCACAACCCCCAGCACGATCCCTTGGCACAACCCCCAGCGCAACCTCCAAGCAGAACCCCCCTGGCACAATCCCCAAGCACAACCCCTCAGCACAATCCCTCATCACACACCCCCCATCGCAACCAACTAGCACAACCCCCCAGCAGCCTCCCCCCAGAACAACCCCCTAGTACAACTCCCCAGCACAACCCCACAGCACAACACTCCAGCACAACACCCCGCACAACCCTCTGGCACAACCCCCGGGCACATCTTCCCAGCGCAACTGCACAACTCCCCAGCACACACACACACACCCACCACAAACCCTAGCCCCTAGCCCCCTAGCCCCTAGCCCCTAGCCCCTAGCACAACCCCCCAGCATAACCCCAGGGCCCCAGGGGGAGTTGTGCCGGGGTGTTGTGCTGGGGGGGGGGGGGGTACTCGGGGTATGTGCTGGGGACTGTCTTGCGGGGTTGTGCCAGGGGGTTGTGCTGGGGGGCTGTGCTGGGGGTTGTGCTGAGGTGTTGTACTGGGGGGTTGTGCTGGGGGATTGTGCGGGGGGGGGTGTTGTGCGGAGAGGGTTTGTGCTAGGTGCTAGGTGCTAGCGTGCTAGCGGGTCGTGTTGTGTGTGTGTGTGCGCTGACGGGTCACTGAAATTGTTACTCGCGCTCTCGCTGCTTAGTGCTTAGTGCTTAGTGCTTAGTGCTTAGTGCTTAGTGCTTAGTGTCGCCTGGTGCTCGCTGGTATAGTTGTTTGGGTCCTCGTTTTGTTTTGGCCCGCGGCCGTGCCACCGTTTTAATGTGCGTTTGTTTTCTGGTGCTCGGGGGCCGCTGTTTTGTTCATTCGCTGTTTTGTTCTAGATTCTAGATTGTAGATTGTAGAACGGCCCGCGCGACGCCTTTAATCAAAAACGAAGCGTGAACAGAAAACACTGTTCAGGGTGTGCCCTCATTTAAGATCTAAGAGTCCTGGGGGAGAAGGGGGAGGAGGAGGCAGAGCTGGCGTAGTAGCAGGAAGAGAGAGGAGGAGAGAGGAGGAGAGGATGATAATGACGAGGACGAGGGAGGGAGGGGGGGAGGGAGGAGGGAAGGGGGCGACGAGGACGGGAGGGATTAGGAATTAGGAAGGACCAAGGACCAAGGACCAAGGACTGACCGGACCCCATGCCCCATGCCCATGCCGAGTCCAGGGCGATTTCAGGGGGAATCCAATTGAGTGGCCGCCCCTGCGACAAGGGCAACCGCTGACCCATCTTCGTGAAGGGCTCCGCTCGCTCGCACTTGCATTCCTTGGCGAGGTTCCCGCGCTCGCCGCTCGCCTTTTTTTCCTCGCACGTCAGAACGTGTAACATGTGACAGGGGGTCGGCTGGGACTGCGCGCGGACCGTCGGTCCCCTGGGGTCGGCTGGGGCTGCGCGCGGGACCGTCGGCCCCCATGGGGGTCGGCAGGGACTGTGCGCTGTGCGCGGGACCGTCGGCTCACAGGGGGTCGACTGAGGCTGCGCGGGCTCCCAGCTAGCAAGCTAGCAGCTAGCAGATAGCATAGCGTGAACATGTGCACATTAAAATAAATTATGTGAGAGAGCCCTTCAGCACATCATTGTTCAAAAGCTGTGTGTCAGTCAGTCAGTCTCCTCCTCCTACTCCTCCTCCTCCCTGACAGCGCCCTTGAGTGTCCTCTCCGGAGGAAGACAGGGATGGGGGGTAGGAAGGGGAGACCAGAGACTAGAGACTAGAAACTGTGACTAGATAACTATATGTGAGGCTGTTATATAAGCTCCAAAGACGAAGGACCATATGGCCAAACGCAGTAGCCAGTAGCCAGTAGCCAGTAGCCACGCAAGTTGAAGAGGGGACGAGGATGAGGGTGAGGAAGAGGTAGAGAAGGAAGAGAACGAGAGAAGAGTTTGAATTGTTGGACTCTTGAGATGTCTATCGTCTATCGTCTATCGCAGGTCCGCCCAACGAGGGCGGACCTGCGGCAAGTCTAGCCGTCTAGCCGTCCAGCCGTCTAGCCGTCTACATTGCCAGTGCGGCATTCTCGGTGGCAGCTCTGCGATGGGGCACGAGAGGCCGTGACGTGTGACACTCCCAGCCTTGGGCTTTGGGCCTTGGGGACTCCCTGGGGTGCTCTTGGCAGCGTCTTGGGGCTTGGGGGCGCCTCGGAGGCTCTCTTGGGGTTCCTGGCCATTATGAGAACGCTCTTGGAACATCTGGCGTCTGGCGCTCGCGGAGTCCGTATTGAGACGTGAGACCAATCATGAGATCGATAGTGAGAGCGAGAGTGTATAGTGTACAGCGTATAGCGTATAGTGTCTAGGGTATAGGTTGTCGGAGTATAGTGGATAGTGGATAGTGGATAGTGGATAGTGGGTAGTGAGATCGATCGCGACATCGCGACATCGATAGTGCGATAGTGACATCGATGGTGAAGCATATTATGTGTTATGAGATCGACGGCGAGATCGACCGTGAGACCGTGGGATCGACAGCGAGATCGATAGCGAGATCGATAGTGTGCAGTGTGCTCGATTCTGTGAGATCGATAGTGAGATCGATAACGTCGTGAGGACGATATTGAGATCGATATTGAGGTCGATTGAGTGATATCGATAGTGAGATCACTAGCGAAATGGAGATCGATAGTGAGATCGATAGGTGGGTGACCGGGTGGTAGGCCAGTGGTGGGTGGGTGGCGGGTGGGTGGTGGAGTGGATGGTGGGTAGGTGGTGGGTGGTTGGGTGGGGTTAGTGTTGGGTGGTGGGCCGGCGGTGGGTGGGGGGTTTTTTGGTGGGTGGGTGGTGGGTGGGTGGGGGGTGGGGGGTGGGTGGTCGGTGGTGAGTGGGTGGTAGGTGGTAGGTGGGTGGTGGGTGGTGGGTGGTGGGTGGGTGGGTGGGTGGGTGGCGGGTGGTGGCGGGTGGTAGGTGGGTGGTGGGTGGGTGGGTGGGTGGGTGGTGGGTGGGTGGTGGGTGGTGGGTGGTGGGTGAGTGGTGGGTCGGTGGTGGGTGGTCGGTGGTGGGTGGGTTGCGGGTGGCAGGTGGGTGGTGGGTCCAAGATCCAAGAGGGGCCCCAGATGGCCCAAACCCCAAACCCCAAACCCCAAACAGGGGCCGTTTGGAGCATCTTGGGAGTCATCTTGAGCCAGGCTGGGCTAGGCGGCTAGGCTAACTGGCTAACTGGGACATCTTGGAGGTTACCCGGTTATCATGAGCTCTCTGAGGTTGCTCGGGGGCCTCTTGGGGGCCTCTCGAGTGCCTCTTGGGGCCCTGTTGGGACCCTCTTGGAGCCCTCTTGGGGCTCTCTTAGGTCTTAGGTCTTAGGTCTCGGGGCTCTCTTGGGAGCCCTGGAGCGCCTCTTGGGGCCATCTTCGAGGCTATCGATCAAAGGAGAGAGGGTCCCGATCGAGCCCCCCCCTATCGCATCTCGGGGGCCACGATCCTCGTGATGGGTGTCAACAAATTGCCCTCCCAACGGCCGAAAAAAGGCCCTCCAATCACCCGCGACCCCTTCCCCGAACAAGTCCAGGGGAGGGGGTAGGGGGTAGGGGGTAGGGGGTAGGGGATGGGGGATGGGGTAAACGAGTAAAAGGTAAACCCCTCCCCGAAGGGGAAGAGGATTTTTTGGAAGAGGAAAGAACGGCATCGTTGGACCACCTACACACCTACGACCTACGCACCTACGACCTACGCGCCTACGCCCAGAGGGCAGGTAGGATTGCCTGGGGGCCTCATGGGACGTTCTTGTGCTCTCCCAGGGCAGTCTTGGGGCCATCTCGGGGTCCCCGTGGGGCCATCTCGGGGCCCTCTTGAGGTTCTTGGGGCTCCGAGAGAGCTCCCATGGAGGCTCCAAGTAGACAGTAGACAGTAGACAGTAGACCCCCGAGAGGGGGGCTCCCGAGAGGATCACAGAATCCCTGCCAGACAGGTGGCAGGGAGGGGGCGTGGGGGCCGCGGTGAGTCTCGCCGCAAGCCACACCCCACACCTGTTGCGTTGCCGGTCGCTTGGGCTCGAGGCCATTTTTGTGGTTGTGCACCAACGACATCCAAGTTGTTTTTTGTGTATTCCTCAGGTCCAGGATCCAGGACTCTGACTCTTTCAGTGAACGCTATCCGCCATCAGTTAACAGTTTCCGGCGATGGCAGCAGTTCCAGCGACCCCAGGTTCCTCGGCCGCAGGCGCCAGCAACGCCATCATCGAGTGCGGCGGCTGCTACACGCCATCTATCGTGGACGGGTATCCCGCACAATGGAATCAGTATTTGGTTTACAACAAAGGCAAGCACAATGAGAGACGCGTCCCGACTGGCGACTCCTGCCTCAAGTGCGCGGTGGGGTGGCAGAAGGGAGATTTCGTGGAAGATTGGAACGAGTGCAAGGAAAAATCCAAGAAGGACCCCAGATTCGTCGAGCTAATCAAGTCGACGGGAAAGTTGGCACTCGATGTTGATCAGAAGACTATCCGAGATGGAGACGTCAAGTACGGCGACACTTTGGGTCGCGAGTCGGTGGAGAGCGTCGTCAAGGCGACGGTCCGGCTCCGCAGCTTCGGCAAAGTGGTGTCTCCAGAGGACTTCGAGAAGGAGAAGGGTTACAGCCACACGGAGCTAGGCATGGAGGTCTCCACGCTGACCAACCAGTTCTGTTCGAAGAGCGGCCTCGCGGTGGAGGACGAGACGAAGCCTGCCGAGGTGATCATCGAGAGCGTGCACGAAATCGTTTTGACAGATCAGCACTTGTGCAAGCAGTGGCATATTCGGCCATCACAGGGCAAGGATGTGTTCGCCAAGATCATGAGCAACAGTCCAAACGTCAACATCTATAGTGCCAGCCAAGTTGAGCAGAAACGGCAAGCTAAGGTCGAGGCCGCGGCGGCCATGGGCATGACCAGTGCCACTGCTCTGGTGGACGCCGATATGGGCAGCGACGAAGATGCTGTGCCTATTGCCGAGACCGCCGTGCAGATCGACGAGGTGATGCAGCCCCCCGGCAAGAGGCAGCGGCGCGGTGCCGGCGGCGGCGGGCGCGGGTCGCGCAGCGGCGGCCGAGGCAGGGCCGGCCGCGGGGCGACGATCGGGCAGTCCGCCGCCGCCGCCGCCGTGCCGGTCTTCGACCCCAGCAAGAGTGCTCAGGGTGTTCGCTCGCCAGGGACTCCAGGGTGTGCAGCAGCTTCAGCGGCAGCGTCGCCGTCGGCCGCACCAGCCACGCCAATGACCGGACCGGCTGGGCTCGCCACCCCGACTAAGGCTGACGCTGATTCAAAAGGTGGTTCAGCGAATCAAAAGGCAGATGTTTACGTGCAGGCGCTCTCAAACTTGCCTGCCATGCTGGCTGGTACCTGCGTCCCCTTGGCCACCAACAAATCTGGGCTAGGTGGCGACATCTACCAGGCCTCCCGCATCCGGAACAGCCTTTTCAACAAGGAGAGGACGCTGTGCTACGACTCGACGCTCGCTGCCAAGCTCCAGGCCGTCATCGACAGAGCGACGGCCGCGAAAGAGCTGATGCCGGAGCTCGGGAGGAGGAAACATGACGATGAGGAGGGGGGGTGAGGAAGGGGAGGAGGGCGGTGGAGGATGAGGAGGAGGAGGAGGAGGGTAGGGGGTAGGGGGTAGGGGGTAGGGGGTAGGGGATAGGGGATAGGGGATAGGGGATAGGGGATAGGAGATAGGAGATGGGAGATAGGAGATAGGAGATAGGATAGGGGATAGGGGATAGGGGATAGGGGATAGGGGATAGGGGGATAGGGGATAGGGGGATAAGGGATAAGGGGAGGAGGTCCAGGACCTGTCAGATTGGATAGGAGATAGGGGATAGGAGATAGGATAGCGGATAGGGGATAGGGGATAGGGGATAGGAGATAGGAGATAGGAGATAGGAGATGGGAGGAAGGGCAGGAGGAGCTCTTGGAAAGCCCCCTTGGCATGCTTGGTGCTCTTGGGAGCCTCTTGGGGGCTTCTTGGGAGCCTCTTGGAGTATCTTGGAGTCCTTGGAAGCCTTCTTGGAGCCATCCTGGAAAAGCTCGATCAAAGAAGGGGATAGTGGATAGTAGATAGTCGCAATTAGGAATTAGGGTTCACCCCTCGGGAGCCCCCAAACATTGCTTCCTGGGCCCCTCTTGAAGCGCCCTTGGAGCGCTCTTGGGGCAGTCTTGGGGCAGTCTTGGGGCTCTGGGCCTCTCTTGGGGCCACCTTGGAGCCATCTTGAGGCCTCGGACGGTTATCGAACACGAAGAGGCGAGAAAGCAGAAAGCATTGATTTTCTCTTGGCTCTAGGCTCTAGGCTCTAGGTCTCTAGGCTCTAGGTGTTTAAAAGATTTTGGCTTCCTTGGGGCTTCCTTGGGGGTCTCGGAGGCCGCTTGGGGCTGTCTCGGGGCGGTCTTGGGGTCTTGGGGCTTGGGGCCTTTTGGAGCATCTTGAAAGCCATCTTGAGGTGCCTTGGGCTAGTTGGCTAGTTGGCTAGTTGCTAGTTGGCTAGTTGGCTAGTTGGCTATCTGGCTAGATCTGGCTAGCTGGCTAGCTTGAGCCATCTTGGAGGCAATCTCGGGCTCTCCGCGGCGCTCTTGGCGTCTTGGCGCCGTCTTGGTCGAAACAGCACCCTCTCACCGCTCGCGGCCCCCCCCCGTCCAGGTCCACGGGAGGGAGCAGGGGGGAGGTGTAAACTGTAAACGTGTAAAGTGTAAACCCCTCCCCGAAGGGAAAGAAAGGAGGTTGGAAAAGGAAACTCACCAGGCCACCTACGCCCTACGCCCTAAAGCCCTAAAGGGCTGGTGGGATTCGAAACAATGCGCCGGGGCAGTAGGCAGTAGGACAGTAGGACGCGTCCCCCTAAGGCCCTAGGTCCTAAGCCCTAAGACCTAAGACCTAAGATAGACAGATAGACTAGACACTAGACACTAGACACTAGACACTAGACACTAGACCCCATCGGGGTCGCGCTGGGTTCATGTCTCCTCGTGGCCCTCTCAGGGCCCAAGGCCCAAGGCCCAAGGGGGCCCAAGGGCGCTCTCGGGGCCACGCGGCCACACGGCCACACATCCTGCTTCCATCAGGATCGCATCCCGTGGCTGGAAGCGCAGCAGCTGAAGAAGCACTGGAACACCATCGCCCCAGCCCTCAAG
Source organism: Prorocentrum cordatum (assembly GCA_963575745.1). Taxonomy (NCBI): domain Eukaryota; class Dinophyceae; order Prorocentrales; family Prorocentraceae; genus Prorocentrum; species Prorocentrum cordatum. The sequence continues at coordinate 923,481 of CAUYUJ010015616.1, forward strand.
GAAATCCCTTATCAGTGCATCCAGGAGCTGTGGAAGTTCGAGATGAGCGCCGCGTACTCGACCAAGGACTGGGCCCGGCTCGAGCGAGCGTTGACGGTGGGTGACGAGGAGCCCGTTCCGATCAGTAGCGAGGTAGTTGTCCTGCACCAGCTGGTTTCCGAGGTCGATCCCGAGAAGTTGAACCCATTCGTTGCCGATGCCATCGTCGACCGCATCCTCCTTCCAGTCGTCATCAACATGAAGCCGGATGGTGGAAATGAGGATGTGTGCTCCGCGCTGAAGTGCGTCCTCGATGGCTTGAGGCAATACGATGATCATCCGCTCGATCTCGAAGAGCTCATTGGTATCGTCCGTGGCATGGGTGGGCTGGCGGACCCTACGCCTGGTGCTTACGGCGCCACGTCGGATAACATCGAAGGGGCCATGACTTTGCCGGAGCCCCTCGACCTGGAGAAGAGCCTTCACACCTTGAAGGCGGCGCTGTGCAGCGACAAGAACGTTTGGAAAGGATTGTATGCTACTTGGCAAGACTTCTCGTTCACGCAGGCCGACGGCTCGACAGAAATCAGGAAGCACGAGGAGAACTTGAGGGCGGACATCCCAGGCAGCCTGGAGAACGCTTTGAAAGCGATCCCCTCGTTGCTGGTCAACCTGAGGCCTGGTGCGACAACGTCCCTGGAGCGCACGATTGTGAAGGTCACCGAGCAGAAGTCGGAGCGGATCAAGGGCGCGGACGAGTCAGACAAAGTCGCTTTGTTGCACGACTTCTGGCCCGTCATCAAAAACTCACTCAGCAATTTGCCTCCATGTGCACTCAAGGACGACTTGACGAAAATACTTGTTGGGCTTGCAGTCATGCAGCAGGAGTCCGAGAAGGCTTCGAAGAAGTACGCCGTGATGATGACGATTCAGCGCGAGGATGGCGACGAGAAAGCTAAGAAGACGGCCATCATGGATTCTGTGATTGCGATGAAAGGCTTGAAGTTCACCGAGGAGTCGCAGGTCAACCAGGTGCAGGAGTTCCTCGACAAGTCGATCACTGACATCACGACGAGTGCCGAATCGAGAGAACATCTTGATCATGAGTGGAAGGCGCCCCAAGATGCTTGGTGCGACTGTTTGGCCGGACTGCTCCAGAGCCTGCCCGAGGACAAGGTCCCGAGCGATTTCCCGACGGTGGGCTCCTTGAAGTTGCTCCGCCGCGCTTCCGAGGTCCACACAGCCGGCGTCAGTTTCCTGGCCTTGTCCGAGAGCAAGAAACCTGGGGAGTGCCTCGACCATGATTTCAACAAGAAGAAGGGAGCCACATTCGACGCGTTGAGTCGCCTATTGGACAAGCAACTCCCCGCCGATCTCGACGAGGAGGGCCAGGGCAACAAGCTCGACGACATTGTGCGAAAGGTCTTGCGTTTTGGTTGGCAGCTGAAGGACGCTGCCATCACTGAGTATCTCCAATTTCTCCAGACTGGTTCTAAGCCCAAGATGGACACCTTCAACCAGATAGCGCGTGGCATCTCGGGAGGTGGCGATTGGAAGAACGGCTTAGACAGTAACGCCAGCTTGCAAGATATCATCCAGCACGCCTCTCAGCCAGACAACTTGCTGGCGGAAGACGGCAATGCAGCTATGTCTGAGTGGAAGGAGCTCTCCGGGTCGCACGCGCAGCTCAAGAAAGCGTACACAAAATACGGCAATATGCTCAAGCCAGATAAGCACGCCACCTTCCTGAAGGACCTCGAGGCCTTTACCGACGCGCTTGGCAGTTTGATCAAGCAGGGCCGCAGCACCATCGCCGAAGCTATGATCATCCAGAAGATGAAGGATCACGGCCCAGAGTCCCCGGAAACCAGAGACATGTTGATCAAGCAGAAGAGAGAGCTCCTCAAGGTGGAATCCCCTCACACGCTGCTGCACGCCAGGCTGTTCGAGGCGATGCAGGTTTCGTCCAAGTCTGGCCAGGGGGCCTAGGGCCTAGGGCCTAGGGCCCGGGAGCCTATGGCCTAGGGCCTAGGGCCTAGGGCCCAAGGCAAGGTCCTCGGTGCAGTGACGTGAGAAGGGTTTCGGCCAGCTAGCGGGCTAGCGGCTAGCGTGGCTATCGAATGAGTTGGATGAGGTTTGGAGGCGAGGAGGTAGGATGAAGAGGCGGAGGGGGAGGGAGGAGGAGGAGGAGGAGGAGGAGGGAGGAGGAGGATTCAGGAGCGGGGTATTAGGGGTGTAGGGGGTTGTTATGGGGGTAGGGGGGTACGTATTGTTGGTAGGGTGGGATATTAGGGGGGGTATTTTTTGTAGGCGAGGTAGGGGGGGTAGTGGGAGTGAGCGGGAGGGAGGAGGACGGAGGAGGAGGAGAGGGAGGAGGAGAAGAGAGAGGAGGAGGAGGAGGAGGAGGAGGAGGAGGAGGAAGAGGAGGAAGAGGAAGAGAGGGGGAATTGCCCAGGGTGGGGGGGAGGGAGAAGAAAGAAGGGGGGGGAATGGGGCGGGTTTATAAGGCGCAGGGATTCCAGACATGAGCGGGAAGAAGGGAGGACTTAGGGATGAGGTTAGTTTTGGGTGGGGGAGGGGGAGGAGGAGTAGGAGGAGGAGGAGGAGGAGGAGGAGGAACAGCAGGAGGAGGAGGAACAGCAGGAGGAGGAGAAGGAGAGGAAGATACAAGATACACACGTCATGCAACCTCTGCGGCTCTGCGTCTCTCCGCCGGACCTTAGAGCACCTCCGAAAAGCTTCCGAGTTGCCCTCGACGCTCGTCGCTTTGCTTGCGGCTAGCGGATACCCGCCCCACGCCCCACGCCCAACGTCCCTACGCCCTACGTCCTACGTATCACGTATCCCGTATCCCACCTCAGGCCCTGGGCCTTAGGCCCTGGGCCCTAGGCCCTGGGCGGGCCCTAGGCCCTAGGCCCTAGGCCCTATCCCCTATCCTAGTAGCTAGTAGCTAGTCCCTAGTCCCTAGTCCCTAGTCCCTAGTCTTCGACGCTCAGCGCTCGGCGCTCCTCGAGGACGTGGCGGACTTTTTTACGCCGTCGGCCCGTGCAGCTTGCATTGTGTGCAGGGCTCGAGCGCGTCACTGTCAGAGTACGCGAGTACCACGAGGCACGATGTAAGAGAAAATACTTCGTTTGTTGTATCTTGTAGTAGCGGGCGCAAGAGACTCTAGACTCTAGATTCCCACCGGGGGGAGTACCGCAATGCGGTTTGAGAAGGGCCCTCCCCCTCCTCCTCCTCCTCGCCCTTCTATTTCCCCTCCTCCTCCCCTGTCTCTTCCTCCCATTTCCTATTCCTTAGTCCCTAGTCCCTAGTCCCTAGTCCCTAGTCCTACTCCCTACTCTGCCCCCCTCCTCCTCCTCCCTGTCCTCCTCCTCCTTCTCCTCCTCCATGTCCTCCTCCTCCTCATCCTCCTCTTCCTCCTCCCACCCTTCCCCCATCCCCCATCCCCATGTCCCATGTCCGCCCTGGTGGTGGTCGCCCTCCTCTTCCTCCTCCTCCTCCTCCTTCTCCTCCTCCTGATCCCCCCCATCCTCCCCATCGATGCCTTGAATCGGGATGAGGCGCTGCGCGTTGCAGGTGTTGAGACTCTCTGAGCGTTCGTTGCCGGGACCTCCTCAGGCGATAGTCAGTCGATAGTCGAGATGGGGATCCACGGCTGAAATAGAAACCGAAATCCTCATAGGTCATAGGGCGGGGGGGGGTCGGGGATAGTGGATAGTGGATAGTGGCTAATGGCTAGTGGCTAGTGGCTAGTGTCTAGTGTCTAGTGTCTAGTGTCTAGTGTCTAGTGTCTAGTGTCTAGTGTCTAGTGTCTAGTGTCTAGTGTTTGGTGTTTAGTGTCTAGAGTCTAGTGTCTAGTGTCCAGTGTCTAGTGTCTAGTGTCTAGTGTCTAGTACCTAGTACCTAGTACCTAGTACCTAGTACCTAGTACCTAGTAACGTAAGACGTAAGACAAGATGAGGACTCGGATAAAGGGATTCGGATAAGGAGCAACAGGAGCAGAAGGCCCAGGAGGAGGAGGGGGGAGGGGGGTTGGACCCAAGAACCCAAGAACAGGGGAGAAGAGGGGTGCGTTGAAGTATCGATCCGTTTCTTGATTTCTCTGCCACCCTGCCTGCCTTTTCGGTTCGAAGCCTTTAGGCTTTAGGCAGGCGAGCTGGGGCGAGCTCGCGATTTGAACAGGGTGCTCGTCGTCAGCGGGGATGGGCGACGACGTCGCGCCAAAGTTCGATTTGTTTGAAGCCCCTGAGCCGTGGTGGTTCTTCGGCCCGAATCTCGAGCAAACGACTCCCAAGACGCCGCTCCCGAAGTCACGGGCCCCGGCCCAGGACGCGGGACTGGGGACTGGGGCAGGCGGGCAGGCGCATGACAGATATGAGATATGGGACAGGAGGAGGCGGAGGAGGCGGAGGAGGAGGAGGAGTAGAGAGTAGAGAGTAGAGAGTAGAGAGTAGAGAGTAGAGACTAGAGAGTAGAGAGTAGAGGAGGAGGAGGAGGAAGAGGAGGAGGAGGAGGAGTAGGATTGATGGAATGAGCTCGGAGGACCTCAACTCTATGAGGCCCGCCGACCTTTTCAACGCGCCGGACGCACCGATCACCATCAAAAAAAAGAGGGTGAACAAACAGGCACCGAGATATGGGCAGACAGGGGCGTGGCTCCCAAAGTTACGCGACAAGAACAAGAGCAAGACTAACAAGAATAAGCCCACCGACGGTGTCGTGATTGTCATAGATGACGACAGTGACACGCCCTGAGTCGCACAGGCATGCGACGTCTAGAGTCTAGGGTCTAGGGGTCTAGGGTCTAGGGTCTAGGCTCTGGGCGCTCTCGAGAACATTCCGAGGGCTCTTGGAGCTGTCCGGGGGGCCTCAAGAGCTCTTCGTGCGGCTCTGTAGGTTGTGTGGCGCGGGATGCCGTCCACTTCGGAGGCCCATCGGCTGTGAAAAATGAAGGCGAGGTGCGAAGCTGCTACGTGCTACGTGCTACGTGCTACGAGCTACGAGCTACGAACGCATTGCTTGTGGATTCTGTTGTCGCAATGTTGGCTTCTCGGGGTTACCTGGTTACCTTGGGAGCCTGTTCGGGCCTTCAGCCTTTAGCCTTTAGCCTTTAGCCTTTAGCCGTTACCTAGGACCTAGGGGCCTCTGGGAGCGTCTTTGGGCCGTTATGGGAGCGTCTTGGGTCTCGGGGTGCATCGGGTGTCTGGGGTTCGGGGTCCGTCTTTGGGGATATTGGGCCATCTGGGCGGCCATCCGGGGCTGGGGGCTGGGGGTTTGTACTCCTCCTGCCTCGCTGTCTCCCCTCTCTTTCCTCCTCTCCCTCCTCCTCCCCCTCCGTTCCTGGCCCTCCTTCGGGAGGAAGGCCCAGGCCTTGTCAGCCGACGGTTTACGGTTTACGGTTTACGGTTTACGAGTTTACGAGTTCACGATTTACGATTTACAACGGTCCCAAACGGCCCAAGAGCATCGACGCGCCCCCACGACCCACGACGCCCCCAAAAAAATTCCACGAGGTCCAGAATTCGTTCTCAGAGGCTACCGGCTACCTGCTACCTCGAGGGCCCCCTGAGGCCTGAGGAAAGAACCAGCAAAACCTCGCAAAAACCTCGCCTATTCGAAAAGATGCCGTCTTATGCCCACAAGCTCCGGGCTCCAGAGGCTCCCCGACACGGCCCCGTGACGGCCCCACGAGGTGCCCCAGAGCCCAGAGCCCGGAGTCCTCCAGGACGGCTCCCAGAGCGCTCAGGGGCCTCCAAGACAGCTGCAAGAACGCTCGCGGGCTCACTCTTGCACCCTGGCATCCTGACTTGAACGCTGTAAGGTCGGTCGCCGAAACGACCTGACATGAGCACCTTAAGGCGCGAGGGTCTGGCATCCTCACC
>CAUYUJ010015616.1:929444-941944 GCA_963575745.1 Prorocentrum cordatum
GAGTAAATGGTAAACCCCTCCCCGAAGGGGAAGAGGATTTTTTGGAAGAGGAAAGAACGGCATCGTTGGACCACCTACACACCTACGACCTACGCACCTACGACCTACGCGCCTACGCCCAGAGGGCAGGTAGGATTGCCTGGGGGCCTCATGGGACGTTCTTGTGCTCTCCCAGGGCAGTCTTGGGGCCATCTCGGGGTCCCCGTGGGGCCATCTCGGGGCCCTCTTGAGGTTCTTGGGGCTCCGAGAGAGCTCCCATGGAGGCTCCAAGTAGACAGTGGACAGTAGACAGTAGACCCCCGAGAGGGGGGCTCCCGAGAGGATCACAGAATCCCTGCCAGACAGGTGGCAGGGAGGGGGCGTGGGGGCCGCGGTGAGTCTCGCCGCAAGCCACACCCCACACCTGTTGCGTTGCCGGTCGCTTGGGCTCGAGGCCATTTTTGTGGTTGTGCACCAACGACATCCAAGTTGTTTTTTGTGTATTCCTCAGGTCCAGGATCCAGGACTCTGACTCTTTCAGTGAACGCTATCCGCCATCAGTTAACAGTTTCCGGCGATGGCAGCAGTTCCAGCGACCCCAGGTTCCTCGGCCGCAGGCGCCAGCAACGCCATCATCGAGTGCGGCGGCTGCTACACGCCATCTATCGTGGACGGGTATCCCGCACAATGGAATCAGTATTTGGTTTACAACAAAGGCAAGCACAATGAGAGACGCGTCCCGACTGGCGACTCCTGCCTCAAGTGCGCGGTGGGGTGGCAGAAGGGAGATTTCGTGGAAGATTGGAACGAGTGCAAGGAAAAATCCAAGAAGGACCCCAGATTCGTCGAGCTAATCAAGTCGACGGGAAAGTTGGCACTCGATGTTGATCAGAAGACTATCCGAGATGGAGACGTCAAGTACGGCGACACTTTGGGTCGCGAGTCGGTGGAGAGCGTCGTCAAGGCGACGGTCCGGCTCCGCAGCTTCGGCAAAGTGGTGTCTCCAGAGGACTTCGAGAAGGAGAAGGGTTACAGCCACACGGAGCTAGGCATGGAGGTCTCCACGCTGACCAACCAGTTCTGTTCGAAGAGCGGCCTCGCGGTGGAGGACGAGACGAAGCCTGCCGAGGTGATCATCGAGAGCGTGCACGAAATCGTTTTGACAGATCAGCACTTGTGCAAGCAGTGGCATATTCGGCCATCACAGGGCAAGGATGTGTTCGCCAAGATCATGAGCAACAGTCCAAACGTCAACATCTATAGTGCCAGCCAAGTTGAGCAGAAACGGCAAGCTAAGGTCGAGGCCGCGGCGGCCATGGGCATGACCAGTGCCACTGCTCTGGTGGACGCCGATATGGGCAGCGACGAAGATGCTGTGCCTATTGCCGAGACCGCCGTGCAGATCGACGAGGTGATGCAGCCCCCCGGCAAGAGGCAGCGGCGCGGTGCCGGCGGCGGCGGGCGCGGGTCGCGCAGCGGCGGCCGAGGCAGGGCCGGCCGCGGGGCGACGATCGGGCAGTCCGCCGCCGCCGCCGCCGTGCCGGTCTTCGACCCCAGCAAGAGTGCTCAGGGTGTTCGCTCGCCAGGGACTCCAGGGTGTGCAGCAGCTTCAGCGGCAGCGTCGCCGTCGGCCGCACCAGCCACGCCAATGACCGGACCGGCTGGGCTCGCCACCCCGACTAAGGCTGACGCTGATTCAAAAGGTGGTTCAGCGAATCAAAAGGCAGATGTTTACGTGCAGGCGCTCTCAAACTTGCCTGCCATGCTGGCTGGTACCTACGTCCCCTTGGCCACCAACAAATCTGGGCTAGGTGGCGACATCTACCAGGCCTCCCGCATCCGGAACAGCCTTTTCAACAAGGAGAGGACGCTGTGCTACGACTCGACGCTCGCTGCCAAGCTCCAGGCCGTCATCGACAGAGCGACGGCCGCGAAAGAGCTGATGCCGGAGCTCGGGAGGAGGAAACATGACGATGAGGAGGGGGGGTGAGGAAGGGGAGGAGGGCGGTGGAGGATGAGGAGGAGGAGGAGGAGGGTAGGGGGTAGGGGGTAGGGGGTAGGGGGTAGGGGATAGGGGATAGGGGATAGGGGATAGGGGATAGGAGATAGGAGATGGGAGATAGGAGATAGGAGATAGGATAGGGGATAGGGGATAGGGGATAGGGGATAGGGGATAGGGGGATAGGGGATAGGGGGATAAGGGATAAGGGGAGGAGGTCCAGGACCTGTCAGATTGGATAGGAGATAGGGGATAGGAGATAGGATAGCGGATAGGGGATAGGGGATAGGGGATAGGAGATAGGAGATAGGAGATAGGAGATGGGAGGAAGGGCAGGAGGAGCTCTTGGAAAGCCCCCTTGGCATGCTTGGTGCTCTTGGGAGCCTCTTGGGGGCTTCTTGGGAGCCTCTTGGAGTATCTTGGAGTCCTTGGAAGCCTTCTTGGAGCCATCCTGGAAAAGCTCGATCAAAGAAGGGGATAGTGGATAGTAGATAGTCGCAATTAGGAATTAGGGTTCACCCCTCGGGAGCCCCCAAACATTGCTTCCTGGGCCCCTCTTGAAGCGCCCTTGGAGCGCTCTTGGGGCAGTCTTGGGGCAGTCTTGGGGCTCTGGGCCTCTCTTGGGGCCACCTTGGAGCCATCTTGAGGCCTCGGACGGTTATCGAACACGAAGAGGCGAGAAAGCAGAAAGCATTGATTTTCTCTTGGCTCTAGGCTCTAGGCTCTAGGTCTCTAGGCTCTAGGTGTTTAAAAGATTTTGGCTTCCTTGGGGCTTCCTTGGGGGTCTCGGAGGCCGCTTGGGGCTGTCTCGGGGCGGTCTTGGGGTCTTGGGGCTTGGGGCCTTTTGGAGCATCTTGAAAGCCATCTTGAGGTGCCTTGGGCTAGTTGGCTAGTTGGCTAGTTGCTAGTTGGCTAGTTGGCTAGTTGGCTATCTGGCTAGATCTGGCTAGCTGGCTAGCTTGAGCCATCTTGGAGGCAATCTCGGGCTCTCCGCGGCGCTCTTGGCGTCTTGGCGCCGTCTTGGTCGAAACAGCACCCTCTCACCGCTCGCGGCCCCCCCCCGTCCAGGTCCACGGGAGGGAGCAGGGGGGAGGTGTAAACTGTAAACGTGTAAAGTGTAAACCCCTCCCCGAAGGGAAAGAAAGGAGGTTGGAAAAGGAAACTCACCAGGCCACCTACGCCCTACGCCCTAAAGCCCTAAAGGGCTGGTGGGATTCGAAACAATGCGCCGGGGCAGTAGGCAGTAGGACAGTAGGACGCGTCCCCCTAAGGCCCTAGGTCCTAAGCCCTAAGACCTAAGACCTAAGATAGACAGATAGACTAGACACTAGACACTAGACACTAGACACTAGACACTAGACACTAGACACTAGACACTAGACACTAGACACTAGACACTAGACCCCATCGGGGTCGCGCTGGGTTCATGTCTCCTCGTGGCCCTCTCAGGGCCCAAGGCCCAAGGCCCAAGGGGGCCCAAGGGCGCTCTCGGGGCCACGCGGCCACACGGCCACACATCCTGCTTCCATCAGGATCGCACCCCGTGGCTGGAAGCGCAGCAGCTGAAGAAGCACTGGAACACCATCGCCCCAGCCCTCAAGGAAATCCCTTATCAGTGCATCCAGGAGCTGTGGAAGTTCGAGATCAGCGCCGCGTACTCGACCAAGGACTGGGCCCGGCTCGAGCGAGCGTTGACGGTGGGTGACGAGGAGCCCGTTCCGATCAGTAGCGAGGTAGTTGTCCTGCACCAGCTGGTTTCCGAGGTCGATCCCGAGAAGTTGAACCCATTCGTTGCCGATGCCATCGTCGACCGCATCCTCCTTCCAGTCGTCATCAACATGAAGCCGGATGGTGGAAATGAGGATGTGTGCTCCGCGCTGAAGTGCGTCCTCGATGGCTTGAGGCAATACGATGATCATCCGCTCGATCTCGAAGAGCTCATTGGTATCGTCCGTGGCATGGGTGGGCTGGCGGACCCTACGCCTGGTGCTTACGGCGCCACGTCGGATAACATCGAAGGGGCCATGACTTTGCCGGAGCCCCTCGACCTGGAGAAGAGCCTTCACACCTTGAAGGCGGCGCTGTGCAGCGACAAGAACGTTTGGAAAGGATTGTATGCTACTTGGCAAGACTTCTCGTTCACGCAGGCCGACGGCTCGACAGAAATCAGGAAGCACGAGGAGAACTTGAGGGCGGACATCCCAGGCAGCCTGGAGAACGCTTTGAAAGCGATCCCCTCGTTGCTGGTCAACCTGAGGCCTGGTGCGACAACGTCCCTGGAGCGCACGATTGTGAAGGTCACTGAGCAGAAGTCGGAGCGGATCAAGGGCGCGGACGAGTCAGACAAAGTCGCTTTGTTGCACGACTTCTGGCCCGTCATCAAAAACTCACTCAGCAATTTGCCTCCATGTGCACTCAAGGACGACTTGACGAAAATACTTGTTGGGCTTGCAGTCATGCAGCAGGAGTCCGAGAAGGCTTCGAAGAAGTACGCCGTGATGATGACGATTCAGCGCGAGGATGGCGACGAGAAAGCTAAGAAGACGGCCATCATGGATTCTGTGATTGCGATGAAAGGCTTGAAGTTCACCGAGGAGTCGCAGGTCAACCAGGTGCAGGAGTTCCTCGACAAGTCGATCACTGACATCACGACGAGTGCCGAATCGAGAGAACATCTTGATCATGAGTGGAAGGCGCCCCAAGATGCTTGGTGCGACTGTTTGGCCGGACTGCTCCAGAGCCTGCCCGAGGACAAGGTCCCGAGCGATTTCCCGACGGTGGGCTCCTTGAAGTTGCTCCGCCGCGCTTCCGAGGTCCACACAGCCGGCGTCAGTTTCCTGGCCTTGTCCGAGAGCAAGAAACCTGGGGAGTGCCTCGACCATGATTTCAACAAGAAGAAGGGAGCCACATTCGACGCGTTGAGTCGCCTATTGGACAAGCAACTCCCCGCCGATCTCGACGAGGAGGGCCAGGGCAACAAGCTCGACGACATTGTGCGAAAGGTCTTGCGTTTTGGTTGGCAGCTGAAGGACGCTGCCATCACTGAGTATCTCCAATTTCTCCAGACTGGTTCTAAGCCCAAGATGGACACCTTCAACCAGATAGCGCGTGGCATCTCGGGAGGTGGCGATTGGAAGAACGGCTTAGACAGTAACGCCAGCTTGCAAGATATCATCCAGCACGCCTCTCAGCCAGACAACTTGCTGGCGGAAGACGGCAATGCAGCTATGTCTGAGTGGAAGGAGCTCTCCGGGTCGCACGCGCAGCTCAAGAAAGCGTACACAAAATACGGCAATATGCTCAAGCCAGATAAGCACGCCACCTTCCTGAAGGACCTCGAGGCCTTTACCGACGCGCTTGGCAGTTTGATCAAGCAGGGCCGCAGCACCATCGCCGAAGCTATGATCATCCAGAAGATGAAGGATCACGGCCCAGAGTCCCCGGAAACCAGAGACATGTTGATCAAGCAGAAGAGAGAGCTCCTCAAGGTGGAATCCCCTCACACGCTGCTGCACGCCAGGCTGTTCGAGGCGATGCAGGTTTCGTCCAAGTCTGGCCAGGGGGCCTAGGGCCTAGGGCCTAGGGCCCGGGAGCCTATGGCCTAGGGCCTAGGGCCTAGGGCCCAAGGCAAGGTCCTCGGTGCAGTGACGTGAGAAGGGTTTCGGCCAGCTAGCGGGCTAGCGGCTAGCCGCGGGCTAGCGGCTAGCTGGCTACCTTTCCATGAGAAAGCCATCTCCTTCAGGCGAGGAGGTAGGATGAAGAGGCGTGAGGGGGAGGGAGGAGGAGGAGGAGGAGGAGGAGGAGAGGATTTGGATCGGGAGCAGGGTTAGGGGTAAGGGGTAGGGTAGGGTAGGGGTAGGGAGTAGGGCGGAGGAGGAGGAGGAGGAGGAGAGGGGAGGAGGAGAAGGAGGAGGAGGAGAGGAGGAGGAGGAGGAGGAGGAGGAGGAGGAAGAGAGGGGGAATTGCCCAGGGTGGGGGGGAGGGAGAAGGGGGAGGGAGCGGGAAGGCTGCAGGATTCAGAAGGTGGCGGGAGAGAGGAGGACTTAGGATGAAGTTTTGGGAGGGGGAGGAGGAGTAGGAGGAGGAGGAGGAGGAGGAGGAGGAGGAGGAACAGCAGGAGGAGGAGGAACAGCAGGAGGAGGAGAAGGAGAGGAAGATACAAAATACACACGTCATGCAACCTCTGCGGCTCTGCGTCTCTCCGCCGGACCTTAGAGCACCTCCGAAAAGCTTCCGAGTTGCCCTCGACGCTCGTCGCTTTGCTTGCGGCTAGCGGATACCCGCCCCACGCCCCACGCCCAACGTCCCTACGCCCTACGTCCTACGTATCACGTATCACGTATCCCGTATCCCACCTCAGGCCCTGGGCCTTAGGCCCTGGGCCCTAGGCCCTGGGCGGGCCCTAGGCCCTAGGCCCTAGGCCCTATCCCCTATCCTAGTAGCTAGTAGCTAGTAGCTAGTCCCTAGTCCCTAGTCCCTAGTCCCTAGTCCCTAGTCTTCGACGCTCAGCGCTCGGCGCTCCTCGAGGACGTGGCGGACTTTTTTACGCCGTCGGCCCGTGCAGCTTGCATTGTGTGCAGGGCTCGAGCGCGTCACTGTCAGAGTACGCGAGTACCACGAGGCACGATGTAAGAGAAAATACTTCGTTTGTTGTATCTTGTAGTAGCGGGCGCAAGAGACTCTAGACTCTAGATTCCCACCGGGGGGAGTACCGCAATGCGGTTTGAGAAGGGCCCTCCCCCTCCTCCTCCTCCTCGCCCTTCTATTTCCCCTCCTCCTCCCCTGTCTCTTCCTCCCATTTCCTATTCCTTAGTCCCTAGTCCCTAGTCCCTAGTCCCTAGTCCTACTCCCTACTCTGCCCCCCTCCTCCTCCTCCCTGTCCTCCTCCTCCTTCTCCTCCTCCATGTCCTCCTCCTCCTCATCCTCCTCTTCCTCCTCCCACCCTTCCCCCATCCCCCATCCCCATGTCCCATGTCCGCCCTGGTGGTGGTCGCCCTCCTCTTCCTCCTCCTCCTCCTCCTTCTCCTCCTCCTGATCCCCCCCATCCTCCCCATCGATGCCTTGAATCGGGATGAGGCGCTGCGCGTTGCAGGTGTTGAGACTCTCTGAGCGTTCGTTGCCGGGACCTCCTCAGGCGATAGTCAGTCGATAGTCGAGATGGGGATCCACGGCTGAAATAGAAACCGAAATCCTCATAGGTCATAGGGCGGGGGGGGTCGGGGATAGTGGATAGTGGATAGTGGCTAATGGCTAGTGGCTAGTGGCTAGTGTCTAGTGTCTAGTGTCTAGTGTCTAGTGTCTAGTGTCTAGTGTCTAGTGTCTAGTGTCTAGTGTCTAGTGTTTGGTGTTTAGTGTCTAGAGTCTAGTGTCTAGTGTCCAGTGTCTAGTGTCTAGTGTCTAGTGTCTAGTACCTAGTACCTAGTACCTAGTACCTAGTACCTAGTACCTAGTAACGTAAGACGTAAGACAAGATGAGGACTCGGATAAAGGGATTCGGATAAGGAGCAACAGGAGCAGAAGGCCCAGGAGGAGGAGGGGGGAGGGGGGTTGGACCCAAGAACCCAAGAACAGGGGAGAAGAGGGGTGCGTTGAAGTATCGATCCGTTTCTTGATTTCTCTGCCACCCTGCCTGCCTTTTCGGTTCGAAGCCTTTAGGCTTTAGGCAGGCGAGCTGGGGCGAGCTCGCGATTTGAACAGGGTGCTCGTCGTCAGCGGGGATGGGCGACGACGTCGCGCCAAAGTTCGATTTGTTTGAAGCCCCTGAGCCGTGGTGGTTCTTCGGCCCGAATCTCGAGCAAACGACTCCCAAGACGCCGCTCCCGAAGTCACGGGCCCCGGCCCAGGACGCGGGACTGGGGACTGGGGCAGGCGGGCAGGCGCATGACAGATATGAGATATGGGACAGGAGGAGGCGGAGGAGGCGGAGGAGGAGGAGGAGTAGAGAGTAGAGAGTAGAGAGTAGAGAGTAGAGAGTAGAGACTAGAGAGTAGAGAGTAGAGGAGGAGGAGGAGGAAGAGGAGGAGGAGGAGGAGTAGGATTGATGGAATGAGCTCGGAGGACCTCAACTCTATGAGGCCCGCCGACCTTTTCAACGCGCCGGACGCACCGATCACCATCAAAAAAAAGAGGGTGAACAAACAGGCACCGAGATATGGGCAGACAGGGGCGTGGCTCCCAAAGTTACGCGACAAGAACAAGAGCAAGACTAACAAGAATAAGCCCACCGACGGTGTCGTGATTGTCATAGATGACGACAGTGACACGCCCTGAGTCGCACAGGCATGCGACGTCTAGAGTCTAGGGTCTAGGGGTCTAGGGTCTAGGGTCTAGGCTCTGGGCGCTCTCGAGAACATTCCGAGGGCTCTTGGAGCTGTCCGGGGGGCCTCAAGAGCTCTTCGTGCGGCTCTGTAGGTTGTGTGGCGCGGGATGCCGTCCACTTCGGAGGCCCATCGGCTGTGAAAAATGAAGGCGAGGTGCGAAGCTGCTACGTGCTACGTGCTACGTGCTACGAGCTACGAGCTACGAACGCATTGCTTGTGGATTCTGTTGTCGCAATGTTGGCTTCTCGGGGTTACCTGGTTACCTTGGGAGCCTGTTCGGGCCTTCAGCCTTTAGCCTTTAGCCTTTAGCCTTTAGCCGTTACCTAGGACCTAGGGGCCTCTGGGAGCGTCTTTGGGCCGTTATGGGAGCGTCTTGGGTCTCGGGGTGCATCGGGCGTCTGGGGTTCGGGGTCCGTCTTTGGGGATATTGGGCCATCTGGGCGGCCATCCGGGGCTGGGGGCTGGGGGTTTGTACTCCTCCTGCCTCGCTGTCTCCCTTCTCTTTCCTCCTCTCCCTCCTCCTCCCCCTCCGTTCCTGGCCCTCCTTCGGGAGGAAGGCCCAGGCCTTGTCAGCCGACGGTTTACGGTTTACGGTTTACGGTTTACGAGTTTACGAGTTCACGATTTACGATTTACAACGGTCCCAAACGGCCCAAGAGCATCGACGCGCCCCCACGACCCACGACGCCCCCAAAAAAATTCCACGAGGTCCAGAATTCGTTCTCAGAGGCTACCGGCTACCTGCTACCTCGAGGGCCCCCTGAGGCCTGAGGAAAGAACCAGCAAAACCTCGCAAAAACCTCGCCTATTCGAAAAGATGCCGTCTTATGCCCACAAGCTCCGGGCTCCAGAGGCTCCCCGACACGGCCCCGTGACGGCCCCACGAGGTGCCCCAGAGCCCAGAGCCCGGAGTCCTCCAGGACGGCTCCCAGAGCGCTCAGGGGCCTCCAAGACAGCTGCAAGAACGCTCGCGGGCTCACTCTTGCACCCTGGCATCCTGACTTGAACGCTGTAAGGTCGGTCGCCGAAACGACCTGACATGAGCACCTTAAGGCGCGAGGGTCTGGCATCCTCACCCTGGCGCCCGCGAGATGCGCATGCTTACGGCTTACGGCTTACGCCGTTAATCCGTAGCCATTTTGGCTCAACCGTGCGATCGGTTCGTCGGGCAGGCGCGGATGTCACGGATGGCGGATGGCGGATGGCCCCGCGCGCCCCCTGCATGCCCTCCGCGCCCAGTGATGCTGGGCGGCTCGGGCGAGCAGAGCTGGCAGCGGGCGGATCGGCTGGCAGCGCGCCTGGGGGCTTTTGAGGACGAGTGCCCAGGGGGCCGTCAGCTGTACCGCCGCCTGGCGGCGCTCATGTGGGGCGACAGCGAGAGCGACGACGACTCCGCGAGGAGCGGGGCGCGTCGCCGGGTGCGCCAGCGGACGGCCAGTGCTGCGACGGCCAATGCCGACAGTGCGACGCGCGCCAGTGCAGCGGCCAGTGCGACGGCCAGCGCGGCCAGTGCGATAGCTGCGGTGGCCAGCGCGGACAGTGCAACGGCCAGTGCGGACAGTGCGACTGCTGCGACGGCCAGTACGACGCCTGTCGCCACGGCCAGTGCGACGGCTGCAACCGCCGCGACGGCCAGTGCGACGGCCAGCGCGGACAGTGCAGCGGCTTGTGCGCCCAGTGCGACGGCCAGTGCGGACAGTGCGACGGCCTGTGCGGAAAGTGCGGCCAGTGCGACGGCCAGTGCGGACAGTGCGACGGCTGCGACAGTGCGACGGCCAGTGCGACAGTGCGACGGCCAGTGCAACAGTGCGACGGCCATTGCGACAGTGCGGACAGCGCGGGCAGTGCGACAGTGCGACGGCCAGTGCGACGGCCAGTGCGACGGCCAGTGCTACAGTGCGACGGCCAGTGCAGACAGTGCGACAGTGCGACGGCCAGTGCGACTGTGCGGACAGTGCGACAGTGCGACGGACAGTGCGACGGCCAGTGCGACGCTTACGACGGCCAGTGCGACGGCGGCGACAGCCACTGCGACCGCTGCGAGGGCTGCGACGGCCAGTGCGACGGCTGCGTCTGCGGGCATCCAGCCGCTGCAGCTGCTGCCGCTGACGCGGTCCAGAGCGCCTGGGCGTGCCGGGCGCGGGGGCCAGGGGTGGTGCCCGCGACCGCCTCGGAGGTCCGTGCGATGGGACATCGCGCGGGAGGAGGCCGAGATGGTGCTGGGCGGGGTCACGGACGACTCCGCGATCGTGTTGAGGCCGTGCCTGGACGTCTCGGCGGAAACGTTGCTGGAGCGAGTGGCGTCGGGCCTGCGGGGCGCTGCAGAGGTCGGCGACGGCACGGCGTACATCGGCAGCGCATCGGACCCGTCCTGGAGGTGGAGAGGTGGGCGGTGCTATCGCGGAGACGCCTGTCTCCCTGAGTACATGCCCGGGCACTGCCGCCGCTGGCGGACAATGATCGCCCTCGGCAGCTGGCCCGACCGCGATTGCAGAATGGCCGAGGTAGCAGCGCTGAACGCCGCCGTGCATAGTGGCCAGCTCCTCAATCGCGCGCTCGATGCGAGAGGCCTTGGCACGCGGCCCCACGCGTACTCATTTGTGTACCTGTGTTTCCATGCCGTGCACGAGCAGATAACAAAGGAGGGAGGGAGGGAGGGGGGAGGGAGGGAGGCAGGGAGGGAGGTAGGAGGTAGGAGGTAGGAGGTAGGAGGTGGGGAGAGAGCGCAATACGCTATACGCTATACACACATACATACATACATACATACATACATACATACATACATACACACACACATACATACATACATACATACATACATACATACATACATACATCTACATACATACCTACATACATACATACATACATACACACATACATGAATGCATGCATGCATGCATGGACACATCCACACATACATACAACCATACACACAACCATACACACATACATACATACATACATACATACATACATACATACATGCACACATACATACATACATACACACAACCATACATACACACATACATGCATGCATGCATACATGCATACATGCATACGTACATACACACATAGATACACACATACATACACACATGCATGCAAACATACATACCTACACCCATACATACCATACATCCATACATACATACATGCATGCATGCATACATACATACATACAAATGTACATACATGTATGCATACATGTATACATACCTGCATACCTACATACCTACATACCTACATACCTACACACCTATATACTACCTACCTACCTACATACATACATACATACAGCATACAGGAAGCTCGGGGTTGAGGGTTGAGGACGGAGGAGATCCGCCGCCGCCGCCGTCGCCATCGTCATCGTCGTCGCCTTCGTTGCCGTCGTCGTCGTCGTCGTCTTCGGCCCCCTGGAGGGACCCCTTGGCGCCTGAAGCAGCGCGAGGGAACGAAGACGACGACGACGACGTCGACGCGACGACGACGGCGACGACGACGATGGCAGCGTCCGCGTAGCGGCCCCGCACGAATTTCGGCACACCCCTTCGCGTAACCGCGGAACCCCGCCAGCCGCCAGCCCAATCAGAAGCCCTGCCCATGAGAGCTGGCGGAAACTGGCACGAAGGGACAGATATAGTGTATAGTGGACCAAAGTGGGGGAGCTCTTTTGGAGGGTCTTGGGGTCCTCTTGGGGCTCTTGGGGGGGGGGGGGGTCTCTTTGGGCATTATTGTGGCTCTCTTGGGGCCCTCTTGGGGGCCATGGAAGGCACCTTGGGGCCATCTTGGAGGTCATCTGGGAGGTCATCGAACAAAAAATGTTGTTCCCATATCCCATATCTGCGCCCCCCCCCCGTGTGGCCATCAACACCGCCTCTTGGGGCCTTCGGGCGCTCTTCGGCGCTCTTAGGTCTTGGGTCTTGGGGCCGTCTTGAGGTCTTAAGGGCCTCTTGGGCTCCTCTTGGGGCATTCTTGGGCCATCTTGGGGCCATCTGGACGCCTCAAACGCGCGTCGGAAGAGGATCATAATTGTTCCTTCGGTTTTTGGAAGATTTTGGCCTCTTGGATATTGGAGGGGTCCTGAGGGGTCTCCGAGAGCACTTGAAACAGTCATGTGGCCATCTTGGGGCCTCTTGGAGGCATGACGTAGGTTATATTGAGCTATCTAGCTATCTTGCGTTACCTTGAGCCAT
>CAUYUJ010015616.1:946944-949444 GCA_963575745.1 Prorocentrum cordatum
GACGGGATGGAATTCGCCGCTGTTGCGGTTGGGGGCGAGAACTAGACGATGCACGCGCGGGTGCCAGTCTTCGCGAAGTTCACTGCTCTGCGCGCGGGCGAGCGGCTTTTCCTGCCGCGCGCATAGGCAGCCGATAAGCAGAGAGCCGCGGAGACGTGGGCAACCGACGCTAAGCAAAGCCAAGTCCAGGAAGGAGGTCGTCCGCAAAAGGGCCGCGAAGGCGAAGGCGAAGTCGAACGCAAGGGGACCACTCGGGGTCGCCAGCCACGAGGACACATGATGTCGCGGTTGAGGGGCGCTGCAGTTGCGGATCCCGCCAAGAGCAGGAGGACGAGGCGGAGGAGGGGAGAGGCAGGAGGGCGAGGAGGAGGAGGAGGAGTAGGAGGAGGACGAGGAGGAGTCGGCCCGTTGGGCGCCGCAGTTGCGGATATGTCGGACAGGTGGCATGTGGCGTTGAGCAGCAGGAGAAATGTGTGGCGATCCTCATGATCCTCCTCATCATTCTCCTCATCCTCCTCCTCCTCTTTCCTCCTTCCCCTGCTTCCTCTTTCTCCTGCCGCTATGAGCCGCGAAAGCAAGTCAAGTTTTGTCCCCGGACAGAGATGAAGACGAGGGTTTTCTTTTCGTTGTTTCCCCCAGAATCGAGCGTTGGGCCGGCGGAGTCGTGTTTGATGGTGTCCCGAGCGAAACGCTGGCTTTTGAAATTACGATAAATACATCAGATGGTAAAGTACAACATGTTCGTGTGTCGCGGATGTTTCGCGCGAAGCGATTGTTTTGCATAATTTGCTGACGATGCCTCGAGCGCAGTGCTTGTTATGTGTTATAGATTGTTCCTCTTCTGGGGACTGGACTTCACATGATGTCTCAGGTGAAATCTTTGCTTTCACGTGCCCAGTTCTGGAGGATGACCCTGGCGATACGCTTGGTTTCACGTGTCCAGGCTGCCGAGACAGATGTCTAGCATCAGGAGTTGTTGAGGATGTCTCTGGCGAGACGCTTCTTTTCACGCGTCCAGGACGCACAGGCAGACGTCGAGCATGAGGATGTGTTGAGGATGTCTCGAGCGACGCGCTTGGTTTCACGTGTCCAGGTCGCCCAGGCGGGTGTCTTGCATGAGGACGCGTTGAGAACGTTCCAAGCGGAAGGCATGCTTTCACGTGTCCAGGCCGCCCAGGCGGATGTCTAACAAGAAGATGTGTTGAGGATGTTCCCGGTGAGATGTTTGCTTTCATGTGTCCAGGTCGCCCAGGCGGATGTTTTGCTTGAGGGGGTGTCGATCTAGTCTCGAACGAAGCGCCTGCTTTCATGTGCGCAGGCCGCCAAGACGGATGTCTAACATGAGAATGTGTTGAGGCTGTCTCGAGCGAGCCGATTGTTTTCACGTTCCCAGTTGGCCCAGGCGGATGTCTAGCATGACGATGTGATGGGAGCGTCTCGAGCGAGACGCTTGGTTTCACGTGTCCAGGCCGCCCAGACGGGTGTCGAACATGAGGATGTGTGGGGGATGTCTCGAGCGAAAGAATGTCTCGAGCGAGAGGTTGGTTTCACGTGTCCAGGTTGCCCAGACAGATGTCTAGCATGAGGATGTGGAACGTCTCGAGCGTGACGCTTGGTTTTCACGTGCCCATGCCGCCCAGGCGGATGTTGAGGATGTCTCCAGCCAAACGCTTGTCAAAGTAGAACGCATCGCAGTCCAATCCCGCTCGTCCGTGTGGCCTCCCCTGGCGCGCCCGCGCGTCCCCTCGCGCGTCCCTTGCGACGTTCTGGCGTGACGTGCCCTGGCACGCCCCCTAGCACGCCACTCGGCGTGGCAGGTTCACTGGACCGTTCTCTGTCGTGTTTCCTGGCTCGTCCCCAGGCGTTTCCCCTGCCCGTTCCGTGGCGCGCCCCTTGCAACGTCCCTTGGAATGAAGTCCTCTGGCCGTACCATGGCACGCGCCTTGGCACGTCACGTGGCAGGTCCCTGGCACTTTCAGGGCACGTCCCCTGATACGTCCCCTGACACGCCCCCCCGGCGCATCCGTTATTGCGCCCCTAGCACATCTTGTGGCGCGCCCATGAGCCTGTGCCCCGTGTCGTGTCGTTCCTTTTCGGAGTTGAGTTAGATGTTGAGGTCGAGTTTTACGAACGTCCCGCACGTTTCCACTTCAAGTAGCTGTGGGGCAGTTTCTACGTGCTCAGGCAGCTCGAGCTTAAGCTCCAGATCAGTGCGGTCAGGACTCGGATGCACAGGAGGACTCGATCCACAACGCTCGAGAGCACAATCGCGACATGGCAACGCAATTCAGCATGGCGCAGCACAGCACAGCCTTTGGCACGATACATCAAGAACGATACGTTGAGCATTGCAGGTGCCCGTCGCCCAATTCTGTAGGTGTCTTGAAAACGTTGCCATTCTGCACATGTCTGTATTCTTTTCTGGGTTCGTGGGTAGACCGTGTCCGTTTGTTTTGCGTTGTGTTTTCAATGCTTTTTAATGTCTGTGCATCGTCGTCCG
>CAUYUJ010015616.1:954444-956944 GCA_963575745.1 Prorocentrum cordatum
GTGCTCTCCAGGGAGCCTCGCTGGGACTCGTGCTTTGCCCTCACGCAGGCTGGAGAAGCTCTCGGCGCCTCGATGCGTCCGTACCCGCCAGGAAGGCTCTGCGATCGCCAGTGGGCGTTGCGCTGCTGTCGTCGCGAGCAGCAGCCGTGCACCCACAACCACCCCGCGACGCGCCCCGCGACTCGCCCCTTCCCCTCGAAGAAGCAAAGACGCCATGAACAGAAACTCTTGGCGCTCCGCGCGAATGTCTTGGATCCGCGCCTGGGCCCCCCGGCGGCGCCTCTGGCGCGGCCCCTGGCGCGCTCCGCGCGACAGGGAGGGGGTGTCCGGCGCGATTCCCAGAAATCCGCGCGGAGCGCCAGATGTTTATGCTTGTGTGGTGTTTCTTCTCCTGCAACCCCACCCATCCACCCCCTCCACCTCTCCTCCCCGCGCGACGCGCCCGCGACAGGGCTGCGACCCGCCCCGCGACCCAGTCGCCCGCGACCCCCTCCCCCCCCCCCCAGACGCGCATGCACGTGGTCCGCCCTGCGATACCGACGGCCCGTCCGCGACCCGCCCGCACTGCTTGGCCTTGAAAATCAGGATGGGACAAAAACACACAGACACAGTTAATCGGCGATCCACAGGAAAATAGGGCAAGTGGGGGGGAAGACGAAAGCCCAGAAAATATAGGAAAATAGTGGGAATCCTGTTTTTTTGTGTCTATTACATTAACTTGTGTGTCCCAGGGCCCCTTCAGAAAAGCTCACAGTGTCTCCTGTGGTGGGCCTGTCTGGCATGGCCATGAGCACCCGTGCTGTTTGTCCCTGGAAAGGGTACGTTTAGCGATAAACAACGACGTCGCGTAATTAGGGCTGGCGAAGTCAGATTGTGAAGATGTCCCGAGCGAACCGTTGATGTTTGACAGTCCGACTGATAAAACACAGGGTACCGTCAACATTTCTGGTTGTTGCGCATGTCTCCAGCGAAACGCTTGTTTTGTAGAATGTGTTGAAGATGTCTCGAGCGAAACGCTTATGTTGTGATATTGGTTGTTTCTTTCCTGGGGGCCAGAACTCAGAGAATGTCTCATGTGAAATGCTTGTTTTCACGTGCCCAGGTCTTGAGGATGTCTCGAGCGACACGCTTGGTTTCACGCGTCCAGGTTGCCCAGGCAGATGTCTAGCGTGAGGATTTGTTGAGGACGTCTCGAGCGAGACGCGTTGTTTCACGCGTCCAGGTTGCCCAGGCAGATGTCTAGCATGAGGATTTGTTGAGGACGTCTCGAGCGAAACGCTTGTTTTCACGCGCCCAGGTCGCCCACGCGAGTGTCATGAAGATGTGTTGAGGATGTCTCGAACAAGACGCTTGCTTTTGCGTGTCCAGGTCGCCGGGCGGATTTTGTAACATGAAGATGTGTTGAGGATGTTCGAGCGACCCGCGTGTTTTCTCGTGACCAGGTCGCCCAGGCGGATGTCTAACATGAGGGTGCGAAACGCTTGCCGCAGTAGAGTGCGTCTCAGTCTAACCCCGCCCGTCCGTGGGACGTCCCCTGGCGCGCTACCGCGTCCCCCGGCGCCTCCCTGACGCCCCCTAGCACGCCACTCGGCGTGGCACGTTCCCTGGCTCGTCCTCTGTCGCGTTTCCTGGCTCGTCCCCAGGCGTTTCCCTTGCCCGTTCCTTGGCGCGCCCCTTGCAACCTCCCTTGGCATGGCGTCCTCTGGCCGCCCCATGGCACGCGCCTTGGCACGTCCAGTGGCAGGTCCTTGACACGTCCAGGGCAGGTCTCCTGATACGTCCCCTGACACGTCCCCTGGCGCACCCCCCATTGCGCCCCTGGCACATCCTGTGGCGCATCCGTGAGCCTATGCCCCCTGCCGTATCTTTCCTGTTCGGAGCTGAGCTCGATTTTCAGATCGAGTGGGTTGAACGTCCTCCACGTTTCCATGTCAACTAGACCTGGGGCAGCTACTAATTCTGTGCTCAGGCAGCTCGAGCCTAAGATCCAGACCCGTTCGGTCAGGACTCCAGCCTTCGAGAAGCCCCCTGCGGCTCTAACGAGGCGCAGAACGCTTCTCGACATTTTCGAGGCTCTTCTGAGCCTTCTGAGACACCGGGCGAATATATATATATATATATATATATATGTATATATGTATATATATATATATATATATATATATATATGCGCATGCTCGGCGACTACACAAAGGGCATGCTTGCGCCGGTGGCGTGGTTTGCGGTCGGCGCCGTTGGGGCTCTGGGGGGCACGACGCTTTCCTCGTCGGGCCTCCTCGGGGCGCGGGAGAACTCTGTCGAGGTCCCCGCGCGCCCCAAAAAGGGTGCCCCCCGGGATGTTCCCCAGGGTGCCCGTTGCAAACCGCAGCCTCTGCAAACCACGCCCCGGAGTCGTCGAACCCTGGCCGGGCCCGTCTTGGGCCCAGGGGCGGTGCCTGTGCCTCCCCGGCATGGCCGGGGGGGGGAGGGCGTACGCACACGTCATGGGCTCAGGATGGAC
>CAUYUJ010015616.1:959444-1004444 GCA_963575745.1 Prorocentrum cordatum
GTAGAAGCTAACCCCGGGTCAGGGGCCGGACCTCTGGGGCATCGTCGGATGTCTGGAAAGAAGTCGCGACTGTAGCCTGTTCCACGATTTCGGCCTCTTGGGGCCGTCTCCCCGTTCCCAGCCAGGGCCTTCGAAAAGCGACTCGGGATACAAAAACAACCCCGGGGAGGGTCGAGATCCCACGGAGCCCACGTCACGCAAGGAATGCGGCGTGGAAGGGGCGGGGAGGCGGGAAGGAGGGACCACTTTGCTTCCTCTTCCTCCATCCTCCCTCCCTGTGCATCTCGTCCCTTTTCCTCCCCCCCTCATCCTCACCTCCTCCTCGGCCTGGATCGGGGGTGCGTCGCGTGCGGCCGCCGCTCAGCGCGTCGCCTCGCCTCGCCTTACGTGGGGCGGGTCCCTCTACAGGAAAAATGTTCAAGAACTGTCAAAAATAATAGAATCACGATTTTCCGTGCCGTGCTAAAAAGTGTAAACACATAAAATGTAGTCTGATCATCATCATCATCGTCATCATCACCATCATCATCAGCAGCATCATCATCTTCATCACCATCAGCATCATTATCATCATCAGCAGCATCAACATCATCATCAGCATCGTCATCATCAGCAGCATCATCATTATCATCCTTCCTCATCCCCCGTCCCCCTCCCCTTTCTTCTCCCTCTTCCCTCCTGGTCCCTCCTCCTCCTCCTCCTCCTTCCTTCTCCTTCTCCTCCTCCCTCCTCCCTTCTCCGTCCTCCCTGAGGCGCCTCCGCAAGCATCGAAAGCGGCAGGGGATGAAGTCAACCCCGAGCGCCGCCCTGCTGCGGGTCTCGGTCAGACGTCACGTGACAGGTCCGCCGCAGGCGTTGTTCTTCTTCGTATTGCTATTATCATAATTATTTTTATTCGCTCGTATTATTATTATTACTAGTATTATTATTACGATTATTATTATTACTATTATTATTATTCGTCGCTCTTGTTTCTTCTTTGTATCACTATTATTATTATCATTATTATTATTTTTATTATCATTATCATTCGTCGCTCGGCTCTGATGTGCGCCCTCTCGCCTCGCAGGGCCAAGAGCAGCCCGCGAGCATGGGGTCCGACGTCGCCGGCGCCGGGCGCCGGCGCCCCGCCGCTGGGGCACAGGGCAGGGCCACGCCCGAGCGTTGTTGGCTGCAAAAAAAAAAAGAGTGGACAGGTCTCTGGCGAGGGTCACCCGGCGGGTGCTGGCGGAAGGGCGGCGGCTCCAGGCCTCCCAGATGTGAAGCAGTGGCGCAGAGTCCTGGCACGCCTATAGCCCTACCAAGCAATGTTCCAAGAATCCTTTTGGTGGTTTCCACGAACTGTTCTTAGAACATGTCTGGTTGAGATTGCCTTGTTTTAACACATCGGGTTCATGTTCTAAGAACATCGTATTTGTTATTCGAACATTTCTGGGTTCTAAGAACATTTCGTGGTAGGACTATAGGAATGCCGGGACGGTCGGTCCCTGCTCAAAGATGGGGTCCGAGCAGACGGGGTCGGAGGATCGCGCCACATCACCTCTTATAGCACACCACAGCACTTGCACACCACAGCACTTGCACCCGTGGCGTTGCGCCTCATAGCACACCATAGCACTTGCACCATTGGGTACAATGGCTTGGTCACTGGAGCAGGCGAGGCGGGCGATGTAACGAATACAGATGATGCTGATGATGATTATGATGATGACGATGTTGATGCTGATGATAACGATGCTGATGGTGATGAAGATGATGATGCTACTGATGCTGATGATGCTGATGATGATGATGTCGATGATGATGGTGCCGATGCTGATGATGGTGATGATGCTGATGATGATGCTGATGATGAAGCTGCTGATGATGATAATGACGATGGTGTTGCTGATGATGAGGATGACATGGATGGTGGTGATGATGATGATGGTGATGATGTTGTTGTTGTTGATGATGATGATGATGATATCCATGATGGTGTCCACGATTATGATTAGTGTTAGGATGATGATGACGATGATGATGATGCTAATGAAGATGAGGATGGTGATGATGAGGATGGGGGTGAGGATGAGGATGATGCTGATGATGATGATCACGGAAACGACGATGATGTTGATGATGATGAAGATGCGGGGGAAGAGGAGGAGGAGGAGGAGGATGAGGATGGGGATGAGGATGATGGTCATAATGGTCATGTTGGTGATGATGATGATGACGGTGATGACGATGATGATGATGTTGTTGATGGTGATGATGATGATGACGGTGATGACGATGATGATGATGTTGTTGATGGTGAGGATGATGATGACGGTGGTGGTGGTTGTAATGACTATGCTGATGTTGATGATGCTGGTGATGTTGGTGTTGCTGCCGGTGGTGCTGCTGCTGCTGCTGCTGCTAATGATGATGATGATGATGATGATGATGATGATGATGATGATGATGATGATGATGATGATGATGATGATACTGTTGCTGCTGCTGATGATGCTGATGATGGTGGTGATGATGATGAAGCGCGATGTACAGGACGGCATCCAATGGATTTGGCGTTTTGCCAGACAGTGGTTACACATCGGGTATATGACTTGCCTTCGCAGGAACTTGGCGCGAGTTCAGGAGTCCTGGCTAGTCGCTGGCTCACTGCCGCCCCGTGGCCGCCCTGTTGCCGCCCCGTTGCCACCGCGTTGCCGCCGCGTCGGCTTCCCACTGCCGCCCCCTGTGCCGCCCAGTTGTACCCCGGTCGTGTTGCATTACGTTGCTTTGTATGGATTTGCATCCATCTGTCTTGCATTGTGTTCCGTTGTGTTGCGCCGACTTGCATTGCGTTTTCGTGTTACATTGCAGAGAATCGGTGTTTGTCGCTGTTTTTGTTTTGCGCTGCTCTGCATTGCCTCGCGTTGCTTCGCTTTGAGCCGGATCGGTTTGCCCTCCGCTCCTTCCCCCCCTGCCCCCTGGCCTCCTCTCTCCTCTCCTTTGGCTCCTCGCTTCTCTACGCCTTGCCCCACCTCGAGGCAGCGGAGTCGTGCTGCCTCCCGCGCGTGTGCGGACGCTTGGCCTGCGCAGTGTGCATTGCTCGCGTGCCTTCGGAGCCACGGAGTGCTTCCTATGTTTCTGCGTTCTCTTCTTTCTAGTTAGTGTTTTTTTGTTTGCGGTTGTTAGTTCTCTTCTGCGCCTTCTGCGCAGGTGAAGTTCCTGTCCACGCTGCAGAATTGCCGCCTGCGCGCGGGCCGAGCGCTCGCCGAGCACTACGAGCGGGGGGGAGGGCGGCGCCGGCTCGCGCGGGTGGCCACGGGCTCTTCGGGCAGAGCCCAGGGCTTGGCATCGCTCGGACGTGTGCATTTTTCCTTCGGCGAGGACCATCGAGGAGCATCCTTGATCATTTGGCGGGAAAACCACGCACGAAACCGAACAAAAGCACAGGGAATGGACGTCCGAGCGATGGCCAGAGGGGTCCCAGTCCTGAGACAGGGTCGCGCGTGTCAACGCGGCTGCGACCCCAGCGCGGGCGTTCAAGGCTGAACGCCGCCAGTGGCCCAGAATCGGCCACGATCGGCGGATCTCACGATCGAGAAGCCGCCGATCGTGCGAGGTCAAGCGGGCGGCGCTGTCGTCACGCCGAGTTCAACCAGGGTCGTCGCGATGAGTGCAGCCGGCAGGTCACGGGGTTCAGCGCAAACAGGGCTCCGCCAGAGTGCCGTATTCTTGCTTGATCCTACAAAGCTGGAGTCTGTCAGGAGGGGGAGAGAAACACACAGACATAATGAATCGTCGATCCCCAGGAAAATATGGGAAACCATGGGAAGTGGGAGGGGAGACGAAATCCCAGAAGATATGGAAACATAGGGGGAATCCTTGGATTCGTGTTGCTTGTGTGTCCCTGGGCCCCTTCAAGAGCTGGAGTCTGGCCAGACCGAGCTGGGGGGGCCCTTCGCGGCCCTGCTGGGGGGGGGGGTCTTTACATGTGGGCTGGCCGAGCCGGGTTTCGGACGCCCCCCCCGAATCTGTGCATTTGGACGCCCTGCTCGCCTCCAGGGTGCCCTGGTTTTTCGTGGGTGTCGACGGTTTTGCTATGGAAAGCGTGACGCTCCCACGCCAAACATCAGTGGACGTCTTGGGGTCTCGGGGTTGGGTTTCTTGCGGAAGGTTCCTTGTGGGTTGGCCCCCGATGTAGGTTCGGCACGAAAGAACTGGGTACGGAGAAAATGGGTACAATGCCCAACAGCAGTACCCATTTCGGGCGTCCAAAGTGCAGCGCTGTTGTTCTACTCCAGACCTCCTAGATGGGGGCGGAGTAGATGGGGTCGGAGGATCGCGCCGCATCGCCGATGCATCGCCGATATCGCTCGATGTGCAACCCGATTTGCTTCACGTCGACGTCGACGATACATCGCCGACGTCGATGATACATCGCCGATGCATCGCCAATGTATCGGCAATGCGGCGCGATCCTCCGACCCCATCTACTCCGACTCCATCTAGGAGGCCTCTATCTACGTAGGCTGGCCGAGCCAGGTTTGCGCTGAGCCAGGTTAGTCTACACTTGGTGAGTGCCTCGTGCAGATTCCGGGTCCCAGGCTTCAGCTACAGTAGGCCCAGGTTATGATTGCGAATGGGGCAGCACGTGTCTAAGCATCAGCTAGCGTCGATCCAAGGACTCGGCGCGGTCCTCCGAGAGACAATGTTAGTGTTTGTTTGTTTCTCACTGTAGTGCAGTCTGACGTCTGGTCGTGCTGCGTGTCCCTCGCTCCACACAGGTAGAGGCCTGTGGCTCCACCGTGCAGCACGCGCCCGCAGCCGCCCGCTTTCCCGCCCGAGGAGTCTTCCTACAGGCCTCTTGGCATCGCCCGGGCGTGTGCATTTTTTTCGGCGAGGACCAACGAGGACCATCCTGGACCATCGAGCAAAAACAACACGCACGACACCGAAAAATGCACGGGAAATGGACGTCCGAGCGATGGCGAGGCTTGTGACAGCAACCGAGGTGGTTCGGAGCGGCAGTGCGCTTTGGGTCCGAGGACGTGGACACGGGGGGCAGCTCTCTGGGCCGCGGATCTGCGCAGCGGGGCACGCGGCTCGCGCTGCACAGGCCGTGGAAGAGATTGTGGTTTGGTTGAGAAGCCTTCTCCCTTGCCCTTTACCCTGGCATCGCTCGGACGTCTGCATTTTTTCCTAGCGAGAGCCATCGAGGACCATCCTGGACCATCGAGCAAACAAAACACGCACTTAACCGAAAAATGCACGGGAAATGGACGTCCGAGCGACGGCGAGTTTACCCCTCCGTCAAAATCCCGTGGTGGCCCCACAGCCAGGGGTCCTTCGATCTGCTGCGCTCCGGAGGTCCAGGTTCAGGTACGTCGTGCGGTGTTCCACGCAGTCCAGGTTTTCACGTCCTTCACGGTACGCGGTATCTGCAGAGTTGGGCAATTAGTTATTGATCATGGTCTTGATGATGGTGTTGCTGCTGCTGCTGATACTGATGATGATGATGATGATGCTGATGATGATGATGATGATGATGATGATGCTGATGATGCTGATGATGATGATGACGCCGTTGATGGTGATGATGATGATGATGATGATGATGATGATAAGGATGAGGATGAGGATGAGGATGATGATGAGGATGAAGATGATGATGATGGTGCTGATGTTGATGCTGATGACGACGCCGTTGATGATGATGACGATGATGACGATGATGATGATGATGATGATGACGATGACGATGACGATGGCGATGACGATGACGATGATGATGATGATGATGATGATGATGATGATGATGATGATGATGATGATGATGATGATGTTGATTATTGTGGTGGTGGTGGTGGTGGTGGAGGTGGTGGTGGTGGTGGTGGTGGTGGTGATGATGATGATGATGAGGAGGAGGAGGTCTTCATCCCGCTGGAATTGGGAGAGCGCATCGGCGGGCGCTGTCAGACGCGCGTGGGCGGCAGCAGCTCCTCGGGAGCGGCATCCGCGGCAGCGGCGTCTGGGCCTCTCGGGGGGGCCGCGCCCCTCGTGCCCGTCCTCGGCTGATGTCGGGCGTGTCCCCCTACGGGGGGATTTTCGACGAAACATCAAAAGTACCACAAACATGTCCCAAAAAGGTAAAACAGATACCCCAAGAATAGTCCCCAGACTATTTGTTGATTATTTCTGTTTTTTGGGGGAATTTTGCATCTTTCGTCGAACATCCCCCTGTAGGGGGACAGGCCCGACTTAATCCTCGGCCCACCTGCGGGACAAGAGGCAACGGGGCTAAGTCGGGCGTGTCCCTCTACAGGAGGAATATTCCAAAACAGTAAAAAATAGACTAATGACGACTTTTTGAGTGCTTTTGATGGAATTTGAAGTATGTTTGACACTATTTTCAGTTTCTCGTCCAGGATCCGCCTCTGGGGGGACACGCCCGACCTGACAATGGGGGCAAGACTTCGCGGAGGCGCAGGGGGCTCTTCGGCAGGCGGGCTGGCGTCTGAGAAATTGCCAGCAATGGTGCAGCAATGCCCTCTCGCCAAGGGCCCTCTTCAGAAGTCCATACTGGTCGTTTTCTTGTTCCCCCCCAGTGTAGCGCTCCCTACCCGAGTCCAACCTCCACCCCTCTCCTGGTAACGCTAAAGATCGTACTGGGGGAGGGGCCTGGACCCCCCCCCCTACATGCAGTGGTGCACGCAGGCGATTGACGCGCCGGTGGCGCCGACGCACCC
Organism: Prorocentrum cordatum; assembly: GCA_963575745.1. Classification (NCBI taxonomy): domain Eukaryota; class Dinophyceae; order Prorocentrales; family Prorocentraceae; genus Prorocentrum; species Prorocentrum cordatum. The sequence goes on from CAUYUJ010015616.1 coordinate 966,170, forward strand.
TGGCGGGTGCACGCCACGGTTGCTGGTGCCGTTACCCTCGCGCCCGACCCCCCCCCGCCCAAGGTAACGATTGTTGCCCGAGAAAGCAGAGCACGATCACATGCAAGAGCGCATTTTGATAGCAGCAGGTGGCCGTTTGAAAGATAGCCGTCCGAAGAGCTCAAACAAGGAGGACTGCACTCTCCCGGGTCACAGACATGGGAGATGCCCCGCCACGACGAGAAACAAAGACAATCCAACACCAAGCTTACATTAGAAGTTCCTTCGGACACCACCCAATTTCCGAAGATTCTCGGGGAATCCCAGATCGCACCCGAACACCATTCTTGGGACTGCAACGCTGCGAATCAGTATGGATGCTGCGTCCTGTCGGAACCCTTGTCGTCAGGGGGACCCCTTGTCGTCAGGGCTGGACGCAGCTCTCGAAACCAGTCCGTGTGGGATCCCGGGAGAGGTCCCAGGATCGGTGTTGACCCGCTGTGGTCTCAATTCGGTTCGCTCCGATTGGCACGAACTGGAAAGCTGCAGCCGCGGGTCGACGCGTTCTTCACTGTCCGTTTGCCTCTTTGGTTGGATCTGGCAGAGGTCTTGGTCAGCAGAGTCCTGCTCCACGGGGCCCTGACTGCAGAAGGTCCTCCTCCAGCGAGGAGGGCCGCGATGCCCCCCGAGCAGGAAAGGAGCGGACGTGCTGCTCGGGCGGGACGCCGCAGAGCAGAGACCCCACACCACCCCCGGGACCCCCTCTGGCCGCCCCGCCCAGGGCTGGCGGTGGTATCGATGTTCTTTTTGGCATCGCTGCATTGCGGCTGCTGGCCCTGCCCCTGGATGCGCCCGCGACGTCGCCCCGCGCCGCTGCCTAAGGCTGCCCCGCAGCCTGGCCTCCCCGCCCGTTCACCGCGGCACCGCCGGGTGAGGGCGTTCTCCCACCCTCCGTCCACCTCCGCGACCGCCCTCTTTCGGCCCTCCCCTCCTTCATGCGGGACAGCTCACATCGCTTCAGCCTGGATTATTCGACGCGCGAGCGGATCGGTGCTGCCTCGGCGCGACGGAAGAAAACATGTGTTGTTTTGTCCCTAGGCGAGGACCATCGAGGGCCATCTTGCGCAAACGCACGCGCGCAAAACCGAAACATGCACAGGGAATGGACGTCCGAGCGATGGCAAGTCTTCGCTTTCCCCCTCAGGGGCATCGTTTATTTTGGGGGGGTCCACGTGGAACGCGTCGACTCCCCAAGCGACAAGAAATTGCCGGGACGGGCCCGATGGCCCACCCCGCCCCGAAAACCTGCGGTGTGAATCTCGGGGGCACATGGCCGATTTATTTCGGCGACGCATCCCCGCTCCCAGCTCGATGTGTCCCCCGTGCACCGGAACCCCACAACGTTATGATGGTCCAGCTTACTTCATCCTCGATCACAGAAGCTTCGAATCGAATCTGTCGGGTTTTCACGTGTTCGGCCATGAGAATCGATACTCGTTCGACAGTTTGCCAGCGCGTCGGGCATGCACCGTTTCGATGTTTCTGCGGGTGTTCGAAAGTAGTTTGGGGATTGGCCATCAAGTACGATGGGGAAGCCACAACCGTATCGTTGCGCCCCCCGTCCCCCCTCCCTGCTCCTGGGCAGCGGGGCCCCCTGGCCTTTGGCATCGTTTGGGGGTGTGCACTTCTCTTGGGCAGCGACCATCGAGGAACAGCCCGGACCCTCGTGCGAGCAGTGGGCGTTCAAAACCGCGAAGACGAAGGAAACACACAAAACAAGAACATCTGGATAATGAACAACCGACCGAGCGATGGCGACGGCCCGCGTGCGGCACCCCGCGCCGCACCGTTTTCGGCCTGCCACCCTTCGAGCAGGTGGTGAAACGCTCTGGCTTGCCCATAGGCCCAGCAAACAATGTTGTAAAAACCGTTTTGTGGCCTGCGCGAAATATTCTTAGAACACTTTCAGGGGTGGATTGCTCCCCCACCCTGACACGTCGATTGGCGAATTGGCCGTTTCCGGTTCGCGAGAGGGCGTCGCGGCCGTCATTTTTGCGGGTCCAGGTCTGTCGGTTTCGGTTCCAGGCCGTTTTCACTAAAGAGAGGTTTGCCGCATTGAGGTTTGTCCACCGCCGACACTTCGGGCTGAGACTGTTTTGTTCCAACACGTCGGGATTCTGCTCTGGGGACCTCGTTCTTTTTCTCAGAACATGCTTGGATTCTGCAGGCATGCCGCAGCTGGCTTATAGGAGTGCCAGGACGGCCGGTCCCTGCTCACAACCCCTCCCCGCACGCCGGCCGGCGGGAGGAGCAGCAGCAGAGGGAAAGCGGCGAGGCGCACGAGCCGCAGGCGCCGTCGCCCCGCCCGGCGCCCGCGGCGGCGGAAGGCCTGCTGCGCAGCAGGGCCGGGCCCAAACTCAAACAGTGGCGAAGCGTCCCGGCTCGCCTATAGGCCTACCGCAGAATGTTTTTAAGAACGGCTTGTGGTTTCCACGAAATGTGATCTGAACACTTCTGGCTTAGACTGTTTTGGTTTGACACATCGGTTTATGTTCTAAGAACAGCGTTTCTGTTATTGCAACAGTTTTGGGCTCTGAGATAATTTCGTGGTAGGCCTACAGGAATGCCGGGACGGTCGGTCCCTTCTCAACAAACGTTGTTTTGCTGGACTTCGGCTGTGGTGTGTGTTCGCCTTGGGAGGGAGGAGCAGGCAAGCAGGTCGAGCAAAACGAACACACGAAACGGAAACAAAACGAAACAAGACGTACAGTTCCAGCCTTGGAGGGGGGGGTGCGTTGCCTGCAGATGCAAGGCCGGCGTTTCCTGAGAATCGGCCTCCTTCCGAAGAGCCTCCCACCCATCCACCCTATTTGGAAGGAGGGGACACGCCACAAACATAAACTGTTGGTGATCCGCGCGGGTTTCTTTGATCCTCGCTGGGCCCCCCGGGGCGGCGCCTCCGGCGGCGCCCCGGGGGACCCAGCGAGGATTCAAGAAATCCGCGCGGAGCTCCAACAGTTTATGTTTGTGCAGTTTTTTTAATGTTTTTTTTTTTTCCTCCCCCTCCCCCGTTGATCCGATCGCAGTAGGAGACAAAAACAAAATTGATGAGTTTTTTGGACAGGTCGAAAACATGTGTTGTTTAAGCGTGGTGATAGTTTGACCAACGAGGTTCCCACTAAGTACCACGGTAGGATGCATTTGACATGTATCGGTGGTGTGAATGTTTTCTTGACAGGCAAATATATCGACGACGCACTGAATATCTATAACATGTTGCACTGTACCCGTGTAAGCACACCCTGTGTGAAAGACACCCCTCATGTAAAGGGTTCTGTCGGGGAAGAGTTCGTAGTTCTTGATGCGACTGAACATCATAAGTACAGGTGTGCAGCGGGGAAATTACAATTCATTTGTCAGAGCGAGGAGACATCCAGTTTTCAGTGAAAGAATTGGCGAAGCAGTTTGCGTCGCCTACGAAACTTGATGTCCGTAATTTGAAGCATTTGTTGAGGTATTTGCGGGAGCCAGACATGAACATATGCATCTTAGGAGCGATTCGATTTCTGACAAGGTGACTGTTTATGTAGACTCAGATTGGGCAGGCTGCCAGCAAACGAGAAAGAGCACATCAGCAGGAATTGTGATGTGGGGCACGTGTGTTCTCTGTAAGTACAGCCACACGCAGAGCGTGATCGCCCAATCCAGCGGGGAAGCCGAACTATATGGTATAGCCTCCGGCGCCGCAGAGGCACTACAGGCGCAATCGTTGATCAAAGAGTTGGGGTATGAGACTTCGGCCAATGTAAAATCAGACAGGAGCGCAGACAGGGCCATAGCATCAAGAATGGGCGTACGAAGGTTGAAACATGTTTATATTCAGTTACTACATGTACAACAACTTGTGCAATCAAAACGCGTACATATTTCCAAGGTGACTACAACAGACAATATTTCAGACACTGGAGCGACATACCTTGACAGAGCGAGGCTTTTTACGTTGAAGAGCAGGTTTGGAATTAATGCGTAGCGATCCTACGTAGCCATTCAGGCTCAAGACCTTCTTGAGTTGGACGCGCCAGTAGTAAATTTAGCGACAAAGCATGTTGCACCCATATATTTCATACATCTACAAAGAATTTCCAGAACGCTTGCCTTCATACTGTGCTGTTGTCAAGTCATATCAAGTGAGCTCGTGATACCGGTTTGGAGGCCCCGAACAAGATGTCACATGAAGCAAGAGAGGGTTTCGATCGCAGTGTCGAGGTTTGTTATTGCAAGAAAGATTGGACGGAAACCCCACCAGAAAAGGTGTTGGTCGACGTCAACTCTCCGCTGCCACCGCCGCCACCGAAACCGGCGGATCAGGCAGCAGAGCGTGGCGCCAAAGACAGGAGCCGTTCCCTTACACAGGCTGCGAGCACGAGCCCGAGCCGCAGCCAGGCCAGTGTCAAGAGGGTCAAGCCTCCCCTGTCTATTGAGCAAAAGGAGCACAACATCCTGCACGATGTTCGCACTGATGTCAAAGATCAGCAGATGAGGTCCGGTGCGGCAGAGGCTCTCCGGATCGTGGCTGACCGGTTGGAGCGGGGAGATTTTTCTTACAGGAACATGGGGTTAACATATGCAACAGAAGATTGCCTCTGTGCTCTCAAAGACATCAGGTGAGCAGCGGTATTCCTTTCTAGCTTTTCCATTTGTTGTGCCACTATCAGTAAAAATATGGTCTAGTGCTGATGGTGGTATGTACGCGTGCATTGATTGAGGAACGCTCTGCCCAGTTCCGTATAAACGTGTCAGATCTGAGGGAGGCTGTCACGATCTCTTTACCCGCAGCCGGCTTGAGCCTCGAGCCCGGGAAAGCATCTTCGATATCGAAATCGTCCGCATATATTTTCATGTGTTTTCCTTGTACAAATAACTTCTCCCCGTCGCACCCCGAGGCATGTTTTTATAGCGGGTCGGGCGTTTCGCCTGAGACGTCCTCACCACTCATGACTCTGAAACCTAAAGTTGGCAACAGATTCGCAGATGGAGGGCCTGTCTTCTTCAAAATGTGGTTCTTGCCTGAGCGCCGCGCACACTGGGCTGAAACATGTCCAAGAGTTCATCGAATTGGGGATCACCCGTTTGCACAATGTGGCTCTCGCCGTAACGCCGCGCACATTCGTTTCAAACATGTACAAGAGTGCTTGGCGGCTTGAGTGTACCCCGTTTGCAAAATTGTGGTTCTCACCATCACGCCGCGCACATTCGTGGTAACATGTTGCAAGAGTTTCATGGAAGGAGGTTCTTTCTCAAAGTGTGGTTGTCGCTTTAGCGCCGCGCGTACTCGTTCACAACATCCGCAAGAGTTTCAACAGTTACGTTGGTTTACGGTGTTGAAATCGCAAGACGCAGGAGCTAAGTTCTGGCGTTCTGGCAGGATTCAGGATCGTCAAAAAACGCGGCAGTTAAGTTGATCCGTGGCGTTGGAATCCGAAAACAACGTTTTGGCATGCTTTTGGGTCTTCAAACGGTTACCTTCCAACGAGGCAGATCCCTCAATGGAAGTGAACCGCTGGTGGGGCCTATTGGAGGGATGGTGTATTCAAACATCGTTAATGGCTCTTGGGTTTACACTGGTCCTCCTCTTTCTCCTCCTATGCCTCCTCCTCCTCCCTCCTCCTCCCTCTTCCTCCTCCTCCTCCTCCTCTCCTCCTCCTCCATGCCTTTTCCTTCTAGAATAACCTTTCCCTCCCCCTCCCCCTCATTCCCCTCCTCCTCCTCCTGCTTCTCCGACTTTTCCTCCTCCCCCTCCTCAGTTTCATCCCTCATCCTTCGTCCGCCTCCTCCTCTCCTCCTCCTCATCCATACGCTTTTCCTCTATAAACAACCTTTCCCTGACCTCTTATGACCCTGAAGGTTCCACATTGGCAACGGTATCACAGATGGACGGCGGGCCGTTTTCAAAATGTGGTTTTCGCCTTAGCGCCGCGCGAACTCTGCTGAACCATGTCCAAGAGTTTCACGAATTGAGTTCGGGTGGTGTTCAAAATGTGACTCTCGTCTTAGCGCCGCGCACAGTCGTTGTACACAGCTGCCAGACCTTCACGGAGTTAGGGCGGGTGGTTCTCAGAATGCGGTTCTCGCTTCAGCGCCGCGCACATTCGTTTGAAACATGTGAAAGAGCTTCCCGGATTTAGGGCGGTTGGTGTTCAAGTGGTGGTTCCCGCTTTTAGGGCCGCGCACGTTCGATGCACGGGTTGCAAAGGTGCCACGGGGTCCCGTGGTCAACGTACCAGAAATCCGGTTTTGGAAAGATTCGCGATTCCGAGGGTGCATACAGTTATGTTGATATGTTGTGTTGGAGTTCTTGGAGTGGCGTTCTAGCAGTATTCAGGGTCGCTGAGGCGCAACAGTCAGGTTGATCCGTGGCATTGGAGTCCCGCGGATAATGTTTTGGCATGGTCCACGGTGTTCAAGCGTATGTCTTCCAACGAGGCAGTTCTCTCAATAAGAACGAACCCTTGAAGGGGCCTATGAAGACTGAACGCGGAGAAAGCTCATGCCAACATAGTAGCTGGCCCTTGTGCGTACACTTGTCCTCGTCCTCTTCCTCCTCTCCTATTGTTGCTTGGAGCAAGCGTGGCGCACGGGGCACGTCGCGTTCAACCTCCTCCTCCTCCTCCTCCTCTTCCTCCTCCTCCTACTCCTCTTCTACTCGAACACGAGATCGGCCTCGAACCTTCTCCTCCCCCTTCTCGTACTCGAACGAAAAATCAGCAGTAGAACAGAAGGTGAATGCAGGGCGCGGAAGGGTTTTACCACTACGCGACGCCGCCAGCGCCGAAGCCGCCGCCGCCGACGCCCGCGACACGCGCCCTTTTTCGTCGGGGGGGGGGGGAGCGGCGCGCCCACCGCCGCCCCCAGGACGCGACCTACTTCGAGATCGTGGAGCTGTGCCCCCCCCCCCCTCCCCGGGGTCGCGTCCGCGAGCTTGCCAGGGCGACGAGGAGGAGAAGGAGGAGGAGGAGGAGGAAGGGGAAAATCAGGTCGAGAAGGAAGTCGACGAGGACGGCGAGGTTGTGGAGGCGGAGGAGGACGGCGAGGCTGAGGAGGAGGACGAGAAAGACCAGGAACAGCGGGAGGACAACGAGGAGTGAGGAAACAGCAGGAGAAAGCCGAGAAGCAGGAGCATGATGATGATGCTGATGATGATGATGCTGATGATGCTGATGATGCTGATGATGCTGATGATGCTGATGATGCTGATGCTGATGCTGATGCTGATGATGATGATGATGATGATGATGATGATGATGATGATGATGATGATGATGATCATGATCATGATCATGATGATGATGATGATGATGATGATGAGGAGGAGGAGGAGGAGGAGGAGGAGGAGGAGGAGGAGTTATGGGACTATCGTTTTTTCGTGGCCCAAAACGAGGAGGGGCAGGGTGGAGGAGATCGGCGATCACGAAGGGGATTGTCATCGACTGTGAAAGGCTGCGTCCAGGGGCCTTCCGTGGAAAGGGGCCCAAACGGATGACGCCCCTGCTCGCCGACCGTGACCAGCCCAGCAGAGAGGAGTGTGGCGACGATGGGCCTTGCGCACTTTTGCGTCGGCGGCTAGGCAGAGTGACTGCCCTGGCGGATCGAGCAAATGCAGGGCGTTCTAATGCTAATTAAGCCGCGATGCACGCGAACAAGAGTGGCCTTGCGCACACAGCCAATGTGAACCTGACAGCATCAGTTTCAGTTGCCCCCAAAACGAGCCGCGACGAGTGTGCCACTGCCCGGCCCTCTCAATCGACAGGCCGCCCGCGACCCCCCGACCGAGCCCATGCACAAGAGACTGGGGCCGTCCCCAGTGCCAGGCTATAACTAGCTAGACACGACTGTAGCCGAAAGCGTTCCCGCCTGTTGTTACTGCCTTCTCGCACGAGCTGGTCCTTGTAATGCTGCCCCTGCCAGTGTAGCTGATGGTATCGGGCTCTACTCTCGCCTCCCCCTTCTCGCAGAATGGTGTCGTAGTCCCGTGCCGCTCGCTTTCCTCACACGCCCTGATCCCAGCGCCGTAGCTGTTGACGTCAGGCTTGTGCGTCTCCTTCCACTCGCTGAGCAGCGAGTAGCGCCAGAGCCTGCTGCCGCTTCTCGCCGCTCTCGCACGCCGAGATCACAGCTCTGTGGGGTTGACATCGTGCGTAGCGGAAGAGGAGGAGATTCTGAATGATTGTACGGTCGAACGGCTTCCAAGGGTGTCCTGGGATCCTGGGGGGTCCCCGGGGGAAACGAAGGGGGGCAGCCTGCCGATGGTCTCCACGGTGTTCGGGGAGCTCCGCCACTCTCGGGGTTTCTGGCCGGCGTTGCTCGGTTGTTCTCGGGTGTCTTCAGGGGTGGGGATGGGGGTGAACATTGAGGACGGGGCAGGGGTAGCTGGAGAAGGGGGCGGGGGGGTGGGGAACCGGGGAGGAAGGAAAGGAGGATCCAGGAGGAAGCATGAGGAGGAGGAGGAGGAGGAGGAGGAGGTTAAGAGCGCAGAAGGTCGTTTTTGACTCGACGCCCTCCCTGCCAGACTCAGCAATGCAAAGGCAGGTGACTGCATCGCTGTCCAGCCGAAGCTGGAAATCCCCCTGCCAAGATTAGGCAAGTGGAGGATGAAACACATACACACATACGTACATACATATCGATAGTTCTCTGAGCTGTCCGACTCCTGAGCAGCGTCACGCGTCTCAGCAGGCGAGGAGTCCTCGAGGCGGAGAGAGGCCGCCACGGCACGAAGAGTCACTGCCTCCTGCAAGCATGTCACGCTGCAACCACGATGAGAGGGAGCATTAGGAGCCAGCGTGCCAACGCAGGACAAACTGCTGTTGGTCGCGGGAGCTGCCGCACAGGCGTCATCGGCTTCCCTGCCAGCATCCAGCCGCTGCGACCGCCTCGAAACACGATGGCGGGAACGGCTAGCCGCGGCAAGGGCCTGCTGTCCGCCACAGGGATCCACTTTTCCCCAAACGCTCACAACAGGAGGCGGAAGAGGAGGAGGATGAGGAGGAGGAGGAGGAGGGATCTAAGGGCGAGGAGAGACCGAGCTCGGCAGCAGCAGCCCGCTCCACGTCACCTATCTTCGCTACCCTCAGCGGCAGCCGGAGAAGGATCCACCTCGCGAGATTTCGGAGGGCTTTCTGGAACAACCCCTTGGGCAGCAGCGCGGTGGTCGTTCCGCCAGGGTTGGATGACGCAGGGCCTGTTGCCACAACAGAGCTCATGCCCTGTAAGGACATGGGGGTAGCCTGATTGTTGCTCTCTTCGATCAAATCCACATCTGTGCCAGTCGGAGCGGAGCCCGGCAGGCAAATGACCGAGTTGATGTTGACAGAAACGTGTTTCCTGCGAGGATTTGGATGCAAGCCCTTGACATAAAAATCACGCCAAGCGTAGCGAGCCTTTCTAGAAGGAGATCCGCTACAGAGCTTGCCCAGGCCATCAACTCGAGCACCCGTGTTGTAGAAACGACACCGCATGCAAACGAAGAGGTGATTACCGTCCGAGCAAGGAAACGCGAGGATATGTTGGACTAAGGACACCAATGCACCTTCATCGAGCTTGTTTCTGCCAGGGCAGCCCAAAGGGGAAGGTTCGTCTTGGGCTCTGCATCCCACTACACAAACTCGACACCTACACAAGACAGATCAATCCACCCACTGATGGCCTGGCTTGTCGTGGGAGAGGCGAGGAGGAGCAGGAGGGGACACCTTGCTGTCTCCAAAAAGACCGGTCCCTGGCCAACGAAGAAGAACTTTCGCCGCAAGCTTGCAAACAGTTTTGGCAACCAAGCCCTTGACATCGACAGCCTTTAGCCCCTCTTCGCCAGACGAGTGAATACTCATGGCATGCTTAGCAACAATGTTTGCATCATTGCTCAATTCCTTGCAACTCCGCTAAAACGTTGATATACCAGACTCATCTAAGTCTTTGTGGGCTCAACTCGTCTGTGAGTATGCCTAGCATACAGGTGCCCATAAGAGCGTTAGTCTCTAAGGTGATTCCATTTCACATTATTTTGAGTGAGAGGTGGGCAGGTAACATAATAAGCGTATGTTTGATCACATTGAGGCAATCATTGTAAAGTGTGGATGGGTATTCAACCATCTTTCCAGCCATGCCCCTAGTTGAAGCATCTCCCGCCTGAGGGGTCTGAGGGTACTGGGCCCACACAGGCTCCCTGACCTCACCGACCAGACCCCCACAGTCGGAATGCATCGTGATGTCCCAAGAGGCCTTGCTGAGCTCCTTATTGATGTGCCTCTTGCAGGACCCGTCGAATAATAAGTGACCCCCGATGGCTCCGCCAGAGGGCTCCTGAGGACCTTCAGGGCCAAGAATAGAGGACTGATACCAAGCAACCTGGACCTGACCTTCACGGCACGGTCTAGGCAGATGCTCGGCGGTTTTTTCGAGACCACCGTGCCAAATAACGCATGGCCGAAGTCGCCAACTTCAGTGGATAGTGCCACCTCTAAGACCGAGATTTCCACGACCTCAGCACGAATGTCTGCAACGAACGGGCAAACCCACAGACGGTTGAGCATCGTGTCACGGTAATTGCAATGTATATAACATTCATGTTTGGCATACCCGCAACCAGCCGCTCTGGCAGGCGTCCAGATGGCGTTGCAAACAAGAGCCCATCTCATACCCTTTCGCACTCGGAGCACACTTGGAGGAAGCAATGGCCGATTTGGGAACGTCCAGGCAGGCTCTGAGGCCGATCCCCCATTTCACCCCAACTCCCGGTCGAGGGACCTAAGAGGAGCTTCTTTACGAAACAGCGCAAGGAGTTCAGGAGAGGTGACCCCCCCTAAGGGAATATCAGAACCCCTGTCATCGATTATCGTCATGTAGTTGGGCGTGTGCCATCCCAGCCTGACGAGAACACGTCGAAGCGCAGAGATGGGGCCAGGTATCGAGGCCCAAGAGATCTGAGCTCGACCCCAAGCCGACTTCAGCTTTCCCGAAGTTCCGGGTGAGAGGAGGCTGCCAGCATAGATCCTCGTCCGAGCGAGCCAGACCTCCTCTCCCCACCTGGCGATCGGGGCCACGGACGCCCTCCACGTGGGGTCGTCAGCCGCAATGCAGCATCGCGGTGAGGCTGCGAGACTGAGCAACTGGCCTGACCTGAGAAAACAACACCGTCCTCAGAACAGGGCTGAACTAAAATGCCTGTTTGCTGGACTTCGGTTGCGTGCTGATGTTCGTTTTGGCAGGGAGGCATGGGAAAACATGTAGAGCAAAACGAACAACAAAACGCACAAGCAACTCAAAACATCGTTTATGTCCAGCCCTGGAGCGGAGCGTGGTCACTGACCCCCACGATGTCGCTGACAGCGCAGAAGGGGGAGATGGTGGGGCGCAGTGGGGAGACAGCAGGAGGCGGGGGGGGGGGAAGTAGAGGTTGGGTTGGCGGGAGGGCCAAGTCGGGCATGTCCCTCTACAGGAGGAACATTCGAAACAGCACAAGTCTGGGGACGATGTTTCGAGTAATTGTTGATCATGTTTAGTATTGTTTGACTACTTTAGATGTTTCGTCCAAAATCCGCCTGTAGGTGGACATGCCCGACTTAACGGGAGGGGGAGAAGGCGGGGGAGGGGGACGTGGGAAAGGGGATCAGGTGGTCGCCTTCGAGTAATGCATCCAGGGGCCACGCAAGGAGGACGAGATTTGATTGCCAGCCGCGCGCGCTCGGTGCCGAGGAGAAGGCCAAGCACCTCCTCACGGATGACGACTGGTGGGTGGCTCCAGCGACGCACGACGACCATGGGCATTGGGGAGGGCAGGGCGGGATTGGCGAGCACTTCTCACGAGGCTCTCGCAATTGGCAAGGGGGTCGTGACGGGACCTTGCCGGCGGCCAGCCCAGGAGGGAAGTCAGATGGGGGGTCTTCTCAGACGCCTCGGATAGCCTCCGGCCTTCTGAGAATTTGAAGCCTTCCCCGAAGGCACAAACCATTTTCCAGAAGCCCCGCGAGTGCTTCTGAGAAGCCCGCCGCCTTGGCGGGGGCCTGCCCCTCTTCCCCCCTGGGCTCGCAGCTGGCATCAGATGCAGCTCAGAACTGCGGGGGGGCGGGGGGTCATCTGCATCTGCGAGAGGAAGATCCCTCCTTGAACGGTTCCCTGGGCGCGTTGGTATTCACATAGCCCTGAGCTGAAGGGGGCGGGGCGAGCGATGGGTGACGAGGACAGGAGGAGACAGGGAGGACACAGCAGAGGCAGAGGCAGAGGCACAGCTGGAGGGGCGGAGCGGGGGGAGGCGGAGAGGCAACATGAGGACGCACGCCTATGTGATGGAATGTCCTTCCCCGTCTCCCCGTCTCCTCGTCTTCCCCTTCCGCGACCCGTCATCCTTTCCACCTCCTCATCTTCCTCAGCCTCCCTCTCATCTTGCTCATCCTCCCCCTTCTGTTGTTTGTTTCGCACGTTCTGTAGTATGTCTCAGTTTGCGCCTGCCCTTCTCATTCTCCTCCTGCTCTTTGTCCTACTCCTCCTCCTCCTCCTCCTCCTCCTTGTCTTCCTCCTATTCATGCTCCCGTTAAGAGTCCTCCTCTGCCCTCTTGATGTGCATGGTACTTTTGCAACTGCTCTCCCGTATTCAGAGTGGCTCAAGCAGTAAACCAATTGTCGAGTCGTTTGGGTAATTTTATTTCGCATCCTTCCCAAGATGGCCACTAGCACCCGGGTGGTTGTCTTGTTCCTCTTCTTGCTCGCAGGCGCGGAGGCGGAGCGTATCAATTCCGCGGCGAATTTGGCTGCCGCCGCCCGCGCCGAGATCGAGTCGCACAGCTTCAAAGGGCGCTCGTCCACTGACAAGAAGACCATGGACCTGGATTGGCACGGTTGTCCGATACAGCTTTTTTTGCCCCGCTCTCGCCTTTGTTGGGCCTCCTGAGAGGCCGTCGTCGCCACCGCTGTCTTCGCATCGAAATTCTAGTCAAAGCGGACAGTGGGCGAGGTCTTGGGAGTAGCAGTGTTGGCACCGTCTTGGCTGCCCCAGGCTGCGCATCCAAGACCAACTGGCTGTTCGGTCCGAGCTGCGGCGATGTCGAGGGCTGCGAGTGGCACAAGCTGTGGCTCGACACACCGAGGCAATCGTGCCGCTTCTCGGACGGCTACAAGCTGCAGCCGGGCAACGTCCAGAAGTTCCTCCCCGTGGAGCTCGCCCGCCTCGAGGAGAAGAGCGCCACGTTCGCCAAGAACGGGTGCCTCTTCGGCGGCTGGTTCGCTAAGTGCTACCGCCGCATGCGCCAGATGATCCGGCTACTCAAGTACGTGCGTCGTGCCGTCAGCGACGCCAAGAATGACCCCTCGCACCCAGCTCACGCGCTGGCCGCTAGGGAGGATCCGAGGCGGTGGTTTAGCCATCCCCACCGCCTGGGAGATCGATCTTCGGGGACCTCGGCAAGCGGTGGATACGAACTGGATATATGTACGTATGCATACATATATAGGCATCTATAAATAAATGACACATCGGGGCATACACCCATTTATATATATATATATATATATATATATGTATATGTATATGTACACACGTCGTATACATACAAATTCTAGACGCTTCGCGTATCCCCACCAGCCCGTCCAAAAACGACGCCCAGGCGAGTAGAGGGTCGTCCTGAGGGGCTTTTCGGCGTCTTGGGTGCCTCGGGGGGGCCTCTGTGGGCCGTTCGGGCTCCTCTTTGGGGCCTCCTGGGGGCCTCTTGGGGCCTCTTGGGGCCATCTTGGGGCCTTTGGGGGCCTCCTGGGCGCTTCTTGGGGCCTCCTGGGCGCTTCTTGGGTGCCTCTGGGGGGTCTCTTGGGGCCTCTTGGGGGTCTCTTGGGGGCCTCCTGGGGGCCTCTTGGGGGGCCTCGGAGCCATCTTGGAGGAGATCGATCAACGAAGGGGGGTTCCCCAATTACAGCCCCCCCCTCAGGAGCCACGATCCTCGTGAGGGGTGTCGAATTTTAGCCCTCCCAGGGGTCGATCTTGGGCGCTCCAACGCGCCGCGGAACCCCCTGTCCAGGTCAGTGGGCAGGGGGTAGGGGGAGGGGTAAACCCCTCCCCGAAGGGGAAGAAGGAGGGGTGGAAGAGGAAACGCTCTAAACCACCGACGCCCAGAGGGCTGGTGGGATACATGCAAACGTATATGTACGCACGTCGTATACATACAAATACATGCAAACACACGCATGCATACATGCATAATATATATATATATATAAATATGTATACATATATGTGTGTATATACATATGCATGTATCTATATACATGCATAAGTGTGTATATATATGGCCACGCATGTTCTAGACGCTCTACCTAATTCCACAACCCCATCCAGAAACGATGCCCAGTCGAGTTGCTCTTATCAGGGATGTGGGGGAGAATTCAATGGAATACAGGGCTTGGGAAGCTGTCGAACCCAATGATGGGGGGGATGGAGGAGGAATCGGAGGAGGGGGAGGGGGAAGTGGAGGAGGAAGGAGGGAGGAGGAGGAAGTGGCGGATGAGAAAGAGAAAGAGGAGGAGGAGGAGGCGGAGGAGGAGGAGGGCGAGCACAAAAGCCAACGGCCTCTTGGATGTCCCCTCGGAGTTTCTTCGGATGGCTTTGTGAGCTTCTTGTAGGCCTGTTGGGTCTCTGGGGCCTCTTGGAGCCTCTTGGGTGCGGTGCCTTGGGGGAACGTTTTGGGGCCGCTTGGGGATCTCGTGGGAGCCGCTTTGGGGACCTCTTGTGGGCCTCTTGGGGCCTCCCGGACGCCTTCGGGGGCACTCTTGGGAGCCTCGTGTACCACCTTGGAAGACTTGGAAGAGTTCGATGCAAGAAGGGGGGGTACTCAATGAGCCTCCCTCCCCCCCTGCCAGGAGGCCAACATCGGCCCAAACCATTGGACAATCAATGGTTCTCGCCTTCTCCCTGAGGCCTCCTTGGACGCTCTGACCGCTTGCGTGGTGCCCCCTCCAGACTCGAGGGGAATGGGCTGGGAGACGGAGGGGTCAAGCTACCCATAAGCAACAAGCCGTCTCGCTCATTCCCATTCGCCCTCCTAACACATAACTAGCAGCCGAGTCTCAGCATGCAGAGAAGCCGCCATCGGCAACCATCGGGAACCAATGCAGACGCCGGCTAGGTGCGCGAAGCCCGCAAGGTGCGCCGCACATGCCAGGTGCGCCACGCGCAGTAGGTGGGCGACAATTGGACAATATATGTACCCTCCAGCCGTCCCTGTCAAAAACCACTGCAGAGTGGCGGCGGGGTGATTGTGCGCAGGTGTGTGCCTAAGTCGCTTTGCATCTGTTTGGTAGAACGAGTCCGTCTTGTCCTTTTCAGTGGAATGCTGGGCCTGCGCCTGGCAGGCAGTATGCGAGCTCCCCCGCCATTCCTGGCAGAAGCAAATCCAGTATGAGCGCGAGGCGCTCGGGCACGATCCAGATGTTGTGCGGAGCCATTGGGACATGTTTTTTGAAAGTGTTGGTGCGGTGGTGCTGGCATTGCACACAGCAGGCAGTACGTTGCCCCCTTCCGCCGTCCCCGTCAGAAGCCAGCACAAAGTGGTCGCGGGGATCTGCACATGATCCAGAGTTCGGTGAAAAGTGCACGCTGCATTGCTTTCTGCAAGGGATGGTGGGTGAGGATTGCCTGCGCGCAGTCAAGCCCTGTGCCGGCGCCCCCGAGCTTCAAGTAAAAAGCCAGTGTAAAGTGGTCGCGGGGCGCCCGCGCCTGCCTCAGATTTTGGAGGCAACGCGTATTCGGGATTGCCATTCATATCTGCAAGCTGGCAGTACGACTCAGTTTCAGCTGCCCCCTCCACTCGCCGGTCCGCCGTCGAGCTGCTGCGTGAGGGCCCGGTTAGCAGCTGTAGGTGTGGCCACCCTCCGTCGCTTTAGTTTAATTCGTCGCTGCGTGCCCCGCTTTGACTGGACTCGCCGCCGGCGCTCGCCCGCGGCCGCTGACTAAAAAGTATTTGGGGTTGCTTCTGGCAGGAATGGTGGGGGGGGGGCGCATGGGTGCCCGCATGGGTCTGGGTTGGTTGCGGGTCGTGCGGGGGAGGGGGCATTCATCAAGAAAGAACAGTGGCCAGAACGCCTCTCTGGGGTATAGCCAGGACCCCGGGTGAGGGTACCCGGTTCGGGGTAGGGCCCTGGGGCCCCTCTGTTGGCCAGATTCATTGAACCAGGTTGTTTTTTTTCGGGTGAGGGCAGTTCCGGTTAGTCGAAATGGGACGGGGGGCGCCCCCGGCACAAATCACTAAACCAGGTTCTACTAAACCCAGTTCTGCCAACGCCCGACTCTCCCAGACGCAGATTGCTTGGCTCGCTCCCAGCCGCCCTCCCAACACATACGCAGCACCCGAGTCTCTGTAGATTCAGCGGTCGTCGTGGCATGGGCAGCTGCTGGGAAGCAAGACGGGCCCCAGGTGCGCGACGCCACGGGCGAGGTGCGCCCCGTCGGCCCCCACCATCCCTGTCGAAAGTCACCGCGCAGTCGTGGCGGATAGTGGCCATCACGATGTCCGGTGGGAGCCCCCTCTCGGCCACGCGCAGAGGGGGGTAGTCAAAACAAATAGGCAGGGTGGGATGTTTCGGTTCTGTTTGATTATTTTTAGGACGTTTTGACCACAGTGCCGTTTTTTATACATGCTCCGCGTGTGGGTCATGTGTTAAAATGAAAGACTTTAGTATTAACAGCATCGATGAGTTCATGCATACCTTTATGCATACATTAATCATGTATTATACATCCTATTTCTTTTTCCCCTATGTATAAACAACTGCCCTGTATTGCTCATTTGTCCTCCAAGATCGGCCTGTAGGAGGACATGCCCGACCTAGAGCCAGTGCGGCTGGCATTTTCGGCGCGCGTCGTGCTTTCAGCCGACCGCCTGGATGGAGGCATGCATCGGCCACGCGCAGAGGGGGGGGGTAGGGGGAGGGGCGAAGCCTTCTTAGAAGCACCCCTGCTTCTTAGAAGGCGCGGGCCTTCTCTATACATGTAAAGGCCGGCACCTTTTCAGAAGCAGCCTTCTTCTAAGAAGGCTTCCCCCCTCCCCCTCCCCCCTCGTGCGCGCCGCTAACCCTTTCCGAAAGGGAAGAGGTGGGATTGAGGAGGAAACGTGCTAAACCACTCACACCCTGAGGGGCTGGTGGGATTCACCGCGCCCTGGGGTCCTAGGACATCGGTTTCCCAGGCGGCGGAGATGGATCATTTCCTGCCCCGCAGAGGAGACGTCGCAGAAGCTGCTCAGGGCAGCTGACAATTTGGCCACGGGCTTCAAGAAACTCCAGGGCAAGGACGGGTTCGGCGAGGCCTTCGCCACGATGAGCGCGGGCCCCGAGAGCCTCCGCGCCGTGGCCGCCGCGGTGGAGGGCGCAGAGAACCGCTCGCTGACGGACGAGGAGACGGTCGCGATGGAGAACACGAGAGCCATCGAGGGAGCTCGAAGAGGGAAACCTGGGCATGCGTGCTCTCCGCGTGTCGCGCCGCCGGTGCTGGCCCCGGAGCGCTTCGGCGCGGCACGCGGAGCGCGTCCCGGTCCCCGAGCATCGCAGGAGGGAAAAGAAGCACACAGACACAATGAATCGTCGATTCCCCAGAAAAGATGGGAAAATATGGGAAGTGGGGGGAAGACAAAAACACAGAACATATGGGAACATATGGGGAATCCTTTTTATTTGTGTGTATGTCTTCGTGTGTCCCAGGGCCCCTTCATCAACCTCCGAGCGTGTCCCAGCCGCCCGTCTCCCGAAGGGCTGCACGTCGTGAGTTTGCAAGGCATGGCATGTCTCAGTGGCCGCCGCCGCGGCACGCCAAGAAGACCTTCCTCACTGTATATGCTCTAAGGTTCGCGCGGATTTGCGGGATCCGCGGTGGACCCCCTTTGGCGGCGCTCCTGGCGACGCCCCTGGCGCGCTCCGCACGCCAGGCAGAAAGGGCCCAGAGCAGATCCGAAACCCCGCGCGGGCCTTCGAAAGCTTATGTGCCGTGTGTTCTTCGGACGGGGCTAGGACGAAGATATATTCGAGTCGGGCATGTCCCTCCACAGGAGGAAGATTCAAACAATAGGTAAAACATAGTCAGGCGACGATTTTTGTATCATTTTTGGACTCTTATGGTGGATTTTTCGAGCACTCTAAGTTCGGTTCTCAGAGATTTTCGACTTATCCTCACCGGCATGTGTCCTCGTCCTGGCTTCGTCTTAGCTCCTCTTCTCCTAGGAATGCTGAAGGCCACCGGCACGAGCCTGGACGACGAGCAGCGCGCCGAGCTCTACGCGCAGCTCGAGGCCGGCGGCCCCACGGAGGAGAGCGAGGACGACCTCGACGCGGACGTGGAGGAGCTGGTCGGCTCCCTGGACCAGGCAATGGGCGAGTCCGACAGCGACGACAGGAGCAACCTTCAGCAGCAGGAGGGCAGCGTCGACGAAGAGGACGAAGAGGACCCCGAGGACGTCGTGGCGAAGGCGGCAGATGCCGCGGCTTTGGTGCAGCTCGGTGCCCAGACTGGCACGAACTCCACCGGCGCGCTGCAGGCGCGCGGCACAGGCCCCCTGAAGTGGATCTTCCAGCACGGCCTCGGCTGGATCGTGACCCGCATCGCCTGGGTGCTGCTGTTCTTGGTCGGCTCTGCCGTCGGCCTCATCCGCGCCGGCGTCATCTTCCCGCTCCTCTTCCTGGGGTGCACGCTCACCAAGTTCATCACGTGGGTCTTCCGGGACGTCGGCTACAACCTCCTCTGGGAGGGCGAGACCGACCTCGTGGTTAAGCGCTTCCAGAAGATCGGCAAGTGCCCGGCCTGGGCCTGGGATGCCGTCGGCTTCGACGCCTCGTCCGAGGATACCGTGAAGCAGATCGTCGTGCAGCCCGCCACCTTCGCCTCCTACATGACCGGAGTGAACCACTGGCACTCAGAGGGGAAAAAGATACCGATGCCGCTGCTCTCGCTGGAGAGCCCTCGTCGCCACGGCTAGATCGTTCTCGAAAAGTTGGTCAGAACGCACCCTTGGAGAGGTCCGTGAATGAATGGTACGGGTGTGTGTTTGTGTCTTCAGGTACAAGAGCGAGGAGGGCTTGTGCGCCAAGGTCCAGTGTGGCGCGAATGCGGAGTGCCAAAGCGGACAGTGCATCTGCAACAAGGGTTACTATCCGGACGCCAGTTCCCCTGGCCACTGCTACGAGGCCCCCACGTCGGCGGGGTGTCGTTGCATGGCCACGTGGTCGCAGCAGGAGCTTGTCGTCTTCAGCAGCACCCACCACGGCTGCCCTGCGAGCGGTAAGTGCCAGGTCGACAGGGCCCACGCCTCGTTCGGCACGTGCAAGAGCAGGATCGTCTCCGCCGCGAAGGGCCTCTTCGAACACGTCGGCAACGCCGTGGGCGTCTCCTTGACGTCCGCGGTCCACGACACCTGCAAGCGGCTCCCCTTCCGTGCCGTGGTGCAGGCCGTGAACACGATCGCGTGAGCGGGACCTCGTCGTGGAGGGGTGGCCCGTCCGCCGTGAGATTTGGCATGGTGGCGTGCGGTCGTCCAGGAGTGCTCATCCTCTTCATCCCACGCCACCAGATTCCACCGCCGGGACCTGTCGTCATCCTCCGCTGTGAGGCTGCGTGCTGGGACGTCAACGGGTGGCGGACACGGTTGCGCCGGCAGATGCCTGCACGTGCGCAGTCCCCTCCAGAGCACAGGGCATGATTCCACATGTCTTTGCATCGGTGTATCTTGGCGGTGGCCAGATACACCATATCCTTCTGTGCGTCCCCCTATGAACTATTGCTGCAAATTCTGATGCCGCGAACAATACGCGCCTCCGCGAACGATCCGCGCCTCCGTAAGGCAAAACACATGGATTTTCCTCCGGTGTTGGAACCATTTTGGCCTCTTGGGGGGTCCTTGGAGGATTCGGAGGGCATTTGAAATCGTTTTGGGGCCGTCATGAGGCCTCACGGATGCTTCTTGGAGGTTGTCCTGGGCAATCTTGGGGTGTTTTGAGCCATCTTGGAGGCCCTCTTGGACTAATCTTGGGCGATTCTGGGTTCTAACCCCTCGCGGGGCGCCCCGTCCAGACCCAGGGGGAGGGCAGGGGGAAGGGGTAAACCCCTCTCCCGAGCAGGGGAAGGACGGGTTTTAGCAGAGAGAAGGCGTAATCCGTTAAACCACCTACGCTCAGAGGGCTGGTGGGACTATGATTCTGGCACTGGGGCCAGGGCGGAAGCAACATACCGCGCGCAGGCCCGCAACATATTATATCAACGGGTGCTCAGAGCCCAGGAGTCGGCGACGGGAGAGTTGCGTCAGTTTTGAATGCAGGGTGCTTTTGCCACCAGCCAGAGCGATCCTCAGCCACTTTTCTATATGCGCACCTGCTCGGATCAAGGGAGATTGTTGTGGGAATCCCAAGGTATTTCCTCAAGGTTCCGTTGAGATTCCAGCAAGACTTCTGGTTGAGAATCCCTTGGGGGTCCCGTGGAATTCCTTGATGGGTTTCCTGTATGTTCCCATCCAGATCCTTCTGACATACATGTAGGACTCATTTGATGTTCCGTTGAGACCCTTGTGCGTGCTGGATAGGTGCGGCGACCCCTGGGGCCATTAGACGGTTGTCGAGGAGTGCGTCTGTGATATTATTATTGGAGGGGGATTCCAGTTTTGCATTGTGCAAGGAAGTGTTTTTTCATACAACAGAAGAGAACCACACATACCAGCCCCCAAGATTTGTGCAGAGCGCTCCCGGGCGTCTGCTAAACAGCTTTGCCCTCGTCTACTCCTTCCTTCTCTTTGACTTGGTTGGGGAAAAGGAGGCCGCCCATGGCCACGCGAGTCCACGCCTTCACATGATTGTGCCCCTTTCCCACTACTGATCAGTTGTTTCGGTATCCTCACACGTTTCGATCTTCATGGTGTTCTTAGGCGTCCCCTCTGTTGTCCTATGCGTCGTTCAATATTGCTGGACGCTGGGCTTGGAAATGCGGCGGCCTTCGTGCATCCACATTCGATGCCCTCGTATGGCAAGGTCCAAGGGTGGCGCAACTATAGGTTGATTGTGTGTATACGCTGTTGTACGTGCGAACGGTATCGCTGGCAGGCGCTCCCAAACGATGTGTGTATGTCCATTTTTGTGTTTGCGATATCGCATGGGACATTGTATGGTCCGAAACGGTTATGTTGTAGTTCGGGATCAGTCTGGAGGCCATCATTTGCCCACTCGCGGGCATCTTGGGGCCTGTGGGGCCATGTTGGACTATGCCGTGCCTGTTTTGAAGCATGTGGGGCCCCCATTGGGGGCGTGATGGGGCGATGTTGGACTTTGTTGGGGGCCATACTGGGCAATTTGGACGGCGGCGTCTTGGGCGCTTCTGGGCTGCAGGGGGGGAGGCCGTCTTGGACAATCTCGGGAGCTCCAGGCG
Organism: Prorocentrum cordatum; assembly: GCA_963575745.1. Classification (NCBI taxonomy): domain Eukaryota; class Dinophyceae; order Prorocentrales; family Prorocentraceae; genus Prorocentrum; species Prorocentrum cordatum. Next base: position 987,576 of record CAUYUJ010015616.1, read on the forward strand.
CTGTCTTGGAGTGAGCTTTGGGCACGTTTGCGACGAGCCCAGCCGTAGGGCAGGCAATGCATGAGGGCGTCGTGCGCCAAGCATATTGCGCTTGCGTGCGACGCCCCTGGTGCTCATTGCGACGTTTCGTTTACCTCTGTGGCTACATTGATTTCTGGGCAGCGCGCGCTGCGGGCTCACGGCATTCCACTATTGCCCGACACATTGAAAGGGGAGGTCAGTTATCACAATCTAGTCCAACCATCTTGCAGGCGTATTCGGTACAGTTTCGGCTTTTTCTCCTGAAGTCCTCGTGGGAGCCTCCTGGGCCGCACTCGAGGCGCTTATTTGGCACTCCGTGCCGTGCGGTGGCGTCTAATGGGCATCCTGGGGCAAGCAGCAGCGGCCATGGATCTGAGCGACAGCCCATTTTTGGTTGCGCCCTGGGGCCTTCTGGTGGACAGTGAAATTGAGACTGGGCGACTGGGCTGTACAGTGGAGACCCATGCCAAGAAACACCCTGCTTGCTTTCGGATTGCCCTGGGTTTCTTGGGATTCGATAGTTTTGCGATGGAACGCGTGGCGCTCCCATCCCAAACGTCGATGGACGTTCTGGGGTCTCAGGGTTGGGTTTCTTGTGGAGGGTTTCTTGTGGACTGGCCTCCACTGCAAAGACAGGCAACAAACAACATAATGGCACTGCCAGCAAACACGCAGCACAGCTCTCCGATCGAGGGCCTCGCAGCCTGGCGTACGGCCTGGCGACACGGTGGTCGACTGATCCTTGAGCGTACGCCTCGGGGTGTGGGCATTGTTGACCCAGGAGGCCCAGGGAGGCCCCAAAGGGTCCGAGCGCAGAGGGTCCGAGGCACCAAAGGGGGTCCGAGGCACCAAAGGGGGTCCGAGCGCAGTCGCACGGCGGTCTTCGCAGGCATGATGCGGCACTCGCGCGTTATTGCGCGGTTTCAGGAGGGGTGGAGGGATCGGCACACATCAGTTGCTTAGCCGCTGAAATCTCGTCTTCGCAGGAGGCTTGGAGGCCACTTTCCCGTTTGCCTGCCCCAAGCTCTCGCACAGTGGTGGCACAGGCCGGTTGTGGCGCCTGTGGCTTCCGGTGGTGTACGCAGGTTTCTGGTGGTGTGCACTGGCTCCCGTGCGCGTGGCGTGCACGTGCGCAGATGCAGGTGGGTGCAGCCGTTCGCCTGCGATACGCCGCGGCCCCAGGCTATGGTTTTGCTGTTTGATTGCGCCACTCGCATGCACGCCGTAGCCTCAGCAGGTTCTCGCGGAGACGAGAGGCGAACGGCGGGGTGTGTGCAGGAAGGTTGCGGCGACCGCAGACAACTGTGCTGCTCTGGAGCCTGCTTCAGGCGATCGCAGGCATTTAGTTGTGTTCGCAGGCTATTGTGATATAATGTGATACTGCTGGGGCCTGGCGCATCACTTCGCACAGCGTCCTGCTCGCAGCCCTCGCACCGTATTTGCAGGGCCTGGGGCGATTTGGATTCTAGCACGCTGCAGCCGCCGTTACCGTCGCCCCTCGCAGATGTCCCCCCCCCACACCGCGGGCCACATGACGTACCACACCTAGGCACCTGCCTCACTGGCGCCCAGGTGGTTCGCGCCGAGAGGGACCCGACCACACGGCCGACGTGACCGGAATGATGGGCGCCGCTTCGAGGAGGCGTGCCCCAGCAGACCCGCGCGGGGCGGGGAGGGCAGAGGTCGGTGGCGTGGAGGGGTGCTTATCTCGGGGACACGCAGAGGGGATCTATCCCAAAGGTGCGGTCAGGGAACGGACCATGCTGGATGCCCACATTTCCTTTCTCTAGGGGCCGTTCACAGCGATTCTCGTCTGACCACACCCGTGCCCCATACCCCACCTTGACGTCTCCCCGAATACCACGACCAGGGCAATGACATCTCGTCGATTTCGTGGTCAGTTTTTGTCGCTTCAATGCGATCTCAGGCCCCCTATCTTGCGCGCTCGCGTACTACCCCCTCGAGATTCGAGGTTGGGGGGCTGGATTGGATTCCCCTCGAGGTTCCGGCCGGAGCGCACCCCCAGGGGGCCCGGATAGATTTTGGCGCAGGTGGAGGTCTTGCGGAGCATGCGTTCCGCCACGAGAGTTCTTTGAAGTTCGAAATCGGTGTTTGAACTCTTCATCTTCTTCGCCTGCTCTTAGATTTCGTTCTCACCATTATCGTACCATCTTACCCCCTACAGCGAGCACCACAACCACGGCCAACACACTGTATTTACGTCGCAGGCAGGCGTCGTCACAACGATTGAGCAGTCGGAGCCCGATGGCAACGGCGTTGCTGCAGCGGCGATCGCGATGACGATGCCAATCCACCCCCAGTTCGACACCAATGTGCACGATCGGCGTTGCTCTTATGCATGGCCTCAGCGCAGAACATTGCGCCCAATAGCATCAACTACTGGACCGTGGACAAGATGCACTCTTCCCCGGGGCTCGCACCCTGTTTGTTATCAGGGAAAGTCTTCTTGCTAAAGCTGTGCTCCTGGCCTCAGGGGTTACGGCAACAACGGCTCCCGCTCGATATTCTTCACATTTCTTTCATTCAAACTCGCGATCTCGCGCGGGACGCCCTCACAATTTAGGCAGGGATCGCGTCCTCGCGTGAGACTTCCCCGCAATTGATTCAAACGTCGCGCCCTCGACGCTCAGGAATCGCGCTCTCGCTCTGGGCTCTTGGCAATTCACTTGGGAATCGCGCTATCGCTCGAGACCTCTTCGCCATTCATGCAGTACTCACGCTTCAGCAGGGACTCCGGGAATGGTCACGCGGGGAACCCCCAGAGCGCCAAGACCGCACGGGGTTCGGGGAATCTGTGGCTTTGGGAGGCAGTTTCAATGTCAGAAGTGTGGGCTCCAACGAGGCACGCTCCGCTCAGTCTCTGGCCCTTCAGCGAGTGACGGGAAGCGCGTACGAGGAACGAGGAGCGTTGACCGTTTTTCCAAAAGAAATCTCTACATGGGGCCCCGCGCTGCACTTCGGACAGGCGTTGATGTTTCCAAAAAGGCCCGTTTCACTCTAGACATCCTCAAAAAAACGGTCCCAGAGGGGACTCCGAATCGATATCGTCTTGGAATCGCTCCCAGAGGGCTTTCAAACGGCCCAAAAGACGCCCCGGGGGGCCCCATGAGTCATGAGCGTCCAAGAGCGGCCCAAGAGGACCCCAAGAGACCCCCGAGAGCGCTCCAGGAAGCACCCAGACAGCTCACAAGAACCCCAAGAAGGCCCAAGACGGGCCAAGACGGGCCAGGGGGCCCCCCAGCCAGGGCCAGTGTTGCCTTGAGCAGAGCGTGGCCGCATCTGCTCCCCATAACTTATGCTGTCGGCTGTGTAGCAGCCTGCCCAGAGTTCTAAGCCATGATGTGTGATGGACTGCAGCGGACTCCATGGGTGCTTGTTTTGTCTTACCGTCCTCATCCACTGCTGCTGCTGCTGCTGCTGCTGCTGCAACTCCTGTCTGCTCTCGGCGCCTTGATACTGGTATCGGGAGTGTGGATCCCGCTGGATATAGCAGTCTAGTTTGAATGGCCAGATTTCGGTTCACTCGTGTCGTTTAGCATGGTGTTGCTTGTGTGATGATTGACAGGCTACTCGTCTGAGGCTGCGTGCTGTTCTGGACAGAACCTACCCAGAAACCACAGCAGCCACCGGATCGATTCGAACTGCCTGGGTCTGACGAGCGAAATGTATTGTCCACTGACATCGAGATTGAATTGCCAGTTCTCGGTTGATTGATGCTGTCTGGCGTGATAGTGCTTGTGTGATGATGTGCAAGCTATTCGTCTGAGTTTGCGTGCTGTCATGGGCCGAACATACCCGGAAGCCACGGCAGCCGCAGGATCGATTTACAGTGCCCAGGTCTGACGTGCGCATGTCGATGTTCATGTTGATCCCGTTGGTCTCGGGGGCCTCCTGGCAGCACTTTCGAAGCCTTTTGGGGGCCATTGTGGGGCCTCTTGGGGCATCTTTGGTGGGCCTCTTGGAGCCTCTATGGGGCTTCTTGGGGGCCTCTTGGGGCCTCCTGGAGGCTTTTTGGGGCTGAGGGCTGGAAATTTCCGTTCGGGTCCCCCGCCTGGGCCCCCTCCTGGAGCCGTTTTTGGGGCCTCTTGGGCCGTCTTGGGGCCCTCTTGGGCGGTCTTGGAGCCTTCTTGGGGGTTTCCTGGGCCGTCTTGGGGCGATCTTGGAGGCCTCTTGGGCCGTCTCGGACGTTGTGAAAGCCCCAGAGGCGAATGGGCTAAAATCATACGCTTCCGTAAGGAAATACGATTTTTTGCTTCTGGGGGCCCTCTTGGGACTCCTCTTGGGGACCTCTTGGGGCATCTCGGGGGCTTCTTGGGCCGTCTGGGGGCCATCTTGGGCGTCTTGGAACGATCCATCGGCGACTCGGGGCCCTCTTGGACCATCTTGTGGGCATCTACGGGCCTTCGTGGCCCGTCGTGAGGCCCGTGACGCGTTCAGCTGGGGCCCGCCGGACACCCCCCCCTCCAAACCGACCAGACCGGGCCCGGGGGGAGGGGTTTGGGGAGGGGGAAGCATCTCACATGCCGATGACCCCAAGGTGCTGCTTGTGTGATGATTGACAGGCTACTCGTCTGAGGCTGCGTGCTGTTCTGGACAGAACCTACCCAGAAGCCACAGCAGCCACAAGATCGATTTGAACTGCCTGGGTCTGACAAGCGCTCTGGAATGTCCACGGATATCTGGCTGGTTACTTCTTTGGAGATTGAACTAGGAGATCTCGGTTCATTAATGTTGTCTGGCATGATAGTGTTTGTGTGATGACGTGCAGGCTATTCGTCTGAGTCTGGGCCGAAAATACCCGGAAGCCAGTGCAGCCGCAGGATCGATTTACATTTCCCAGGTCTCATGTTCATGTTGATGTTCATGTTCATTTTGATGTTGATCCCGCTGGTTATACCAGTCTAGTTTGAATGGCCAGATTTTCGTTCATTCGTGTCATTCAGCATGGTGCTGCTTGTGTGATGATTGACAGGCTACTCGTCTGAGGCTGCGTGTTGTTCTGGACAGAACCTACCCAGAAACTACAGCAGCCACATGATAGATTTGAACTGCCTGGATCTGACGAACGCATTGGAATGTCCACTGATATTTGGCTGGCTACTACTATCCAGATTGAATTGCGAGTTCTCGGATGATGTCTGACATCGCAGTGTTTGTGTGATGACGTGCAGGTCAATAGTCTGAGGTTGCACGCTGGTCTGGGCAGAACATACCCGGAAGCCACGGCAGCCACAGGATCGATTTAAATTTCTATGTGTTCCAGATGGGGTCCGAGCAGATGGGGTCGGAGGATTGCGCCGCATTGCCGATGCATTGCCGATGCATTGCCGATGCATTGGCGATGCGGCCCGATGTGGAGCCCGGTTTTCTCCACGCTGGCGTCGCTATTGCACCGCTGACGTCGCCAGAACATCAACGATGCATCGCCGATGCATCGACGATGTATCGACGATGTATCGACGATGCGGCGCGATCCTCCGACCCCATCTACTCAAACCCCATCCAGGGGTCTCTAACATTGCCCAAGGTCTGACGTGCGCATTTTGATGTTCAAGTTAGATCCCGCTGGTTATAGCAATCTAGTTTTACTGGCCAGATCTTGGTTCACTCGCGTCGTTTAGCATGGTGCCGCTTGTGTGATGATTGACAGGCTACTCGTCTGAGGCTGCGTGCTGTTCTGGACAGAACCTACCCAGAAGCCGCTGCAGCCACAGGATAGATTTGAACTGCCTGGATCTGACAATCGCAGTGGAATGGCCATTGCTATCGGGCTGGCTAGTACTATCGAGATTGAATTGCCAGATCTCGGTTCATTGATGTTGTCTGGCACGATAGTGTTTGTGTGATGACGTGCAGGCTATTCGTCTGAGGTTACGTGCTGTTCTGGGCAGCACATACCCCGAAGCCACAGCAGCCACAGGATTGATTTACATTGCCCAGGACTGACGTTCGCATTTCGATGTTCATGCTGATCCCGGCAGTTAGAACAATGCAGTTGTAATGGCAAGTTTCTGATTCATTCATGGCGTCATCCCCTCAATGCGACCCCACACCCCCATCGTGCCCGCTCGCGCACCACCCCCTCGAGATTCGAGGTTGGGGGGGGGCGGGTTGGATTCTCCTCGAGGTTCCGGGACCGGAGCGCACGGAGCGCCGGGATCGATCTTGGGCGCAGGCGGAGGACTTGCGGAGCGCAGCGTCCCGCCACGAGAGTTCCCTGAAGTTTGAGGTGAGTTCGGCAACGCGCAGGGGGGTAATCAGGGGGCGGGGGGAAGGCTTCTCCTCCTCCTCCTCCTCCTCCTCCTCCTCCCCCCTCCTCCTCCTCCTCCTCCTCCTCCTCTCCTCCTCCTCCTCTCCCCTCCCTACTTCTCCCCCTCCTCCTCCTCCTCCTCCTCCTCCCCCTCCCCCTCCTCCTCCTCCTCCTCCTCCTCCTCCTCCCGGGAGGGGGCGGGGGGAAGGCTTCTTGGAGGCACCCCTGCTTCTTAGAAGGCGCGGGCCTTCTCTGCAGACGCAAGGCCGAGGCCTTCTAAGGAGCAGGGTGCTTCCAAGAAGCCTTCCCCCCTCCCCCTACCCCCTTTTGCGCGTCGGCAACAGGTGCTTGAACTCTTCATCTTCTTCGCCTGCCCTTAGTTTTCGTTCCCACCATCATCGCACCAGCTTACCCCCTGCAGCGAGCACCACGGCCACGGCATGCGACTTCCCTACACAGGCGGCCCATGCGATTTTCCGACTCACAGGAGCACCCACAAACACCTCGTTATGTTAGAGTGAGGGGGCCGAATGGTCATTCATTGTCCCTGGGTGTGTGGATGAAGTGAGGCTCCGCGGTGCGGTTTATTGCTGTTGAACTTTCCTTCTTGAAGAATAATGACTGTTGATCCCCACCACACCGTTTCACATATTGTTTTCCTATTGGAGTGCCTTTCTCGAGGCTCGCACCCTGTTTGTTATCAGGAAAAGTCTTCTTGCTAAAGCTGCGTTGCTGGCCCCAGGGTTACGGCAACAACGGCTCCCGCCAGGAATTCTTCACACTTCTTTCGTTCAAAATCGCGCTCTCGCGCGGGCGACCCTCACAAGCTAGGCAGGGATCGTGTCCTCGCGTGAGACTTCCTCGCAATTGATTCAAGCGCCACACCCTCGACGCTCAGGAATCGCGATCTCGCTCTGGGCTTTTGGCAATTCACGTGGGAATCGCGCTATCGCTCGAGACGTCTTCGCCATTCACGCAGTACTGACGCTCCAGCAGGGACTCCAGGAATGGTCACGCGGAGAACCCCCAGCGCGCCAAGACCGCACGGGGGTTCCCGGAATCTGGGGCTTTGGGAGGCAGTTTCAACGTCAGAAGTGTGGGGTCTAATGAGGCACGCTCCGCTCAGTCTCTGGCCCTTCAGCGAATGACGGGAAGCGCGTACGAGGAACGAGAAGCGTGGACCGTTTTTCCAAAAGACATCTCTATATGGGGCTCCGCGCTGCACTAGGACAGGCGTTGGCAGGTTTCAAAAAAGGCCCGTTCCACTGGAGACATCCTCAACACATCGGCCCCAGAGGGGACTCCGAGTCGACACCGTCTTGGAATTGCTCCCAGAGGGCTTTCGAACGGCCCAAAAGACGCCCCGGAAGGAGCGCCCAAGAGCGGCCCAAGAGGACACCAAGAGACCTCCGAGAGCGCTCCAGGAGGCACCCAGACAGCTCACAAGAACCCTAAGAAGGCCCAAGACGGCAGACGGGCCAGGGGGCCCCCCAGCCAGGGCCAGTGTTGCCTTGAGCAGAGCGTGGCCGCATCTGCTCCCAATAACTTATGCTGTCGGCTGTGTAGCAGCCTGTACAGAGTTCTAAGCCATGATGTGTGATGGACTGCAGCGGACTCCATGGGTGCTTGTTTTGTCTTACCGTCCTCATCCTTCTGCTGCTGCAGCTCCTGGCTGCTCTCGGCGCCTTGATACTGCAATCGGGAGTGTGGATCCCGCTGGATATAGCAGTCTAGTTTGAATAGCCAGATGTTCGTTCACTCGCATCGTTTAGCATGGTGCTGCTTGTGTGATGATTGACAGGCTACTCGTCTGAGGCTGCGTGCTGTTCTGGACAGAACCTACCATGAAGCAACAGCAGCCACAGGATCGATTTGGACTGCCTGGATCTGACGAGCGCAACGGAATGTCCACTGATATCTGGCTGGCGACGATTATCGATTGTGAATTTCAAGATCTCGGTTCGTTGATGTTGTGTGACAGGATAGTGGTTGTGTGATGACGTGCAGGTTAATCGTCCGAGGGCTGTTCTGGGCAGAACATACCCGGAAGCCACGGCAGCCGCAGGATCGATTTACAGTGCCCAGGTCTGACGAGCGCATTTCGATGATCATGTTCATCCCGCTGGGCATAGCAATCTAGATTGGATGACCAGATGTCCGTTCACTCGTGTCGCTTAGCATGGGGCTGCTTGTGTGATGATTCTTGGGCTTACGCCGCACCGCCGACCCCTTTTGGGGGGCTCCTGGCAGGTCTCTCGGGGGCCTCCTGCCAGCACTTTTGAAGCCTTCTGGGGGCCGTTGTGGGGCCTCTTGGGGCATCTTTGAAGCCTCTGGTGGGCCTCTTGGAGCCTCTTTGGGACTTCTTGGGGGCCTCTTGGAGCCTCCTGGAGGCTTTTTGGGGCCGAGGGCTGGAAATTTCCGTTCGGGTCCTCCGCCTGGGCCCCCTCCTGGAGCCGTTTTTGGGGCCTCTTGGGCCGTTTTTGGGGCCTCTTGGGCCGTCTTGGAGCCTTCTTGGGGGTTTCCTGGGCCGTCTTGGGGCGATCTTGGAGGCCTCTTGGGCCGTCTCGGACGTTGTGAAAGCCCCAGAGGCGAATGGGCTAAAATCACACGTTGCACTAAGGAAATGAAGCGGATTTTGCTTCTGGGGGCCCTCTGGGGACTCCTCTTGGGGGCCTCTTGGAGCGCCTCGGAGGCCTCTTGGGCCGTCTGGGGGCCTTCTTGGGCGTCTTGGAACGATCCATCGGCGACTCGGGGCCCTCTTGGGCCATCTTGTGGGCCTCGAGGGGCCGGCCCTCGTGGCCCGTCGTGAGGCCCGTGACGCGTTCAGCTGGGGCCGGCCGGACCCCCCCCTCCAAAGGGACCAGACCGGGCCCCGAGGGAGGGGGTTGGGGAGGGAGCAGCATCTCACACGCCGATGGCCCCAAGGTGCTGCTTGTGTGATGCTTGACAGGCCACTCGTCTGAGGCTGCGTGCTGTTCTGGACAGAACCTACCCAGAAGCCACAGCAGCCACAGGATCGATCTGGACTGCCTGGGTCTGACAAGCGCAGTGGAATGTCCACTGATATCTGGCTGGCGACGATTATCGACTTTGAATTTCAAGACTCGGTTCGTTGATGTTGTGTGACATGATAGTGGTTGTGTGATGACGTGCAGGTTAATCGTCTGAGGTTGCGCGCTGTTCTGGGCCGAACATACCCGGAAGCCACGGCAGCCACAGGATCGATTTACAACAGTGCCCAGGTCTGACGTGCGCATTTCGATGTTCATGCTGATCCCGCTGGTTATACCAGTCTAGTTTTGATGGCCAGATGTTCGTTCACTCGCGTCGTTTAGCATGGTGCTGCTTGTGTGATGATTGACAGGCTACTCGTCTGAGGCTGCGTGCTGTTCTGGACAGAACCTACCCAGAAGCCACAGCAGCCACAGGATCGATTTGGATTGCCTGGGTCTGACAAGCGCAGTGGAATGTCCACTGCTATCTGTCTGGCTACTACTACCGAGATTGAATTGCAAGATCTCGGTTAATTCATGTTGCCTGGCATGATAGTGTTTGTGTGATGATATGCAGGCTATTCGTCTGAGGTTGCGTGCTGCCCTGGGCCGAACATACCCGGAAGCCGCGGCAGCCACAGGATCGATTTACAGTGCCCAGGTCTGACGTGCGCATTTCGATGTTCATGTTGATCCCGCTGGTTATACCAGTCTAGTTTTGATGGCCAGATGTTCGTTCACTCGCGTCGTTTAGCATGGTGCTGCTTGTGTGATGATTGACAGGCTACTCGTCTGAGGCTGCGTGCTGTTCTGGACAGAACCTACCCAGAAGCCACAGCAGCCACAGGATCGATCTGGACTGCCTGGGTCTGACAAGCGCAGTGGAATGTCCACTGCTATCTGTCTGGCTACTACTACCGAGATTGAATTGCAAGATCTCGGTTAATTCATGTTGCCTGGCATGATAGTGTTTGTGTGATGATGTGCAGGCTATTCGTCTGAGGTTGCGTGCTGCCCTGGGCCGAACATACCCGGAAGCCACGGCAGCCACAGGATCGATTTACAGTGCCCAGGTCTGACGTGCGCATTTCGATGTTCATGCTGATCCCGCTGGTTATACCAGTCTAGTTTTGATGGCCAGATGTTCGTTCACTCGCGTCGTTTAGCATGGTGCTGCTTGTGTGATGATTGACAGGCTACTCGTCTGAGGCTGCGTGCTGTTCTGGACAGAACCTACCCAGAAGCCACAGCAGCCACAGGATCGATTTGGACTGCCTGGGTCTGACAAGCGCAGTGGAATGTCCACTGCTATCTGTCTGGCTACTACTACCGAGATTGAATTGCAAGATCTCGGTTAATTCATGTTGCCTGGCATGATAGTGTTTGTGTGATGATGTGCAGGCTATTCGTCTGAGGTTGCGTGCTGCCCTGGGCCGAACATACCCGGAAGCCACGGCAGCCACAGGATCGATTTACAACAGTGCCCAGGTCTGACGTGCGCATTTCGATGTTCATGTTGATCCCGCTGGTTATACCAGTCTAGTTTTGATGGCCAGATGTTCGTTCACTCGCGTCGTTTAGCATGGTGCTGCTTGTGTGATGATTGACAGGCTACTCGTCTGAGGCTGCGTGCTGTTCTGGACAGAACCTACCCAGAAGCCACAGCAGCCACAGGATCGATTTGGACTGCCTGGGTCTGACAAGCGCAGTGGAATGTCCACTGCTATCTGTCTGGCTACTACTACCGAGATTGAATTGCAAGATCTCGGTTAATTCATGTTGCCTGGCATGATAGTGTTTGTGTGATGATGTGCAGGCTATTCGTCTGAGGTTGCGTGCTGCCCTGGGCCGAACATACCCGGAAGCCACGGCAGCCACAGGATCGATTTACAGTGCCCAGGTCTGACGTGCGCATTTCGATGTTCATGTTGATCCCGCTGGTTATGCCAGTCTAGTTTTGATGGCCAGATGTTCGTTCACTCGCGTCGTTTAGCATGGTGCTGCTTGTGTGATGATTGACAGGCTACTCGTCTGAGGCTGCGTGCTGTTCTGGACAGAACCTACCCAGAAGCCACAGCAGCCACAGGATCGATTTGGATTGCCTGGGTCTGACAAGCGCAGTGGAATGTCCACTGCTATCTGTCTGGCTACTACTACCGAGATTGAATTGCAAGATCTCGGTTAATTCATGTTGCCTGGCATGATAGTGTTTGTGTGATGATGTGCAGGCTATTCGTCTGAGGTTGCGTGCTGCCCTGGGCCGAACATACCCGGAAGCCACGGCAGCCACAGGATCGATTTACAACAGTGCCCAGGTCTGACGTGCGCATTTCGATGTTCATGTTGATCCCGCTGGTTATACCAGTCTAGTTTTGATGGCCAGATGTTCGTTCACTCGCGTCGTTTAGCATGGTGCTGCTTGTGTGATGATTGACAGGCTACTCGTCTGAGGCTGCGTGCTGTTCTGGACAGAACCTACCCAGAAGCCACAGCAGCCACAGGATCGATTTGGATTGCCTGGGTCTGAGAAGCGCAGTGGAATGTCCACTGCTATCTGTCTGGCTACTACTACCGAGATTGAATTGCAAGATCTCGGTTAATTCATGTTGCCTGGCATGATAGTGTTTGTGTGATGATATGCAGGCTATTCGTCTGAGGTTGCGTGCTGCCCTGGGCCGAACATACCCGGAAGCCACGGCAGCCACAGGATCGATTTACAACAGTGCCCAGGTCTGACGTGCACATTTCGATTATCATGTTGATCCCGCTGGTTATACCAGTCTAGTTTTGATGGCCAGATGTTCGTTCACTCGCGTCGTTTAGCATTGTGCTGCTTGTGTGATGATTGACAGGCTACTCGTCTGAGGCTGCGTGCTGTTCTGGACAGAACCTACCCAGAAGCCACAGCAGCCACAGGATCGATTTGGATTGCCTGGGTCTGACAAGCGCAGTGGAATGTCCACTGATATCTGTCTGTCTACTACTACCGAGATTGAATTGCAAGATCTCGGTTAATTCATGTTGCCTGGCATGATAGTGTTTGTGTGATGATGTGCAGGCTATTCGTCTGAGGTTGCGTGCTGCCCTGGGCCGAACATACCTGGAAGCCACGGCAGCCACAGGGTCGATTTACAGTGCCCAGGTCTGACGTGCGCATTTCGATGTTCATGTTGATCCCGCTGGTTTTACCAGTCTAGTTTTGATGGCCAGATGTTCGTTCACTCGCGTCGTTTAGCATGGTGCTGCTTGTGTGATGATTGACAGGCTACTCGTCTGAGGCTGCGTGCTGTTCTGGACAGAACCTACCCAGAAGCCACAGCAGCCACAGGATCGATTTGGACTGCCTGGGTCTGACAAGCGCAGTGGACTGTCCACTGCTATCTGTCTGGCTACTACTTCCGAGATTGAATTGCAAGATCTCGGTTAATTCATGTTGCCTGGCATGATAGTGTTTGTGTGATGATGTGCAGGCTATTCGTCTGAGGTTGCGTGCTGCCCTGGGCCGAACATACCCGGAAGCCACGGCAGCCACGGGGTCGATTTACAGTGCCCAGGTCTGACGTGCACATTTCGATGTTCATGTTGATCCCGCTGGTTATGCCAGTCTAGTTTTAATGGCCAGATGTTCGTTCACTCGCGTCGTTTAGCATGGTGCTGCTTGTGTGATGATTGACAGGCTACTCGTCTGAGGCTGCGTGCTGTTCTGGACAGAACCTACCCAGAAGCCACAGCAGCCACACGATCGATTTGGACTGCCTGGGTCTGATCAGCGCAGTGGAATGGCCACTGCTATATGTCTGGCTAGTACTACCGAGATTGAGTTGCAAGATCTCGGTTAATTCATGTTGCCTGGCATGATAGTGTTTGTGTGATGATGTGCAGGCTATTCGTCTGAGGTTGCGTGCTGCCCTGGGCCGAACATACCTGGAAGCCACGGCAGCCACAGGATCGATTTACAGTACCCAGGTCTGACGCGCGCATTTCGATGTTCATGCTGATCCCGCTGGTTTTACCAGTCTAGTTTTGATGGCCAGATGTTCGTTCACTCGCGTCGTCTAGCACGGTGCTGCTTGTGTGATCATTGACAGGCTACTCGTCTGAGGCTGCGTGCTGTTCTGGACAGAACCTACCCAGAAGCCACAGCAGCCACAGGATCGATCTGGACTGCCTGGGTCTGACAAGCGCAGTGGAATGTCCACTGATATCTGTCTGGCTAGTACTACCGAGATTGAATTGCAAGGTCTCGGTTAATTCATTTTGCCTGGCATGATAGTGTTTGTGTGATGATGTGCAGGCTACTCGTCTGAGGTTGCGTGCTGCCCTGGGCCGAACATACCCGGAAGCCACGGCAGCCACAGGGTCGATTTACAGTGCCCAGGTCTGACGTGCGCATTTCGATGTTCATGTTGATCCCGCTGGTTATGCCAGTCTAGTTTTGATGGTCAGATATTCGTTCACTCGCGACGTTTTTCATGATGCTGCTTGTGTGATGATTGACAGGCTACTCGTCTGAGGCTGCGTGCTGTTCTGGACAGAACCTACCCAGAAGCCACAGCAGCCACAGGATCGATTTGGACTGCCTGGGTCTGACAAGCACAGTGGACTGTCCACTGATATCTGTGTGGCTACTACTACCGAGATTGGATTGCAAGATCTCGGTTAATTCATGTTGCTTGGCATGATAGTGTTTGTGTGATGATGTGCGGGCTATTCGTCTGAGGTTGCGTGCTGCCCTGGGCCGAACATACCCGGAAGCCACGGCAGCCACAGGATCGATTTACAGTGCCCAGGTCTGACGTGCGCATTTCGTTGTTCACGTTGATCCCGATGGTTATGCCAGTCTAGTTTTAATGACCAGATGTTCGTTCACTCGCGTCGTTTAGCATGGTGCTGCTTGTGTGATGATTGACAGGCTACTCGTCTGAGGCTGCGTGCTGTTCTGGACAGAACCTACCCAGAAGCCAGAGCAGCCACAGGATCGATTTGGACTGCCTGGGTCTGACAAGCGCAGTGGACTGTCCACTGATATCTGTGTGGCTACTACTGCCGAGATTGAATTGCAAGATCTCGGTTAATTCATGTTGCCTGTGTTTGTGTGATGATGTGCAGGCGATTCGTCTGACGTTGCGTGCTGCCCTGGGCCGAACATACCCGGAAGCCACGGCAGCCACAGGGTCGATTTACAGTGCCCAGGTCTGACGTGCACATGTCGATGTTCATGTTGATTCCGCTGGTTATACCAGTCTAGTTTGAATGGCCAGATGTTCGTTCACTCGCGTCGTTTAGCATGGTGCTGCTTGTGTGATGATTGACAGGCTACTCGTCTGAGGCTGCGTGCTGTTCTGGACAGAACCTACCCAGAAGCCACAGCAGCCACAGGATCGATTTGGACTGCCTGGGTCTGACAAGCGCAGTGGACTGTCCACTGCTATCTGTCTGGCTACTACTTCCGAGATTGAATTGCAAGATCTCGGTTAATTCATGTTGCCTGGCATGATAGTGTTTGTGTGATGATGTGCAGGCTATTCGTCTGAGGTTGCGTGCTGCCCTGGGCCGAACATACCCGGAAGCCACGGCAGCCACAGGATCGATTTACAGTGCCCAGGTCTGACGTGCGCATGTCGATGTTCATGTTGATTCCGCTGGTTATACCAGTCTAGTTTGAATGGCCAGATGTTCGTTCACTCGCGTCGTTTAGCATGGTGCTGCTTGTGTGATGCTTGACAGGCTACTCGTCTGAGGCTGCGTGCTGTTCTGGACAGAACCTACCCAGAAGCCACAGCAGCCACAGGATCGATCTGGACTGCCTGGGTCTGACAAGCGCAGTGGAATGTACTACCGAGATTGAATTGCAAGATCTCGGTTAATTCATGTTGCCTGTGTTTGTGTGATGATGTGCAGGCGATTCGTCTGAGGTTGCGTGCTGCCCTGTGCCGAACATACTCGGAAGCCACGGCAGCCACAGGATCGATTTACAGTGCCCAGGTCTGACGTGCGCATTTCGATGTTAATGTTGATCCCGCTGGTTATACCAGTCTAGTTTGAATGGCCAGATGTTCGTTCACTCACGTCGTTTAGCATGGTGCTGCTTGTGTGATGCTTGACAGGCTACTCGCCTGAGGCTGCGTGCTGTTCTGGACAGAACCTACCCAGAAGCCACAGCAGTCACAGGATCGATTTGGACTGCCTGGGTCTGACAAGCGCAGTGGAATGTCCACTGATATCTGTCTGGCTACTACTACCGAGAATGAATTTCAAGATCTCGGTTAATTCATGTTGCCTGTGTTTGTGTGATGATGTGCAGGCTATTCGTCTGAGGTTGCGTGCTGCCCTGTGCCGAACATACTCGGAAGCCACGGCAGCCACAGGATCGATTTACAGTGCCCAGGTCTGACGTGCACATGTCGATGTTCATGTTGATCCTGCTGGTTACACCAGTCTAGTTTGAATGGCCAGATGTTCGTTCACTCACGTCGGTGAGCATGGTGCTGCTTGTGTGATGATTGACAGGCTACTCGTCTGAGGCTGCGTGCTGTTCTGGACAGAACCTACCCAGAAGCCACAGCAGCCACAGGATCGATTTGGACTGCCTGGGTCTGACAAGCGCAGTGGAATGTCCACTGATATCCGTCTGACTGCTACTACCGAGATTGGATTGCAAGATCTCGGTTAATTCATGTTGCTTGGCATGATAGTGTTTGTGTGATGATGTGCACGCTGTTCGTCTGAGGTTGCGTGCTGCCCTGTGCCGAACATACCCGGAAGCCACGGCAGCCACAGGATCGATTCACAGTGCCCAGGTCTGACGTGCACATGTCGATGTTAATGTTGATCCCGCTGGTTACACCAGTCTAGTTTGAATGACCAGATGTTCGTTCACTCGCGTCGTTTAGCATGGTGCTGCTTGTGTGATGCTTGACAGGCTACTCGTCTGAGGCTGCGTGTTGTTCTGGACAGAACCTACCCAGAAGCCACAGCAGCCACAGGATCGATTTTGACTGCCTGGGTCTGACAAGCGCAGTGGAATGTCAACTGAGATCTGTCTGGCTACTACTATCGAGATTGCATTGCAAGATCTCGGTTAATTCATGTTGCCTGGCATGATAGTGTTTGTGTGATGATGTGCAGGCTATTCGTCTGAAGTTGCGTGCTTCCCTGGGCCGAACATACTCGGAAGCCACGGCAGCCACAGGATCGATTTACAGTGCCCAGGTCTGACGTGCGCATTTCGATGTTCATGTTGATCCCGCTGGTTATACCAGTCTAGTTTGAATGGCCAGATGTTCGTTCACTCACGTCGTTTAGCATGGTGCTGCTTGTGTGATGCTTGACAGGCTACTCGTCTGAGGCTGCGTGCTGTTCTGGACAGAACCTACCCAGAAGCCACAGCAGCCACAGGATCGATTTGAACTGCCTCGGTCTGACGAGCGCAGTGGAATGTCCACTGATATCTGTGTGGCTGCTACTACCGAGATTGGATTGCAAGATCTCGGTTAATTCATGTTGCTTGGCATGATAGTGTTTGTGTGATGGTGTGCAGGCTATTCGTCTGAGGTTGCGTGCTGCACTGAGCCGAACATACCC
>CAUYUJ010015616.1:1009444-1026304 GCA_963575745.1 Prorocentrum cordatum
GCGACCGCGAATTCACGGGACACGTCTTGGAACCCAGCTTGCAAGAATATGCAATTATATGTTCATCGTTCATGACCCGCCTCCTTCCTCTTTCGTCCTTGCGTCCCTCCTTCCTCCTCACCTCCAGAGTTGAGTCTCCCCTCTCATTATTATTTGCTCACACTCCCTATATATGGAACCCTTTCTCCTCATCCTTTCTCCTTCTCCCTCATTATTCTTCCTTCTCGTGCTCATGCTGCCGCCGCAGCCGCTGCGTTGCTCCACCCTTCCTGTGCCACCTTCTCCAGACACTGCAGCCGTTGTTGATGCCGCGGCCGCCGCCGGATGCCTCCTTGCCTACAGTCTCCAATGTGCGTTCCGCGCGCAAGGGATGGTATCAAGGCGCCAGTCCAACAAAGCCGCGCGGATCTCCGAAGCTGATGGCTTATGCCAGGTCACCGGCGGAGGGCGCGAAGAGCCTCGCGTTTCGCGGGTCGCGGCCTGGGCCAGAGTGGCTGTTTTTTCTCCAGTGGGGCAGCTCGATGTACCTCCTCCTCCTCCTCCTCCTCCTCCTCGCGATGCGCGAAGTTGTGCGACCTGGCTTACGCAATGGTTTCCTCTATTCGGCGAGCCCCGATCGGGGTCTCCGCGCGCGCGCGCCCTGGCTCGAGCCCCGCGCCGCGCCAGGCGTGCGCGAGGGCGCCGCGCCCCGCCGTTCGAGCGCTCCCCCCCCCCCCCGCCGGAATTCGCTGGCGGCCAGGGGTGGGCCAGGAGGGAGAGGAGGGGGGGGCGGAGGAAGAGGGGGAGGAGGAGGAGGAAGAGGGGGAGGAGGAAGAGGGGGAGGAGGAAGAGGAAGAGGGGCTGAGGAAGAGGGGCGGAGGAAGAGGGGGAGGAGGTGAGCGAGGTGCGCTCGCGCCTCACGCCACATCTGAGATCCTGCCCCTCCCGCCCATCCCTGCCCGCTGCGCTGAGGTTTCTCGATCGGCCAATGGGTTTCATGGTGGGCCTGGACCCCCCAAAAGGACACCACCGTGTTGTGCGCAGTCAGAACGGCGGAGCTGTGCACGTTGGAGGGATAGGTGGCGGATGAGCAGGAGGAGGAGGAGCAGCAGGAATAGGAGGAGAAGGAGAAGAGGGCGGAGGAGGAGAAGGAGGAGGAGAAGACCAAGGGCCCTGGCATCTGTACCAGACTCAGGCCCTCGTGGAGTCTTGCCCAGGAGGAAAAGGAGGAGTAAAGCACATGACGAGGAGGAGGAACAGCAAACGCAGCACCAGCAAAAGCAGGAGCGGGAGGAGAGGCAGGACCTGGGGAAGGCGGACGAAGGGAAAAGCAGCGAGGCGACGACAGCGAGGAAGGCATCCGATCCAAGAGGAGCGCGCTATTTGAACGACAGGGCGAAGCACCGATTCTACCACGCGGCTCGCGCTGCAGCGGCAGCACCAGTTTGCCCCCCTTCCTTGCTCCTCGTTGTCTGCTGTTGTTGCTTCCCTCCCTCGCCCCCCTCCTTTTTGACCGGGGTGCTCTGCAAGCGGGCGATGGGACCGCGCGGCGCAACGCGCCCGCGCGCCGCATGGCCGCACAACGAAACCCGTCATGCGCCGCGCGCCCCCGCCGCACAGCGCTCGCGCCGCACGGCCACGCGGGCATTGCCGCCCATCCCTCGTCCTTCGCATCGAACCGTGCTGGATGAGACCGCCGATTCTGGATGGAGATGCGTGTGGCCGTGTAGCCTCCATGCATGCTCCAAGGATCCTTGCATACGCCTCGGGCGCGGATCTGTGGCGCGCATCTGCCCTCCTCCTGCCCCGCATTCTCTGCCTCGCCCCTCCCGCGGGGTGAGTCACGTGGAGCTTTCGTACGGAGCGTTCGTCGTGATGAAAATGGCGCGCGCGCCGGCTGCATCATATTGGAGGCCACAGACGGGCCCGTTGAGCTCGTCGTCCGCTCTCCTTCAGGGGGAGCTGCGACGAACACGCGCTCAGCGAGGGGTCCTCTTCTTCTCTTTCTTGCTCCTTCTCCTTTCCTCCTCCTCCCCCTTCCCCTTTTTCCATTCAGTGAGTCAGCGTGCAGACACGGTTAGAGTTGCCAGTGGGTTGCCTTATTTGCCTCGGCGATTTTCATCCGCTGGGGTACTTTGCAGTTAAGTGTGGTCGGGGGCTCATTTTACATCATTCTCTCTCTCTCTCTCTCTCTTTCTCTCTCTCCCTCTTTCTACGTATTGTGTTGCCCGATAATCTCGACCGGAAGAGGTGCGCTCTCGACCCGCGAATCCAAAAAAGGGTTGCCCGATAGTCTGCGTGGTCAATCTGACCATTCAGGGGATGCACACAACGCTTGAATCCATCCACCTCGACCGAGTTGCTGTCCCTGCTCCTCCCCCTCCTCGTGTCCTGCTCATCCTCCTCCTTCCTTCTCCTCCTCCTCTTCTCCCCGTCCCCTCTACCCCAGCATGGCCGGTGATTCCTTACTCCTGTCACGGGCCAGAGTTTAAGCAGCCGATCTACGGGGCTGTGGGGCGATGTTTTTTTCAATCGCGGTGCCCACTCCCTCCTCGTTCTCGTCCTCCTCGCCCTCTTTTTGTGGCCCCCCTCTGCCCCAGTTCCGATTCCAGAACTGTCGCAGGTTGTGCCTTCGGTATTGCAAAGGTTCGTCTCGCTTCATTCCCCTCAGCTCGGGAACAAATCACATTCAAACACCGAGAACGCTTCGATTGAGGAACACACGGAAGACCCAAATAATGGCATCTTGTTGTGCAAGAACAGAAAGCGGAGAGGGCGGAACACCTTCTTGACAGAATCAGGGGCGAGAGGAGAATAGTGCTCAGATTGCGTAATTGTGGACGGAGGAATGGGACGGAGGAGGAGGAGGAGGAGGATTTGTGTAAACCCAAGACGCATCAGCGATATTGCAATAAACCTTCCCTCCAAGGTCCCCCATCATAGACCCCTACAATAACCTTTTTCACTGCGGGAAGTGGCCCCTTGGAATACAACCGACTGAGAATTGCCAATCGTGCCACATCCAAAGTCCTGGGATTGCATCCTGACGATCCTGAATCGTGCCAGAGTACCACTCCTGGAACTCCAGCGCCTCGAATCAACGTGACGGTTGCGCCCTGACAAGCCGGCATCGCGCTGGAGCACCGTTCCTGGGGCACCAACCGCCAGAACATGTAATTTTGCGTTGCATGTTTGAAAAAATGCCGCGGCGCTGCGGCAAGAACCGCATGTTAAAAAGGAACCGCCCTCCATCGGCGAATCTCTTGCAAGGTCCCAAGCCATTACGCGCAGCGCTGAGGCGAGAGTCACATGTTGAAAAGGAGCTCCCCTTCATCCTTCAAGCGGTTGCACACGTTGTAGACCAATGTCCGCGGCGCTGGAGGGAGATGCGTTTTGAAAAGAAACGGGCCTTCATCCTTACAGCTGCTTCAAATTTAAAGAACGAATGCGCTCGGCGCCTCGGCGCGAGCCGCATCTTGAAACGGTCGCCCACCTTCCGTGCTCATTTGCAAGCGTTTCTGACGACGGCGGCCTCCTTGCGGAAATTGCTGTACACTCTCAGCTTCGGGATGGTAAATGGCGAGGAGGTCTCAGGCGAACCGTCCGGCTTGCCCTATCAACACGCCTCCGTCGTGTGACAAGGAGTAATTTCCAAAGAAAAGGGATGGAGGAGGAGGAAGCGGGGAGGATGAAGAGGAGGAGGGGGAACCCCCATTTGGCCTCTGGTGAGGCCCCCCGATTCCGACCGATCCATCGGAGTTCGGTCGCGCTTGCCGCCCGATCGATCGCGGTGACAGGGCGCCAGATCGCGCATCGGCCAGCCCGCAGGGCAGGGGCTCACGCGTGCCGCGCCGCGCCGTAGCGGCGGCGCCAGCGGCCGCGCAGCGCCCGCCAGCGGCATGACGCCGCGCGGAGGAGCTCCAAACGGTGCCGCGCACCGCAGGCAGCGCGACAAAAGGGGGGACGCCAGGTTCCCCAGAGTGGCAGCGGCGAAGGTGCTTTTGTGGAACAGCCAGTCGGCGCTGCATCACCAGACCTACACTTTCGAGGACAACGGCGGCGGCGACACATAATTGACATCATGACAGACATTGTGGCGCTGGATGTGTGGGGGCTGTGCCAGGTGGAGCGCCAATACACAATGGCGGCGCACATGTGGAAAGCCATGGAACGGAAGTATGACAACAGGTGGGAGGAGATCGAGGAGAGCGCCTGTCATATATCGACAACAGGCAGAAGCAACTACGATACACTTTGATACAGAACGTCGCCGGCAATACCCCGCCAGTTCGAGCACAATAAGCACGGCAAAACAAGCGCGTCGAAGTACCTCTGACGAATTACGCCACGTCAAGAACCTTATCGCAACCAAGTGAAGAAGGATATCCGAGTGCTTGCAGAAGCTGCATCCGCAAACCAGAAGGACATGCAGAATGTGACGGGTGAGCTTAAAAAAGCCGCGGTCGCTAAGCACATGCAGCTCACCCAGTCACCCCAAGAGCACATGCTACATTTCAAAACACCACAAGAAAACATAGTTACCAAGCTGTGATGCGTGCGGTGGCAGAACATGGATCTGGGGAGGAGACCGCCAATGCGGAAAAAGGAGATCTTAATGGCCAGCGCGTACGCCAAGGAACAGGAAGAGTCTGGCCAACGAGGATGAGGGCGCGCATGCTTACGAGGCGGACCAGTCGAACGACGAGAAGAAAGTACAGAGCAAGGCATCTGCGACATGACCCGCGGCACCAGCATTGACGGCGAAGGACATGGACAAATGAAGAAAGTCGATCAGCTCGATCAGGGGGACACCAACAAGAAACCCGACGGCGCGAACCAAACTATGGAGGGGCAGGCCAAATAAGCAAACAAGGACGCAGAGCAAGCAATGAAACGAGCGAAGCAGGTTTCAACGCTAGGGTGACCAACGCAACGAGAAGCACGACAAGCAGATCAATATGTTCACGGTAGCAGCCACTTGAAAGCACAAGAAGATGGAAACCACAAGAAGATGACGGACCCCCAGGCCTGAAACCGACGATAAGGAAGGGAACAACACATGTTGATGGAACGCCTGCAGACAGGGAAGATAGGCAACGAGACGTGCTGAACCTGCAGCACATGCACCGACAGGGGACAGCTGAATTCTGGAGACAGCTGGCAGACGTAGAAGCCGCGCAACAGATGAGAGCAGAGGAGACGGATGACCTGTTCAGGCACGACATCGCGAGGGAATCTCGACACGCGTAGCTTCGAAGCCCGAGGCAGCGACCATAATTGCAGTGACTGCAGCAGGACCATTTCGCGATGCTGCAAAGACAAGCAGGGGAATGGGCTGACAACATCAATGGGTGGGGCGATGATCCGCGACCAGCGCAACAACGGCAGCGGGAAGCAGAAGAGTGAAATGCATTGCATGCGCAGTCGAACTCCTGCAGCGACAATCAAGGGGGCAGGCCCCGAGGAAAGCGCAGGAGCAACAGCGTTGGTGCCAGGGGGGCCGTCGTAAGCACGCGACCAGCAGCAGCCACATAATGGGCGAAACAAAGAAAATAAAGACAACGGTTCACCGCAAAGCGGAGAAAGAAACACAACGAGGGGGCGACAATAATACAGACCAGGCATACAAGTGGCAGACGAGACAAAGCCCCAGAGCATGTTGAGTGCGTAGAAAGAAAACGGGATGCGGACGGAAGACTGCAGCGCGAGCCGCGAGCGCCGCAGGAATGTGGAGGACGATATCACATTCCACGACCTGGATGCGGAAGCGCGGGTGGAGCAGGGACTACCAGACAATGAACCATGGGACGAGGGCGACTATTTGGATCGCCCGCAGTAAAGATGGAGGAACGGCATCCTCTTTGCGCGGGCCAACGACCTGCGCGGCTGGCATTGCGACCATGTGCGCGATGACGACATGCAACGGACAGGGCAAGCCTCAAGGCAGAAAGAGGGGAATTTCAGGCCATCATCGACGAATCATGAAACAGAGACGAGGGCAGGATGGAGAGGAGGATGAGGAGGAGGAGGAGGTCGCTGTCAACGGCGGGACAGAAGTGGGATAGCGCCTTGACGAGCTGCTCGAGCCGGGGGCCGAAGGCGTGTCCGACCTGGGCCAGAGCGGCGTGGGCGCGCAGAGCAGGATGTGCAGCGGCGAGCGCTAGGAGGCGGCGGCGGGGCGGATTTCCACCGCGGAAGCAGTGCAACGATGCGATCAAGAGCCGCAGCGATAGGAAGAAACCGAAGACAGGGGGCGAGGCAGGCAGCGCCGAGACGATGGCGGACTCGGCCGGCAGGGCCGGCGCGCGCCGCGGGCCAGCTTGACAGACGCCAGAAGCCGATGGCGTGGAGGATGGTGGCCTTCAGGGTTCGCCGCCGCCCCCGCAGGTCACGCAGGGGGCGGGGGGGGGGCGCGCTGTGGCGGGCGTCGGCCAGGGGCGCGCGGGGCGCAACGGGGCCCTGAGGGATTAACGGGATGCGCTCGATCCCAACCACAATTACCCCGTCCCCGTGCAGCTCAGGAAACGAGACGAGTCAACCCGTCTCGGGGGGCACTTCACGTCTGGCAAGGATCGACCGCGATGGCAGCGAGGCTCAGCGCAGCGAGGCTGAGGGGGCGCCTGGAAACGCGCCAGCCACCTCAGCCACGGCGCCATAGTGAAGGACTGGCCTTCCGACCCCGACGAGATTCGCGACGCGGGAGCGGGGGGCCCAATCGGCGCGCGCAGAGCAGAGGCGGCGCGTCGCGGAGGACCGGCCCCGCCCGCCAGAAATTGGGGCATCGAGGAGCTGGACCTCTTAGCGCATCGCGCGTGGAAGGAAATCAGATGCAGAGCGGACAACGAGGTCGTCGAGATCGCGTCGCGCGAGGAGGGCGCAGGGCCAACAGTTGCCAGAGCGAGGCCTGGACATCGAGAGGGTATTGGGCCGATTCGAGCACAGCTCGATGCGTGGGGCGACGGCGACGGCTTCCCGGCGCTGCGAGAGACCCAGCCAGGGCGGCTTACTGGGCGCCTTCGATTGCGGGGGCTGCCGGATTTGCAGACGGAGCTAGCTGGAATGGATATTCACAGTTTCGCGGAATAGCATTCAGAATGCGCCCGCCGAACGCAGATCAGGCGCTGGGCGCGCGCGCGGGCGGCAGCCGCTGCGACGCGGGCCCAGGCGAGACAGCGCTGGTGGTCACTGTTGCGAAGCAGACGAAGGATGGACATCGCTTCAATGGATGCCTCGCAGGACGGGCGACAGATGCTACAGAGGCCAGGAGGCGCCGAGCCCAGCGACGACGCAGCGGAGTTCGCGGCGCTTTGCGGGGGCGCGCCATATTCTTCAGTATGTTGCCAGAGCGCAAGCTGCGCGCTCGCGCAGACTGCGAGGCGGCGCGGGCAGAATCAGACGGCACTCTTGCGCTCGTGTCGACGTCGTCGGCGGAGTCAGGCATTGGGATGGCGATCGGGAGTTTTTCGCGCGAAAGGCCATGGCGGGCGCCCGTGAATCCAGTGGGCGGACTACTTCGCGAAGCAAGCCTGCAGCGGCGCGCGGAACACTGCGGTCGCCAGGCAATGCCTGCGTCGACGATCGGCTGACCTACATAAGAGACGACAATTAGACAGTTTCGGAGGGCCCCCACTGGCGGGGTCAAGCGGCGCACCCGATCCCAGACGGCACAGGAGGAGGATGGGGTTTTGAGCGCGAGCGGCAGCGGACGGACGCGACTAGAGCAGCACCACCGCGGGCAACAGTGGCGGAGTCAGCGAGGTCCTGAGACCCAGGAAATTTCCACGCGGCCCCTTTCGGGCCCCAGGCTCGCGGGCCAGTCGGCCTGGGGGGGCGGCAGATGGAGACGGCCGGATCAGCGTCGCGTCCGCCGCCAGGGCCCGGGCCTGCATAGCGAGGCCGAAGAGCAGATGGCGGCGGCAACCGGGTCTTCCGCGGGGCGCTCACAGGAATCCAGATGCTGCAGCGCGGCGCCCACCTGATGGGCATCCAGGGAACAGGGCGAACTCCTTGGGCGACGTCCATGGGCGGCTGCATTTTGGGATCATTCGGGGCGGGATCTGATGTTCAACGCGACGGAGCCATGCGCTGCAACGCTGGTTGGGCCACTACGTTTCGGCATTCAGACTTTCCGACAGTTGCGCGCAGACCCGCGAAGGTACACCGCCAAGGTACAGGCGCCGCACTTGACGAGAGCACTGGGTCATTTCGCGCGCCCCACCGCGACCATGGAAAGAAGGAGAGGGGCGCATGGTGGGGCGAGACCCGAGGATTCCAGAAAAAAATGGAGAGGGCGCGCGAGGAGGCAGCCACGGGCGCGCAGTTGGGCCGGGCGGCGCCGAAAGGTCAGATGACACAGGGAAAGGGGCTTATCTTATTCGCCGACGAGAGCGACGCGGTCATGATGTGGAGGCCCGACCCGCCTTCGCACGAAGACCTCGACCCACATGTGCGA
The DNA here is from genome assembly GCA_963575745.1 of Prorocentrum cordatum. Classification (NCBI taxonomy): domain Eukaryota; class Dinophyceae; order Prorocentrales; family Prorocentraceae; genus Prorocentrum; species Prorocentrum cordatum. Next base: position 1,017,876 of record CAUYUJ010015616.1, read on the forward strand.
AACGAACCGAATAGGTGGTGCCTGTCTTTGAAGCACACAGATCGTACATTACTGGTGCCGCCAATATTTCAGGCGATTTCGGGCGCAGCATCAATCTACGGTTGGGTCGACGGCGCCGGCCGCCCAGGCCGCGCCTCCATCGCCATTGACATACACGCGGAGGGCGCGCAGGAACTAACTAGCGGGGGCAGACAGAAGGTGGGCCTCAGGAAGCTGGGACAGGAGGGGCTGACCTGGCAGTTCCGAATCTGGCCGCCCGCAATTTTCGATACTTGCCGCAACAGCAAGACGATCTTGCAGCTGGCGGAACTATGTGGAGGCCGGGAGTGGATCAGCTTCAACTGGCCTTGCAGATTTACATCGCGGGCGTTATAGAACGAACCAGAATGGCCTGTCGAGCCGATGCGCTCTTGAAAGAAGCCAAGGGACACCTTCGACAGGAATTGCGGGCAGAGAAGGCGAGGTAAGCATCGGGCGCGGCAGCGGACATATCATATCACAATCAGCCGCACTCGCTCGTGTAGGAGTGGACGAAGTTTGCTTCATATCCCGAAATTGCATGGGGCTCAACGGGGGATGGCTCGCAGGAGGGCGCCCACCAGTGCGCGATAATATTATTGGCGAGGCGGTGGCGGCGCAGGATCAGGGCAGCAGAGACGGGGTAATAGCAGAGGGAGCAACGGGACATGGCCGGTTCGATGCAACGAGCGCGCGCGTTGCTGCAGTGCAGGTTTTCTCGGCGTGCGCGGTCAGCGCAGCACTTGCCGCGCGTTGTCTGCGGCGAGAATTCTCGGTTGCTGCGCTGCAGCTTTCTGTTTCGGATTCTCTGTTGCCCGGTCCGCGGGGCTCGTGCGCAGTGTTCTCCGCAACTAGTTGCAGACGAAGCAGTGCCGTTTTTTCCCGTTGCAGAGACATTGCCGTGCAGTTTCGGGTTCGGGCAGTTGCAGTTTCTTCGACTGGATCCCATGGTGGGTCTGTCGCCCCGTGGAGGTGTTGCCCGCGTTCGCATTCCCTGACAGGGGGGGTGCGGTTGCGCTATGCTCGGGCACTTCGCGAAGGTCGAGGACGCCGATGTCGCGGGCATGGCTGGGGGGCAACACCCGCGGTTCTTCGACCAGACAAGACAGTGGGCGCCGCGCCAAAAGTGCGCGAGATGCAGGTGATATTCAGATGGTATTTCGGGCGACGTGCCGCGGGCAACTGCAATGTCGACAGCGCGACGGCGGCGCCCAATATTAATCGCCATTGGGTTCAAACGGGCCACGCTTTGCGAGGCACCAAGCTAGCGCCGCCGAACATGCAATGGTAGTTTTGCGGAGTCGCATGTTAGAAAAACGTGTTGGGAAAGCACTTTCACGAGTGGTTGCGGTTTGGCACTGGGGAAGATGCGGCATGACAGCACGAGGCCAGCCTGGAATGGGGGCGCCGATGGCGGGCCACTTCGTCCGGGCAGCCGTGAAGAATGTGAACGACAATGGGGAATCTTGCACGATGATGTGCACCGATCTCACGCGCGCCGTCTACGTGGTCATCCGTTCGACGGGGGTAGACGTCGCGTTCGACCGTGGCTTTGGTCATTGGTCCGAAAGATACCCGTACCCGGGGCCAGCGAAGGTGAGATGGGCCGTCTGGGGGACTGGGCGCTTGCTATTGTGCCCGGTCAGCTTGCCCCGCGCGCGCCAGTGCAGCATCCGCGCGTCAAGACGCAACGGCGTGCTCGATGGCTGAGTGTCTGATTGCAGCGACAAGCGCTGGTTTTTGTGTTGACGTCTCGGGGCATCGTGGCGCGTGCGCGGTTCAAAGCCGCCCATATGTGGCGGCGCCTGTCCCAATCGATAAAGAGTTGCATTTCCTCGCTATCATGGCAACCAATGCGTCTGGGCCTGCACTGGGGAACGACGTTGCAATGTCGCGCCCCAAGGGGGCCGCAGCGGCCACGTCGGGGACGGCTCGGGAGGGCATGATATGTGTTCGAGAGCGTTTTGGACCTGCCGCCACCTCGGCTAGGTACGGGGACCTGCCTGAAACCACCGAAACATACCCGGACCTAGCTGGGGTGAGCTGCGGCACCCCGGCTAGGTACGGGTATGTTTTGGGGTTTTCATTGGGCAACCGTACCTAGCTGGGGTGATCCGCGGACGGCCGTCCAAGGGGGGCGGCTTCTGGCGACCTCGCCCAGGGCGCAGACTCGCGATGTCTCTGCATCGAGCAATTCGCGATAGGGCGGTTGTCGCGCAATGACGTTCGCGCCAGAGTTGTTCGCACGCGCCCCCGAGCGCGCGTTGACTCCTCAACGCCCGGATGTGTGTCCGGGGGCGCGCCTCCGCAGCAGTTGGTCTACATCGACAACAACCAACGCAGGGTCGGGCACTCCGCCGATTCGAACGCACGTGCGATCGGTGCTAACGTGCGCCCCGAGAAGACAGCGGTGTGTAATGCTCGATCGGTTGTCGTTTCTACACTTGTGCAGCCGCCGCCAGCTGCGACGAACCGCCCCCCCGGCCCCTTGCCACCCTGCCTGGGCAAGGGTGCGGGTATCTCTCGCGCTCGAGATTTGGAGAGCGCATTTCAGCGCGGCAGTATCCCATCGGCAGTTCAGACTTCAGACAGCGACTTGAGGCGGTGAGAGCGCCTGCAACGCTTGCATCAGCAGGCGTCTCACCACCACTGTTGGCCGCGCTGCCCGAGCCAAGAAGAGCGACGCGGGGCGTCCGAGGAGTGCTGACTAGCCAGCAGTGGCGCAGAGATGCTCGCGACCGGTGATTTCCGCGGCGGACTATCTATTCAACGTCATAGACAGGAGGCCACTGGTCGAGATCAATGGGGGCCTCAGCAAAATCGGCGCGCCCCACTGAGTGCATGCAAGTGGCGCTACACAAGTCGCCAGTTACAAGTGCCTCTTACAAGTGCCAGGTACGGCGGGGATTTGTAGACGGGGGTCGCAGGTGCCAGTTGCATGGGCGACGCGGCGATCCCCGCGGCCATTGAGGATAGCATGCGGATCGAGCATCGCATCGCCAGGGCCTTTGCGCAAGCACACGTGGCGATGCTCAAGCACGGCTCCGAAACGCAGGTAAGGCGGCGGCCGCCGCGCGCCCGGCTGGCCTTCGCGCCGCGGAGGCCAAGAGGAGGTGCCAGACGGAGGAGGGGCGCATGTTGGCACCGAGGAGACTGGGAGGAGGTGGTTGCATGCACAAGCATCCGGGGGCGCAGCCGCCGGGAGATTGCAATTGGCGGCCAGAACTGCAGCGGCGAGCCCAGTTCCTCACACAGGAGGCGCGCAACCTTCAGACGATATGCGAGACCTTGAATTTCAGCGCGAAGGGCGAGCTACGCCAGCAGCAAGCGACTGGCGATGCCAAGCATGGCCCCCGACGCCATCCGTGGCAGAGAAGATCGCCGAGACGGCGCTTGCCGAGCACGCGCGACAGGCTTTCGATTTGGCGGAGACGGCGCGCGCCAAAGACACGCGACTGGCATTTGATTTTCGAGCCAAGCCGAAGGGCGCCAGACAGCAGGGGCCGAGAAAATTGCGCGATGGCCGGCGTGGGGGGCCCCGCTGCACTGGGCGATCATCCACGGTGCCCCCCCAGTATTGAGCGGGGTACTTGACGACCTCGACGCTCTCCAAAGAAAAGAACGCGTGGGTTCGCATGATCGAGCTCGACTTAGACTGGGTGGGCAGCTGTGCGCAGGGGGAGGTGGGCCCGTCAAAAAAAATGGAAGGGTTGGATTACGACGATACGAACAAAGGGCTAAACGCGCGACGGATTGCCGGAAGGCTGCGCGCTCGACGCCAACGAGCGCACGCAGAGAAGAATGATGGACCATCCATGCAAATCTAGGGGGGCAACGCGTGGAAGGAGCGATCGCCACGGGATCAACCGATGCGCAAGTTTCTTGTCAAAGCGACTGAGGACGCAGGCGCGGGGAAGGCACATTAATAAGCACGTGCCATTTGATTACGCGCAGGACTTAGCCAGCGCAGCAGCATACAAAGCACGTGGCAAACATGTTTGCGCGCAGTCGAGACTGATGCTGCATCTGCGACCTAGATGAAGACTATGTTCGGACTGGTACAAGGTGACTAGATACCCAACGGACTACGAGGAGGCGACGGAGCAAACATGATGAGGGCGCGATGGACTTTCTTTGGTTGAAGCATAGAGGGCACAGAGCTGAGAACGTGCACGTACCGCGCAAGAAGCTGAAGACGATTGAAGCATATGTGGCACAGGCGACGGTGAGAATACAAGACGCGAGGGGCCTGGAGGTAGCGACAGCGACGACGCCCCGATTCCCGCAGCACCAGCGATGCCAACGCGGACGCAGCTGCGATGGGATATCTTCGGCGTGAACAAGCAGAGTCAGTAGTGCGTGACCAATGCCGCGACGGACAAGAGGAAGGCAACATACTACGATGGCAGCGCAGGGCTGGACTGCGGCAGCCTCGCCATCGCCTTCGCCCTCCGGGGCTTCGACGACGCCGAGAGATGGTGCTGCGAGATCGACAGCGACTCCGTCGCCGCAGTCATCGCGGCGCCGCCGAGCTGCTTGGGCACCGCAGACTGCAGGGCCGCTGCAGTCTCAAGAGGGTGCTGGACGGCCAAGCCGAAGCGGAGGAGGCGGATGCTGGAGAGGAATCGCGGCGCGGCACGGCGCCCCGCCGCGCTGGAGGTGAGGCCCGCAGTAGAGCGGCGCGGCGATGTCGTCGAGCTTCGGAATGTGCGTCCTGATCGGTCATTGAGTTCAGGGAAGATGAGCGGGGCCCGACAAGGAAGGTGCATCGCACTTTCCTTGCAGCCAGCTGCCAGGAGTAGGCGACATTCACCAGACCAGGACCGAACTAACAGTAACGACCGAGCTTCAACCAGATCGTCGCCCCTGTTTTGTCCGTCCGCGTCGCTTGGCGAACGCTTTCGTGCGGTTGCTGTTTGCCCGTGCCGCCGTTGGCCGTACAGTTGGCTCGCACCAGCCGCAGCGCGCCGCTTTGGGGGCTGTCCACACAAATCTCGCCAACCACTGCGGCTGCGGGCGCTTGCCCGAAGCGCTCGGCAGCCATCCGAAGCGCTGGAATGAAAAGTGAGCAGACGGAGGAGGCCGAGGACGAGGAGGAGGAGGAGGAGGAACATGAGGAGGAGGAAAACGAGGAGGAGGAGGAGGAGGAGGATAAGGAGGAGGAAGATGGGGAGGAACCAAACCAGGTGCGTCACGACTCAGTAGTTGGGGAGTGGGCGGGGACGAGGAGAGGAGGACAAGAAGGAGGACGAGGAGGAGGATAAGGAGGAGGAGGAGGAGGAGGAAGAATGAGGCCAGATGGGCCACCAGGTCATGGGGGACATGCAATGGACGTGAGATGAATGAGGCGGAGGAGGAGGAGGAGGGGGTGGAGGAGGAACAGTCTCACCAGCAGCATGGGGGCATACTTTGAACATTCGGACGACGAGGGCGACGAGAAAAGGGGGGCAGGCAACGGGCGGGGGGAGAGGCCAGAAGGACTGCCCGCGTCCCCCGCGCGTGCCCGGGGCAGAGCCCAGGGGAGGGAGCCGTGCGCACTCGAGGCAACTGCGTCGTGCAGGCGCAGCGGGAGGAGCAGGACGGTTAGAGGTGAGGAGGGCCAGCGGAAGGAGGCAGCCTCAGGGTGAATGGTAAATGTTACCAGTGCCAGGAGGCAGGAGGGAGGAGGGAGGAGGAGGGAGGAGGGTAAATTCAGGCATGGAAGAAACACACAGACACAATTAATCGCCGATCCCCCAGAAAAGGATGGGAACATATGGGCAGTGGGGGGGGGGGAAACAGAAACCAAGAACATCTGGGAAAATCAGGGGACTCCTGTTATGCGTGTGTCTATTTCTTTGCGTGTCCTTGGGCCCCTTCATAAATGCTGCCAGGGCCAGAGTACGCACGCGAACGCGTTGCAACGGCCGCCGCAGCCCCCGCTGCCCCCGTAGTATCACCATTGAGGGCAGCTTGAAGTTGAGGGGCAGCTGTGCGAAGAGTGGATGCGTGCAGGATAGTTCGCCTGGTCGTCCTCTGCGGATGTGTCTGTGCAGTGGCTGGTTCAGGCTGCACTGGCTGGCCACATGGGTAATGTACGTATGCTGGCCCCCCGCTGCTCATCCCGCCATCCCCTTCGCCGAATTCCAGGTCTGATCGGTTCCAGAGCCTATCGTTCTCTCCCTCTGTCTGTTTGTCTCTCTCTCTCTCTCTCGTTCTCTCTCTCTCTCTCTCTTCTCTTCTCGTTCGTATTAATATTATTATTATTATTATTGCTTTGTTTATTATTTTTCTTCTCTTCGACGGCGACGACGACGACCCCTCCGCGCAAGCAGGGCGGGAGTCCGTTGGCAGCCTGCCTCTCGCCCTGCAGGGCCCCGCGCCGCTCGTCCCCCGCCAGGGGCGCGCCATGGGAGGTCGGCAGGGCGAGAGTAGGGCTGGACCTAAACGGTGTTTTGGCGATTGCGTGGGCCGTTTGTCGGTGTGATGACAAGGGAGGGGGTGGATGTCATGGCGGGGGCCATGATGTCCACCCCCTCCCTTGTCGGGGGTGGTGACAAGGGAGGGTGCTGACAAGGGAGGGTGGCCCCCCTCCATTGGTGGTGACAAGGGAGGGGGTTTTCGGCCGGCAAAGAGGAGGGTGATGAGAAGGGGGGGGGGATATCATGGCGGGGGCCATGGTATCTCCCCAGATTTCATGGCGCCTCTTCTTGTTTCATTGCGTTCCTGCCCCCCCCCCTCTGGGCCGCGCGCGCACATGCCGCTGGCTATGACTTGCACCCCCCCCTTGTGGACGCCCACCTCTTGGCCGCCCCCGAGTTTTACGTTTTCGTTTCGACGTCGTTCTGCGGTCCAGGCGGGTTGAAGGCAGAGCGAGGGAACGCGAAAAAAACACGACAGCGAAGAACACCGTTGCAGCTCAGCCCCGGGCGAGAGGCTCGGCATCGCTCGGACGTGTGCATGTTTCCTTCGGCGGGGACCATCGGGGAGCATCCTTGATCATTTGGCGAAGAAAATCAGGAGGGGAAAAAGAACACAGACACGATCAGCCGTCGACTCCACAGAAAATATGGGAAACTATGGGGCGTGGGGGGGGCAGACAACAACCCAGAAACGATGGGAACCTATGGGGAATCCTATTATGTGTGTCTATTTGCTTGCGTGTCCCAGGGCACCTTCAGAGGGGGTCATAAAGGACGTGGGTGGTTGTCGAGCGTCTGCGTCGGCTCTCGGCGGCCTTCCAGCTCTTCGCGGTGCCCTCAATCAGCTGCGCCGCGCCGAGGGCGTTCCAGAGGTGCCCTGATCGTCCCGAAGGGCCGCTGGAGACCCATGTTCTGATCCGAAAGCATGATGCGCGCGAGAAGCTAGCTACGTGAGTTTTCTCGGTGCCCTCTTTTTTTCTTCTCCCCCATGTTCGTCCGACCCGATCCCAGCAGCCTCTGACAAGGGGAGCGATCCCTGCCAAGGAGAAAAATAGTTGATGTTTCACCGAAGGAACTGGTATCACATCAGCGAATTTGCTTGGAGGTCAGAACGGACATTTTGGGTCGGTCATGGCCTCAAGCGCCCTGGATTCTACAGGGCCATCGTTTTACAAGAGTCATTGCTTCTTGATCGTGAGCAGGGCAATACGAATTCCACAGACACGGTCAACAACGGTTCACCGAAACCGCTTGGGCAGTCTAGGGATTCGAAGGACATTCGGAAGTGGCTCGGACGCAGTGGAACCGATGATTTGGACCAGGGCCCCACCAGGGGAAACGAAAACGGTGAAGCAACGCTGCCTGACACGACACATCTATCGGCGCTGTAAACGGACACCCAATTCTGACAAACCAAAGTTGTAAACAGTTGCCCTGTCCTTTACAGGGCCCACGCAAGTCGAGGCCTCAGTGATGATTAAGAACTGCACGCGTGATGATTAGAACCCCCGCCCGCCAGGAAACCATGTGTTTAACAGATCCCTTCCGCCCTCGGGCGCTCTCCTGGACAGTCGATGGTCCGTCCAGACGGAGCCGAAGCGAAGCGGGCGCCGACGATTCTGAATATATGTTGTGTATCGTTCTCCCCGCATTCTTTGATTCATCCACATTCGTATATTTCCTTACCATGGGAAGACGTAGCGCCCTGGCCCCCACAATCGGCGGTTACTAAACAGCATTGGACGTTTACTGAACAGCCCTGCCCTCCTCGATCTCACCTCCTCTCTGGGTGCGTTTACCAAATGCTTCGCTCGTCGGAGTGCGTGTCGTGATTGTGGCTGTTTCTGCCAGGGGAGGAGGAGGTCGAGGAGGAGGATGAGGAGGAGGAGGAGGACAAACGAGGGAGGGAGAGGAGGAGGAGATGGAGGAGGTGGTGGAGGAGGAGTAGGAGGAGGAGGAGGAGGATAATGAGGAGAATGAGGAGGGAAAGGACAATGAGGAGGAGGAGGA
>CAUYUJ010015617.1:0-36917 GCA_963575745.1 Prorocentrum cordatum
GGCGTCTCGGGGGCCTCTTGGGCAGTCTTGGGGGCCTCTTGGGGCACTCTGAGCGCGCTCTGGGGAGCCTGAGAGGCCGCACCCAGAAGGAAAACCATCTCTGAGTAGACTTAGTCGGGCGGCGGTCGGGCGGCGGTCGGGCGGCGGTCGGGCGTTGGTCGGGGTACTTTTCGCCGGGGGACCCCCAGGGGCCGCCCCGCGCGCGCGAACTAGAAATACTGTTAATACTGTTAACCAGTTACCGGAGATCTTAGCACGCCCTGGCATCCACCGTATTCGCAATGTGTGATACAGATTATAATTTCCGTATGTATGGCCACATTATGCGCATCGGCGCACCAAAGCGCGTCTTCGACAATCGAATGTTGTAAGACCGGTCGGAGTTGTGGTCGGAGCGGGAATCGGAAATGGTACCACGATCGGTTTGTATTGTAGGGTTCTTGCCACTCCTGATCGAAGACCGAACGATCCACCGATTGCGTTGGAGCTGGAGTTGGTAGTACCGCCAGAGTTGGAAGAGGAGCCGGGATCGGATTCCCATTCCCGTGGGTGATGCATCGGTCCTGAAGCCGAGAGCCCAAATAGTTGCAATGGCCATGTCATCGGGTAATGGTGGTCCTTTGTTCGATGCCTCTCTCGTGCGACGGCCGTGGAATGACGCAATTCTGTACCACTGCATCGTGCCTCCCCGGCACCATTCGTGAACCCACACATCACAATAACAATTCCCACACGCAATCGATCGTTGCACGAGTGTCGGAATCGGTTGCTGGAGTCGGACGGGGAATCGATACATTCATAAATGTCCACGTTGAGTCGCGCGTGCCGTCATGAACGAACCCAATTCGAAGAAAAAGTTGCTATGTACTAACCGAATGCCGCTGCTGAATTCGACTCCATTCGTCAAGCCACGCAGGGAATCTGAAATCCGGCGCCTGCATACAGACCAGTATTCGTGGTGTTCTTCTACAAGTGCCACACCGAGCAAAAGCGAAAGGCAAGTGAAATATTGAATTGTGATTTTTTGGCAAAGCAGAAGCGAGCCAAAGCGAAACTTGCGAGGCTCAGAAGAGGATTGACGCGGCGCGTGGAAATAGATGCGCAAGCGAAGCGGAACAATGTCTGCTAAGCAGACGCAAGGGAGGAGGAGGAGGAGGAGGAGGAGGAGGAGGAGGAGGAATTGGAGAGGAGGAGGAGCTGGAGAGGAGGAAGAAAGCAGCGGGTGCCATCACCCGCCTCCGTCGAGCAGCGCCGTCGCTGGCGTCCAGGACCGTGACTTCGTTGCTCACCAGAGTCGCCGCTGGTGCGTCCGGCGCCGCCACGGCCGCGAGGCACGTCCAGCGAGACGTCCAGGTGCGAGCCATCGCACGGGCGTGTAGGGGTGGAGGCGCCGAGCGCGCCTTGGCCACTGCTGCCTGGTCCAGGAATCCACGTGCCTCCCGGCATAATTAGCCTTCCTCCCGTCGCCGTCGCCACCACCAGCAGCTGGACAGTAGGACAGCCCATGAGCTCGGGGTAGGTGTCGTGTTTGTCCTCCGTGGCCCCCCGGATTGCCGTCTTTGGTTCGGCAGAAGTTGTCGGGAATGGAGTGTCACCACCACGCAGAGGAGACCTTCTGCGAGCGGAAGCGCCCGCTTGACGGGCAGCCCGGTCGCCATGATCTCGATGTCGCGGGCGTCCGAAGGGTATTTGCCAGCCGCACATGTTCCTTCCCACGGGCGCCTGCCTCACGCCAGAGCCGTTTGTAGATCCGCTCCACTGGGGCCGACTTAGAGTTCAGTTTTTGCCGCTTTTGAGGCACGCCGCCGCATGGTTTCCGAAAGCGACCAAGATGCGCGTGCGAGATTTGCTGCACAGGCCACCAACGTAGTCGGCGGCGCAGTGCCGCATGGAAACGGAGAGGGGACATCGTGCAGTTCGGTTCCGACGGGGTGGCTCTGAGGAGTGCCTTCGTTACGCCGCCAGCGTGGGAAAGCAGCAACGCACGTCGCGACTCGTCACAGTTCAGTAGTTTCAGAGCGTGAATTACCTACCCCGCTTTCGATTCCAGGCAAAACCAAGCCATACCACGCGCCTCCTCGTCAAGCGGCCTGACCAGTACAGGCTGCAATTTGGCATCGTTTGGTATCTCTTGGAAGCGAGGGTGGTCAAAAGCGAGGTAGGTTTGTTTTTCCCTAAGTAGTACCACTCGCTCGAGAGATATGTTTCTGAAAAGGAGCATGCGTAGCGTAGCCATCCGCTTGCGACATCCGCTCCGTCTGCGCGGTGTCTGTCAGAGGACGGCGACTCGACGCCTTGAGTTGTCCAGTCAGGGACGTCCGAGGCTTTGTCATTCGCGTTGCTTTCTGCTGGCGGTTACCAAAGAAATAATCACATGAGCACTCCTCCTCCTCCTCCTCCTCCTCCTCCTCCTCCTCCTCCTCCTCCTCCTCCTCCTCCTCCTCCTCCTTCATGTAGCAGCGTAAATCCAGTTTTCTCGTGGACGTTCCAAGTTCCATGCTCTGCCTTCTTGGGCACAGGGGGGACCCAGGGCGCGCGTCACATCCGCGACGTCCCACTTAAAAGCTGCCTGAGAGCGCGACCGCGTGCGACTGCGCGCGGCAGTCACTTTCTTGCAGGGGCGTCGTCGCGGTTCGGACATCGCTGCCCTTCGCAGCGCACTGGATGACGCCCACGGACCAAGCTGGAGAGGCACGGCGCGTGCCCAGAAGGGCCGCCGCCCCGCTAAAGCAAGCGCGCGGCTGCCCCCCCCCCCCCGGGCGACTTTGAAGTCCTCGTCAGTTTGTTGTGAGATCCGTGTTCAAAAAAGTTATGTTGCGTTGCCGCGTAACTCTTTCGAATTTCCCCCCACGACAGAAAAGGTTCGAGCTTTCGCGCGAGATGAACTTTTTCTGTCCGGGGAAGTATATCTCCACGTCAGGCTCTGTTGCGTTAACCCCCTGCTGCTGATAAAAAAGGACCCCCCCCTTTACAAGCTAGAGTTGATTATCCACGGCCAATAAGAGTTTGGTCAGGGGCGCGGGGCGCGGAGGCCAAACTTTTTTATCATGGTGAAAAGTTCACCATCGAGGTCAACTTCCTTCCTATGTTGAGATAGCAACATCAAACGAAGCGAAGACTTTGTCGAGGATGTCTCAAGCGGAACCAACAGCGTTCTCTGTATCTCTCTTTCTTTCTCTCTCTCTCTCTCTCTTCTGTCTGCTCTTCTCTTTCTCGTTCCGTTTCCTCCCCCCCTGCCCCCCTGATTTGTTTTATCGTTTTGGTTTACTATCCACGAAAACCGAGGCACGTGAGCTACCTACACGAGCAGATGAAAATCTTAATTTCCATTGTTTGTTTACAAATTAAGTTCAGTAGGTTTGGAATTTTGGCATTTCTCCTCCTCCTCCTCCACATCTCTCCTTCTGTCTGTCTATCTTTCTCTACTTTTGGGATCTTGATCCTCGATCCTCGGCTTTCGGTCCTCTTAACATCATCTCTTTCTCCTCCCACATGCTGGCCTCTGGTAGGCAATATTTAGAATCCTCCCGCGACCCCGAACTTTATTATCTTTGTGGCAGTAATGTTGGCGGCACAGGGTTAGTTTTGCACTGCGCGCGCACCGCAATATGTTAGCTGCCCGTTTTCGGGGAGAAAGTGTTTTGTGGATGAGTGCATGTTGCCTCTGGCCAGCGCTGGCCCAATTCGACCGGCCGCTGGAAGACTCGTCTTCGACGGCACGATTGCCCCACCGACCCGTAGAACAGCGCCGCGCTGAGGATGGGGCCTTTGGCAAGCGAAAGGCAGCTGGACTTCGCGCGCGATTCGAGCATCCAGGAAGGCACCCGTTCAAGGGTTGCGCGCACAGGGGCTCTGGAAACGTCATGCATAGATTTTTGTTTTTCCCCGCCATGATTATTCTCCCCCCCCTCCCATCATTCTCGATCGTTGCGCCCAGCGTTTCGGATCCGCCTTCATTTCCTCCCTCCTCATCCACCTCTCGGTTGCCAATTGGCCCTCGCCCGCTCTTGGCCTTGTCGGCTACACTTGTTTCCCCAGGCCTCGGCGCGCACGTTTCCCGATTTGTTCTTGCGCAACGCTCGAGCAACGTGACGGGCAGCAGCGGTGCGCTCGCGCCAAATGGCCCGCGACTGGTATTTGTTATGTTTATGCGTTTTCGTTCTTCGTGACTAGCTCCGTCAACGCCAGCGCCGTCGGCCCAGTCGCAAATTGATGTTCGCGTGGCATTGCACCTGACACGGGCGGTGTTTTGGCACGTAGAACGGGGAAAGACGTTGCCTGAGATGCCCAGCAAGTTCCCAGGGTGGTCCTGGAAGCCGACCGGGTTTGACATCGCATCGCCTGTCAGAGCACCAGCACCGAGAATATTGCAGAACATTTCCAACTGGCTGCGTCGTGCTCCATAGAATAATCCCCAGAGGTAGTTGGAGGCAGCATTCTGACCAGATGGTTGGAACGCGGCACCGATGACATGTTCAAGAGCGCCCCAGCAGATCGGACGTCGTCCATTTTCGGCAGTTCTTCCAATAGCCGCTGCTCTTCCTGAAGCCGTCCGTCCGCGCGCGGTTGAACGAGTTTTGGCGCCCCCAATGGCGTGCCCAATATCACGACGCCATGTTGGTCTGCTTTTTCACCGCTGGTCCAAGCTCCTTGCCCAAAATTGCCCACGCCAGGCGGCGCGGCACCGCCGACGCGGCCCCAGGTCCATAGCTCCTCCAAGTGTGATTTAACGCCGGCATATTTGTCGATTGCACTGGCCATTGTTCGAAGCGCGGTTGCCGCTCGCTCTTTGGACGCGATTACGCACAGGTCGTCGAGGACGCGAAAAAAAAATTGCTCGGACAGTAGGAGCGCGCTCTCAGCTTCGACCAGGCCGCAGCGTAAGCCAGGGCGAGCAAAACCGGCATCAGCGGCTCCCTCTCCCCGACTAATTGCGCGCGTTTTCCTGGAGAGCCGCGGCTTCAGTAACAGAAACCAGTTTCAGTAACAGGACAACCGTTTCAGCAATAACCGCCGCCGTTTCAGTAACTGCCGCCACCGTTTCAATAGCAGCCGCAAACGTTTCAATAACAGCCACCACCATTTCAGTAACAGCCACCACCGTTTCAGTAACAACCGCAACTGTTTCAGTAACAACCGACATTGTTGCAATAACACAGATCCGCGAACACAGAACAACCGCAGAATTCTGAAGCACCGGCAGCAAAGGTGTATTCATAATCGACCTCAGGTTTTCATAAGTGATCCCGGGTTTTCATAACAGTCAACCCGTCCGTCCCACTCCGGCTCCAACGCCTCCGGCTCCAATTCCAACACCACCTCTCCGGCTCCGAATCCGTCTCCCATTTCTCCACCTCCGACTCCTGAGTTATATAACCTCCAGTTCCAACGAGGACGGGGACAAGGACACGAACGAGGTCAAGGAGGAAGACGAGGACGAGGACGAGGACAAAGATGAGGATAAGGAGCTCATGGAGCAAGAATAAGCATAGGAGGACAAGGACGAAGACGAGAACGAGGACGATGAAGAGAATGGGGGGGAGGAAGAGGACGGGGAGGAGGACGAGGAGGACGCGGTCGTTTGCAGCGTTGCCCGACCTACGTCGGCAGAGCCGGGGGCATCCGAAGAGGACGAAAAGGATCATTACGAGGAGGTGGCGATTCGGTTTCTAAATGAATTTTCTGAGGTGGAGAGCGGGTCTAAGCAGGAGAGCAGGCTTGTTTAACCGAAGGGCCGGCTTAACCGTGAAAGCGGGCTTAAGTTGGAGGGCCGGCTTACGCGGGAGAGCGAACTTATTCGGGAGAGCGGGCTTAAGCGGGAGAGCGGGCTGAAACGAGAGAGAGGGCTGAAGCGGGAGGGCCGGCTTAACCGTGAAAGTGGGCTTAAGTTGGAGGGCCTATTTACACGGGAGACCGGACTTATTCGGGAGAGCGGGCTTAAGCGGGAGAGCGGGCTGAAGCGGGAGAGCGGGCTGAAGCGGGAGAGTGGGCTTAAGCGGGAAAATAGGTTTAAACGGGGAAGCGGGCTTAATTGGGAGAGCGGGCTCATCCGAGAGCGGATTTGAGCCAGAAGGTGGGTTGAAGCGGAACAGTGGGCTTAAACAAGGAAGCGGGCTGAAGCGGAGAGTGTAGGTTTCAACGGGAAGGCCGGGATAAGCGAGAAAGTGGGTTTAAGGAGGAGTGTGGCTTTCAATGGGAAAGCCAAAAAAATCTTCACGTTTCGCGCTCAACCCCGCCAGCCCATTCAAAACCTCTGCCCAGAAGAGCTGACGAGACATGCCAAGAAGATTGTGGTCCTCTGGCTCTTTTCGCGGGTCTTGGGGTCGTCATGTGGTTCTTGGGAGGGGGATTTTGAGACCCTCCTTGGGGGGCTCTTGGGGCTCGCATCTTGGGAACCTTGATGGGCTTCTTAGGGCCATCTTGGAGGAGTCTTCCGGTTCCCCCCCCCCTCTGGGGCTCAAGTGAGTGGCCAAGCATACATGCAAATACACGAACACACAAAATCAAACACAAACACAGAAACACATTGTTCTTACAGAAACGGTGGCGGCTGTTACTGAAACGGTAGTTTTATTGCTGAAAATATGGCCTGTTATTGATGGTGGCGGTTGTTACTGAAACGATAGTGGTTGTTACTGAAACTGTGGTTTTATTACTGAAATTATAGCCTGTTATTGAAACCGGTGCTGCCGCGTTTTCTCCGTCGTCGTCAATCCAACGAAACGGACTTTCGATGTATATAACCAGCATGCGTGTCAGTGGAAGGAGGCATTCGAATAATGGTGAGTCCCGCGGTTTCCTCAAAAACGTTTGTTGCTTGTCGTGGTCGAAAGCGCCGATGACGCCCGTGTCGAGGATGACAGCGCCCGGGTCGGAGTCGGCAGGACGCGCGCGACGGCGTCAGCGCTACCAGTCGTCTGCATAGCACATTGGAAAGGGAAAGTCGCGGCCAAGAGTTGTTCGTTGCAACGTTTCGTTGCGCACGCCGATCGTCGGAGAATTGATTTGGCAACGATGCCACGCACTTTGCCGTTATTTTTTCTGCACGGCCGCCACGCGACCAAGGCGGAGCGGGCCTGCGACATCCAATGGCACATGCGCATTGGCGCGTGTTTCTGCAAAACCAGCAAAAAATGCCTAACGCTCGTCGTTTCCCAACATCACCCGCACATGTTCGCACCGCTTGCGTGCCAAATTTGCGGCAGACCCGCGGCCAGCAGACCAGCGCGCTTGTATGCAGTAGAGGGAGTTCGTTGATGCGGATGGCGGGCTTCGGCCTATGTGGAGACCAGCCCATCTCATAGCAACAACTCTCGCGACGCATGCCGACAGTCGTGTTTTTCAGGCGTGTGTCCGCTTGGCCCCGCATATCTCCCCTGTTCCTCCCTCCCGCCTCCTTGTACATCCTCCTTGTGAGGGGAGCGGGAGAAGGACGAGGCGGAGGAGGAGGGAGAGAAAGCGCTCCTCGTGATTTGAGTCGTTTAGGGTTTCTCGTCCTGGTGTGAGTCGTTCGGGCCCTTCTTCCTGGTGTGAGTCGTTCGGGCTCTTCGTGGTGTGAGTCGTTCGGGCCCTTCTTCCTGGTGTGAGTCGTTCGGGCTTCTCGTGGTGTGAGTTGTTCGTGCCCCTCATCTTGGTGTGAGTCGTTCGGGCCCCTCCTCCTGGTGTGACTCGTTTGGGCTCCTAGTGGTGTGAGTCGTTCGGGGCACGCGTCGTGGTGTGAATCCTTCGGGCTCCTCGTGGTGTGAGTCGTTCGGGCGCCTCGTCCTGGTGTGAGTCGTTCGGGCCCCTCGTCCTGATGTGAGTCGTTCGGGCTCCTGGCGGAGCCTCTTGGGGGCCTCTTGGAGCCTCGTGGGGCCTTTTGGGGGCCTCTTAGGGGCCTCTTGGGGGCCTCTTGAGGGCCTCTTGGGACCTCGTGAAGCCTCTTGTGGGCATTTTGGGAGCCTCTTGTGAGCCTCTTGGGGCTTGGTCAGGCCTCTTGGGAGCCTCTTGGGGGTCTCTTGGGGGCTTCTTGGGGCCGCTTGGGAGCCTCTGGAGGCCTCTTGGGGGCCTCTTGGGAGCCTCCTGGGGGCCTCTTGGGGCCATTTTGGGGCCTCTTGCGACCTCCGCAGAAGCGCAAAGGAGAGCTGCTCCCTGAAAAGGAAAACATGAGCCCAAAACCTTCGTAAAATCAATGATTTTGCGATAAGGGAAGATGAGCGCGGCCCCCTTCAGAAGGTCAACATGGGGCCCAAACTCTCGTAAAATCAATGATTTCTGCTTCAAAAACGAGCTGAGGCGCCAAACTCCTCCCCCCCCCCTCGGGGCCAGAATCCTCGTGAGGGTCGTCGTTTTTTTGGCCCTCCGAGGAGTCGAAGTGGACCCCCCCGACACCACCCTGGAATCCTTGTCCAGGTCCAGGGGAAGGGGGTAGAGGGAGGGATAAACCCCTCCCCGAAGGGGAAGAAGGGGGGTTGAGGACAGAGAGGGCTCTCTAAACCACTCACGCCCAAAGGGCTGGTGGGATTTTTGCGCGTGCTGGTGGTCGGTGCCCGACGTCGCGGCCGTCGTGTTCTGTTTCGTTTTTCTCGACGACTTCGGTTTCTTAGGCTCTTCAATTTCACGAAAGAGGGCCCCTCTGGTCACCCTGGAGAAATCTCCGCGGTCGATTCTGAAACACCGGTTTGCCAGCGCCCCCGCCTTCCTCCAACGGCAGTAATAGCATCCGCGGTGCGAGGACGAAGAGCTTCCATGATCCCGTGATCCGGTGGCGAAACGATTCTCGGAACCCGACGTCGAACGCTTTCCATAGAGGTTCTTGAAACCACCGCGGGGGTTCCCAGGTGGTTTTGCCGGGTTGGGCCATTTCTCGTTCCAGGTCCAGTTTTCCCAGGCACTGCCGAGAAGTCACAGGCGTCGCACCTCGGTGGTAACGGGCCTACGGGGCGGGCGAAACGCGAGCGGAACCCGGCGATCATCGCGTGCCCCAATTTGGCAAGCACGCATTTCACCGCGGATTGTGATCCTCCAAAATCATTGTAAGGCGTTTTGGAAAGCACAACCGCGATTGCGAAGTGCACAGTTTCCACGCGCCGGGTCGTCACGGAGGTGGCGGTCCATTCATCAAGTAAACGATAGTGCAAGTAATTGGGGAAATGCCCGCATTTGGCGCGTAGAGTGGCGCGCGCTCAGCGAAGGCTGCGTTTCGACGGTTGCCCCAATTCCGATAGAATCGAGCAGTCCGAGATGTGGTTTTGCAGGTGGGACGGCGGAGGGCGGGGGGCGGATCGCGTAGAAATCGTTTTCGCGACCTTCGGATCAGGGCCTTTTTCTTGGTCTCCTGCGTCGGAGTCTATGGGATTTTGCCGCTGAGCCTGCGCGCCGCGGCCCGTCCCCGGACGCCGTCGCGTCTGCCACCTCGCGGCCCCCCGTCCAACCATCGTTGCTGACACTTGCGCGCCCCGTGTTATCGCGAGTCGCCGTGGGGAGCGCCTCGCCGTCATCGGAGGCGGAGTACGGCGGACCGGCGGGGATCCAAAGAATCCGAGGTTGGAACGCTGCCAATAACACGGTCGTGGTTGGCAGCCAAGCTGGCCGAGGAGGGAGGGGGAGAGGCGTGGGGGGGCGCACCAGAGTCGATGCAGCTGTTGAGGTCACAGCCGGATGCCTGGGCAGACTGGGGCGGGTCGCTTGCAGGGGGCAAGCTCGGGGCGGCGGCGGAAGAGGTGCATAATCGGCCCTCCTTGGGGAGGTTTTTGAGTTCGATCGGCCCTCAAAGTTGGCGCTTGAAGCATATTGTCAAAACGATGTGTTGCCAGATTCGCAGGTAGACCGCGTGGCATGACAAAGCTCGGGGGGGGCTATGCTAGGATACGAACAGTGGGTACATTAGACTATTTCATCTGGTGCCATTGTAGGACCCATGGGCGATACCGCAGGGCTGACAATGATAGGTGCCCATTGTAAAAAAATACACTGGCATATAAATTTCAATGTTGTTTTTTTCTGAGAAGGGGTCGGAGGAACCTCCAACACCTCTGATGCAAGCTGAAAGCCGAGCGCAAAATCTGAGTTCACAGAAGCCGAACGACTTGACAGCACGGCGGAAAAGAGAAGAGGAACAGGAATTTCGCATAACGCAAGCAATTTTCAAGCGGCATGTTCCGAATCACAGACGAAAAGATTGAATCGCAGACCCAGCGAGAATCAGAGATTTGCACGCAACGAATCTTAACGCACGCGCTGAATATACAACAAAATATTATATTGCCCAAATTACCGCGACAACTTGCAGAATCAAAAGAATTTACTTGACAATCACGGTCAGATTACGAAGTCCTGGCACAATCATTGCAACGTACATGCATCCTGGACCTGCCTTTGGCTTGCCCGCACCATGGCCCAATACATGTCGAGACACACACAGGTGGTCGCCCAAGAATCGCCCGAGTGCCGAATGGATAGGCCCATTCGTTTACATTGGATATCCGTGAGGAAATGAGCATTGGAATGCAAATGATGAAATCCAAACGGCCCACACAATCGTGCAAGGCGATGGAGGTGAGCAGGTGGACGCTCTAATGCCAACATTATTTTGCTTGACATTGATTTTTTCTCGAACACGTCACCATACCGGAGGTACGCCCGCCAAATCTTCTTGAACAGCCCATGTCTTGGAGAATGGACCCTCGGGGAGCAGATCTATACGGCAAAACACATTCTGTACAAACACAAAGAATTTTTATCACTGATATCGCAAATGCTCAAATGTCGTGTGCTGTCCACCGATGTTCTCGGAACATTATTCTGAGGAAATGATGGGCATGGCCAATCTGTGCCCACGCCAACCTGAGCTCAGAAGACGTTGGATTGAACGCGTGGCGTATACACGTCTTGGTGGTATGACAACAACTGCTCACGGAAAGGGGGAATTTTATCTGGAACCCTAATGTGGAACGTATAATGAACCGTACCCACGTCCCAATCCCAAAGAACGACACAAAACGCTTGGATTTGATTGTGGCGGGACTATTGCAAATGACAGGCCGTGATTTTGCGATGTGACGGTGGTCTCATGAATGCAACGGGATGGGACCCCATGCTTGGGACAAACAACCAAGCAAAGACACATGTGGTAGACGTTCAAAGGGCCAATGAGGCAAAGATTGGAGGCGACGATCATCGGGCTGAAATGAGAAGCTGGTTATCGTACCTGGAAGTTCGCCAGACAATGTCCTGGTCGAGCTGATGCGCTTCAGACCGGATCAAGGCCCTGGCGCGCAAGATCTACTGCACGATGCTTGCCGAAGCGGCGCTGCTGACGGGGCTGGACTGGACCGAGCGTAAGGAGGACAATTCACCGCTTGTGACGGGTCACAAGTTCCCACGCTTTTGAGGCTCACGCTGGAACTGGCTGGCCATTGGGCTTGCGAAGGCATTGAAGCTAATTGAAGAGCCAAATGGATACAGCGCAGCGTGCGCTGAAAAATATACGCGGGAGAATTTGCAAACCGTTGGGAACATAACGACGTTGATCGTCGTATTGTTTTCTAATGTTTGATCGATGCTTCGTCTAATTTGCTTACACACATATTTATATATATATATATGTGTGTTTGTGTTTGTGTTTGTGTTTGTGTTTGTGTTTGTGTTTGTGTTTGTGTTTGTGTTTGTGTTTGTGTGTGTGTGTGAAAAAAACATGTTCCACTGCTGCTGGCGGAAAACCAAAGGGGTCACTTCCGGTTCGACCCCCCCCCCCGGAAAACTGGAGGGGATCACTACCGGTTCGAACCCCTCCCCAGTCCATCATGAAAAGGGGGGGGGTCACTACCTGTTCGAACTCCTCCCCCCCCTTCCCTCTCGAAAACCTGGGAGGGTCACTACCGGTTCGAACCCCCCCCCACCCCCCTTCGAAAACCTGAGGGGGGGGGGCGGACAATGGTGGGGACGGTGGTGGTGGGGACAGTGGTGAGGGGACAAGGGGACAGTGGTGGGGACAGTGGGACAGTGGTGGAGACGGTAGTGGTGGGGACAGTGGTGAAGGCGGTGGTGAGGACAGTGGTGGGAAAGTAGCACGGTGGGGAAAGTGGTGAGGACAGTGGGACAGTGATGGGGACATGAGGGGACGCTGGGGCAACACATTGGACAGCAGCGGGGACAATGGGACAGTAGTGGGCGCAATGGGGACATTGGGACAATGGTGGGGACCGTGGGGAAAGTGGGGAGAGTGGGACCGTGGTGGGACAATGGTGGGGAGAATGGGGACATTGACACACTGGTGGGGGCACTGGTGAGGACAGCGGTGACAATGGTGGGAACAGTGGGGACAATGGGACAGTGGTGGGGACGGTGGTGGTGGGGACAATGGTGGTGGGGACAATGGGAATGTGGTGGAAACAGTGGGACAGTGGAGGGTACAATGGTGGTGGGACAGTGGTGAAGGCGGTGGCCAGGACGGCGGTGGGACAATAGGACAGAGGTGCAGTGGGGACAGTGGTGAGGACAGTGGCGACAGTGGTGGGAACAGTGGGGCAGCTCAGTGGGACAGCGGAGGAGACAGTGGGACAGTGGGGACAGTGGAGATAGTCGGGCCGTGGTGGGGCCGTGGAGAAAGTGGAGAGAGTGGAACCGTGGTAGGTACAGTGGTGGGGACAGTGGGGACAGTGCAAAAGTGGTGGGGGCACTGGTGGGGACAGTAGGGACGGTGGTGGAACCAGCGGGGACAAAGGTGGTGAGGACAATGGTGCTGTGGGGGATGTGGTGCATGCGGACTGTGGTAGGGACCGGGAGTCGTTTGCTGGCGGTGAGGGTGGAGAGGGGGAGGGGTTCGAACCGGTAGTGACCCACCTCGGGGGGGGTTCGAACCGGAAGTGACCCCCCCCCAATTTTCGAGGGGGAAGGGGGGGGTTCGAACCGGTAGTGACCCCCCCTGTTTTCGAGGGGAGGGGTTCGAACCGGTAGTGACCTTCCTCTGGTTTTCTGGGGGGAGGGGGTTCGAACCAGTAGTGATCCCCATCCGGTTTTCCGAGGGGGGGGGGTTCGAACCGGTAGTGACCCCCCCCGGCTTTTCTGGAGGGGACGGGGGGGGGTTAGGGGAGGGGGGGTTTTTGCCGGGGGAAAGGGTGGGGGGGTTCCAGCAGGGGGGGGATTTTCAGAGGGGGGAGACCCCCGGGTTCCAGAGGAAGAGGGGAGAATTTTCCACAGTAAAGCGGCGGTGGATCACGCTCTCTCATATATGCATATATACCTCTACGACCACCCTGCGGGTGATAAGGAGGTTGGGGGGGGCAGCAATGGGCCGCGGCCCAGCCACAAGAGGATTTCGGGACACCAGCGGATCACCGGCGGGACACCGCGGGCCACCGGCCGCCAAAGGAGAAACATTTGGTCCGGCCGCGGCCCAGCCACAGGAAGATTTCTTCTCGCTCCGCCCACGCAACTTCGCCTCGCCCGCACGCACGCACGGCACGCACGACACGCACCCGAACCCGAAATCGATTTCCCGGTTAGGGAGGGTCTCCGTTGAAGGCGGCGTGCGTTAGGCATTTTTCGGCATTGGAGAAGAATATGTACTTTGAGACACGTGCGCACAAATTTCGGCATACATAAAACATGCGATTCGGCACACACATACACACTGGATACAAACATAGGTCCGTAAAGACAAATTTCAAATAACACACCTATGCACTTATCACACACACGCACCCCCGCACAAGCACGCACACACATACACAAGTATTTTCACACACACACACACACGCGCTTTCCACACGCACGCAAACATATACATACATTTAGATACACATTCACACACACACACTTGCACACATACACGTACACACATACATGTACACTTACACAGAAATGCACAACACAAACACGGACGCACGTACTCACGCATACACATGTACTATATAGAAGCACATACATATAGACACAGGACATCACACACAAACAACAAAATCAGCACGCACAAGCATACAAACACACAAACACCCAAACAAACATACACACGCACATACGTGCGCACACGCACATTCAAAGTCACTTACACGTAAATACATACTCACCCACCTACCCACATACAAACACATCTGCACTCAAACACACATGCACGCACACATACGCACCTACACGCACGCTTTTTGGATTCGGACATTACTAGTGTATATTGATCCTGAATGCGTGTTGGTGGACATTTGGCACGGAATGCGTGCCCTACAATAATGTTTTTTTCGGAAGCGTGCGCGCCCAATTGCCTTTGGACAATTTGTAGTGTCCTGGGGTCAAAATGGCCTTGCGTTTTCCTTGCCCAGAAATTTGGATTAGAAGCTACGCCGCCCGCTGTAATATCAATATCTGCAATTCTTATTATACAGATTTGTTCAACATATTTTTCAGATAGGCCCAAATTGCTTTCGCATTGGAATGCATTTTTTGGACCACATGTTGCTTGAATTAATCCTACCTGACCGCACGCGCCCAACGTACATTTGTTTTGTTCCGTTGGTCTTCTTAATTCCCCATATGTTTCCCTTTGAAGAATCTCCTTCTGTGTTAAGTCGACTTTGGCATGACCGTTTCTGTTCGAAAGGAAGGATGGCGTCACGTTTCGCGTCAGTGAGAATACTTTGAAATAGCCATAGGGCAGCATGTATGTGGCGATCTGTGCAACAACAAAACGACAAATGATGGCATATCGAAAATCGTATGATCAACAACTCCAAACAAATATATAACGACATGGGCTGACCCTAATGAGAAAATACATGAATGAGGCGGAATCTCTGACTCGCGGAGGAATGTCTGATTCAATGGGCGTGATGTTTACTGTGACGGCCGAAATTCGAGGCTTTTGATTTGTTTTGCAGGATGGCTGAGTTGGCGCGTAATGTCCTATTAACATCATGAAATTGAATTCGCTGGACGATCCGTCTTTGATTCGACATTTCCTAATTTTCATGAAATATCCACCTACGCTGAAACAAAAAAACATATTCCCGCCTCATGAGGGTAGGGCTCAATCAGGGACCTCTGTATCTTTATAATATATTGCTTCGAATGGATTGGTGGGGATACGCCAATCGTGAAGAATTATATTTAGAGAACCCTTCCTGCTTGAGAACAGTCGTGTTTCTCTCTGAATGCAGCGTAAATCCTAAAAGCACCATTTGGTAGAGTTAAGTAAGTGGAATCGTTCGGCACCCACCTGCACGAAACAAATCATGTTTTTTGGCGATGTCTATTTCATTTGTTTTTCGCTAAAAATTTGGTTCCACAGCGAATCCAACCTTGCATGCCATCGAATTATCACGGACTTTTTTTTTGATTGGCGTTTTCTGACACGACAGGGGAACACGGCGCAAAATTGTTACCATACATGCATGGAAAAAATAAACGGCTAACCCACGCAAACCGTAAAAATCGTAAAGCAAGGACCGTTGATTTTGGTTTGGACGTCTCTCCGATTTTAAGATTAATTTCAACAGACCATTTGGGAATTCATGGAAAGGTACGATGTAGGAAATACTATTTCTAGAACATTGAAATCGGGGACCGTTAAAAAAACGCAGAAAAAGATCGAAATACAATAACGAACCAAAATCACAACATTTGTGTAATCCAAAACCGAATAGCAGGGCGCTGGAAAGGCGTGGATAAGCCTGGCATAGAACGCTGGAAGGACCTGGACTGCTTCCAAAAACGCTTCTAGAAAACTTCTGGGCACGTGTATTAAGAACAACTTAGACGAGGTCCCTCGGGACCGGCTGCCGGTTCAAGCAGGGCGCAACGGTGATTTTTCCAGGAAGCCCAAAATGACCTCCAGGGCTACCCTGCAGCTTCGGCTCCTTATCCCACAACTTTCTCTTAGCTTTACGAAGCTATCCGGGAATGACCATGTGAAAATGTTGTCGTCCGGCGAAAAAGAGCCGCAATATTCAATATGAAAGACTACATGATTTAATGAAGTCCGAGCAATTGCGGGGGGCAAGAGGGCGTTGGGAATAAACGACGGAACTGGATGGCCGATTCGTTTTGGTAGAAGACCGGAGTCGGGACATCAAGTCGGAACCGTCATCGGAAAACGAAGCAAGGCAGGGCGGGAAATCGAAGACGGAAAGAGAAGATGGGAAGCAAGAGTCGTCCCGCGAGGCCTCGTCACTCGATTAGGAGTTGAGTTCGATGTGTTCATATATTTGGACAACACAGATAAGATGCGTTAGGGCACCAGAGTGAGAAAAAGAGCAACCGCATAACGCACGAAGAATACCAACAACCAGGGGACACAAAACACAAATACCGAGTGGGTGTTAGATGTGCGCAGCGTCGCGCAATATCCCCAAATCGCACACCTGCGACAATTACGGCAAATACCCTACTGAGTTGAAATACCGAACACATTCTTTTTAGCACCGAAAGCGGTTTCTGTCGGTATTGGAAGGGCAAGTCCAGAAATGGAAACGGCTGTTCCAACTAATTACCAAAACGATTGATCGACTATCTACGTTGAAATCCTGGCGTCTCGCGTGGCAAAGTATTGCTTAAGTCAAGCGTATTTGGCGGTGGAAACGCGCCCGGATTGTGAAGGCGGAGGCGTTTCATATATGATACAGAATGGAAGAACAAAAAACTAATGCAATACCGCCCACTGGCAGGAAAAATGCTAACACACTGCGCTCGAACACACAAACACGTAAGAGCCGCATGGAGGAACATATTCCAAGAGGCAAGCGGAAGCGTGCTGAACCTGAACATTGAACGGATGCTGCCCGGCACGAACATTCTTGTTCCCCCTGAAGTTGCGCGATGTCTCGATGTTATGGTGCCTGCGCTAAATATTCATCGACATCTTCCCCTGGTCGGCAATGTTTCTCCAGGACCGGCAACATCATCACCGCCAGTGCCCATCATGAGCAATACCTACATCACCATCACCGTCGGCATCAGTATCAGCATCAACATCATCAGCATCACCATCGGCGTCAACCTCATCATCAGGGTGAGGGGGCCGAACCGAACGGTCATTCACTGTCCCTGGGTGCGTGGCTGAAACGGAATTCCGCGATGCGGATTCTCGTTGTTGTTGCTGTTGTTGTTGTTGCTGCTGTTTGTTGTTTGTTGTTTGTTGTTTATTGTTGTCGCCGTCCCACCCGCGACCCGCCCCGCGACCCACCCGCGACCCACCCCGCGACCCACCCGCGACCCACCCGCGACCCACCCCGCGACCCACCTGCGACACACCCCGCGACCCACCCGCGACCCACCCGCGCCCGCGACACACCCCGCGACCCGCCCGCGACACACCCCGCGACCCCCCCGGCGACCCATCCGCGAGACCCACCTGCGACCCACCCGCGACCCACCCCGCGACCCACCCGCGACACACCCGCGACCCACCCGCGAGCCACCGCGACCCATCCGCGACCCACCTGCGACCCACCCCGCGACCCACCCAAAATTTTCGGCGCCTGCGGCGGGCTTCTTTTGCATTCGTTCCAGGTGGAGAACCTGCGACCCACCCGCGACCCAAACCGCGTTCAGTGTTTTTGGATTCCCTCCAGGTGGAAGTGGAGAACCCGCGACCCACCCGCGACCCACCGTCGACCCACCCGCGACCCACCTGCGACCCAACCCGCGACCCACCACCGACATTGTTTTAACAACACATCGGCGCCTGCGGCGGTCTTCTTCAGAGCCTCGCAGACTGCAGACGTCCCCGCCGCCCCCTCACTCTTATCCGCAACTGCGGGGTGCTGCGTAATATTTTCGTAATAGGAAAGGGTCGTCGGCAACGGGCAAAATGGCAAAGCCCTTACGGACGAACGAACGTTTTTTGGGACCCTAAGCCGCCTAGGTACACGTGAGCGCTAGAAGAATAGCTATCAAATGACCTACCCTTCCAAACTCTAATTGTTTCTCTGTGCAACGTCTTGCATGCCATTTCTGGATGGGCTGGTGGGGATACGCGAAACATACATCATTGTGCCTCATAGAGAAAAGTGCGCCGGAACGCTCGACGTATGCCGAACTGAATCCGAAGTATGCCGACGCGTCGCCCATGATGAATTAAGTCCAACAAGGCAGCCCAAGCCGCCTACGAGCTTCAAAATGACCAGGCTGAAGAGCTCGGAGGGTGTGGCGTCGACCCAGAGATCACTTTTGCTCCACGACGCACGATCCTTCCATTCATAAGCGTCCACGCCGCCGATACGAGAGGGGGCCCCGCGGAGCGTGGCCCCGTGGCCTCACGCCGCCGCCGCCGCTGGAGCGTGCGGGGGCCGCGCCGCCAGGAGCTGGTCTGTTCGTGCGGCGACCTCCTACCCCTGATGGGCCTGTGTTCTACCACCACCACCACCATAAGTTGGAGGGGGAGGGGGTCCTCCTCCTCCTCGTCGTCCTCCTCCTCCTTCCCCCCATCCAACCTATGGTGGTGGTGGTGGTGGATAACAAGCCCATCAATCCCTGCCCGTCTTTCTCGCCAACTGGGCCGCCCAACCTCCCGCTCCCGCGCCGCCCCCCCTGAAGACGGACAACACCCTCGCCCTGTGCCAACGAGGCGCAAGGCGTGGAGATTTTCAGGGCTCCTACAGGTGACCCTCCTGCTCAACCTTCATTTTCACAGCAACCCGCCAAGGCCCACCGAGCTCCCCCTGGGCCCCCACGAGGTCATCCGATGCCACCGGGGGCCCTCCGAGGAACCCTGGGGGACCCGAGGCTGGCCCACGTGGCCGTTGCACCCCCCTGCCCCTCCTCATCGTCGTCCTCCTCCTCCTCCTCCTTCTCTTCCTCCTCCTCCCTTTTCCTCCGTTGTTCGTCCTTCGTCTTCCGTCCTCTC
Source organism: Prorocentrum cordatum (assembly GCA_963575745.1). Classification (NCBI taxonomy): domain Eukaryota; class Dinophyceae; order Prorocentrales; family Prorocentraceae; genus Prorocentrum; species Prorocentrum cordatum. The sequence goes on from CAUYUJ010015617.1 coordinate 18,815, forward strand.
CTCTCGCCTCCCTCCTCCCCATTTCCTCCTCCACCTCCTGGTGCCCCTCATCATCCCCGTCACCCGTCCCCTCCTCCCCCCTCTCCTCCACTTCTCTTCCCTCGTCCTCATCGTCGTCCTCCTCCTACTCCTCCTCCTCCTCCTCCTCCTCCTCCTCCTCCACCTTCTCGTCGTCGTCCTCCTCCTCATCCTTCTCCTTCTCGTCCTCCCTCCTCCTCCTCCTCCTCTGTTTTTCGTCCTTTGTCTTCCGTCCTCTCAACCCCCTCCTCCCCATTGTCTCCTCCACCTCGGGCTACCCCACTCCATCCTCGTCCCTCGTCCCCTCCTCCCCCTCATCTTGCCTCCTCCTCCTCGTCTTCCCTCCTCCTTCGTGTTTCGTCCTTTGTCTTCCGTCCTCTACCTCTCTCGTCCCCATTTTCTCCTCCACCTCTGGCTGCCCCTCCCCATCCTCGTCCCTCTTCCCCTCCTCCCCCCCTCCTCCCCTCCTGTTCCCTCGTCGTCGTCGTCCTCCTCCTCCTCCTCCACCCCATTTTCTCCTCCACCTCCGGCAGCCTCTCCCCATCCCCTTCCCCCGTCCCTCGTCGCCTCTTCCCTCTCCTCTTCCCTCGTCGTCGTCCTCCTACTTCTCCTCCCTCCTTCTCCTCCTCCTCCTCCTCCTCCTTCTCGTCCTCCTCCTCCTCACCTCCGTGTTCGTCCGTTGTCTTCCGTCCTCTCACCTCTCTACTCCCCATTTTCTCCTCCACCTCTTCCTGCCCCTCCCCCATCCCCGTCCCCTCCTCCCCCTCTCCTCGCTTCTCTTCCCTCGTCGTCGTCGTCCTCCTCCTCCTCCTCCTCCTCCTCCTCCTCCTCCTCCTCTTCCTCCTCCTCCTCCTCCTCCTCCTCCTCCTCCTCCTCCTCCTCCTCCCTCCCCCTCCCCTTTCTCCTCCTCCTCCCCCTCCTCCTCCTCCTCCTCCTCCTCCTCCTCCTCCTCCTCTCCTTTTTTCGTCCTTTGTCTTCCGTCCTCTCACCTCCCTCCTCCCCTATGTTGTCCTCCACCTCCGGCTGCCCCTCCCCATCCCCGTCCCTCTTCCCCTCCTCCCCCTCTCCCCCCCTCCTCTTCCCTCGTCGTCGCCGTCGTCCCTCCTCGTCCTCCTCCTGCTCCTCAAATTCGTCGGCATATATACCCACCTGCTTCTGTTCCTTCTCCTCCTCCTCCTCCTTTTGCTACATACCTCGTGTATGGAGCTGTCTTGCATTGTAAATCCACCCACCGCCATCCAAAACATACGTACCACACACTGCAATTCGATTCAAGAGCGTAACCGACAGGGGACCCCCCTCCCCAAACAAGGAAACGCCGGCTTCGGAGGACGTGAGGAACAGAAACGTCAGACCATCTCCGCCCAGAGGGCTGGCAGGATTGTCACGACGGCAATGCCAACTTGGCTCTCTCGGCTGGCGAGATGCTCCGTGTACACAGACGGCTCCCTCCCCCTGCCCCCTTCGCCTGAGTCTGGAGGGGGGCGCGAGAGGGCCGGAGGGCCCCAAAAGTGGTCCAGCACAGCCGATGATGGCTCAGTACAGCTTCCGACATACCCGAGAAGACCCCTCTCCCTCCCCATCCTCCCCCCCTTCCTTCTCCTCCTCCTCCTCCTCCTCCTCCTCCTCCTCCTCCTCCTCCTCCTCCTCCTCCTCCTCCTCCTCCTCCTCCTCCTCCTCCTCCTCCTCCTCCTCCTCCTCCACCACCCCACGACAGCCTCAAAACGGCTCCAAATGCCTTCGGAGCCCTCACAGGAATCCCCAAGGAGGCCGGCATCCCGCCCCGAACCTCAGAAGCAAGTCTGCGCTTGCTTTCTCGACTCTTCGTCTCCGATGGGCCTCTGGCGCCCTACAGTGGCCCCAGGGAGCGAGAGGAGCCCGACATGGACCCAAGGCGGCCGAAGAGGCCCTCAACAGCGCCCCAGCAAGCTCCAACTCGGACATGTTATCCGGCCATGGGGGGACCCTAATTCAGGACCCCCTCGCCTTTTTGAGCCACTGGGCCCGAGATCGCCCCAAGAAGGCCCCGAGACCCCCCAACGGGCGGGGCCCCAAGGTAGCCCAAGCGTCCTCCACGAGGCTCCCACAACAAGTTGCCTGCGACGGCCTCTCCCATGTCTGCTCCCAATCCTCCTCGGCCTCCTCCTTCTCCCTCCCCCTCCTCCTGGCACTCTCCATCCTCCTGTTCCTCGATTTGATCATTCCCTTGTCCTCCTTACACCTGCTTGTCCAGGCATACTCATGGGCATCGTTTCTAGGTGGGCTGGTGGGGAATACGTGGCGCGATAATAATGCTCTGACATGGCGGAACATGTTTCAACACTCACTGGCTGCGTCTCAACGCGAAGCAACAACCGAAATCCCGATCTAACACGGACCACCTGTTATCTAGCCCAAACCAAATTGCGGGCCCAAACGCATTCAAAACTAGTCTCACGGGATTGAGTGGACAAAAAGACAATGCCCACTGTGGCTGTATTCTGTATACGTATGCTCCGCTGCTGCAGCCCTTCAGACCACTCTGCGTCTTGATTTTGAACCGATGCGCGAGGCGTGTTCTCGTTGTGTGCATCAACATGCCCGCCCAGTGCCCGACGGCACCTTGCCGTCGCTCGGACGGCCACTCCCCGTGCATTTTTCGCTTTCGTGCGCGTTTTGTTGGCTCGATGATATCCAGGCCGCTCCTCGATGGTCCTCGCCGAAACAGGTGCACACGTCCGGGCGATGCCAGGGCTCAGGAGGGCCGGGAATTTTGCGGGGGGCGGCTGGCACAGGACGGGGGCGGGGGGGGGGGAGAGGAGGCGCGCGGCGCTGCAGGCTCGGGCCCAGGGCCCCACCGGGACGGGAGGGCCGGGAAAGGGGAGGGGGCGGAGGGAGCAGGACGCGGGCGGGGGGGGGGAGGTGGGCAGGCGGCGGGGGCGCGGCGCTGCGGACTCGAGGGGAGGACCCAGACAGCACCGGAAGGCCGGGGCACCAACAGCAAGCGAACATCACTCCCCGCGCCGGACCACCTTGATTCGGCGACTCCGAAGGGTGTGGTTCGCACGGGGTGTGGGTTCGCAGCCCGCACCCTGGGAGGCGGTCGAGGACCTCGGCAGAGCTCTCCGCCGCGACCCGAGGGAGGCGGCCCGACAAGGGCCATGCGGTACCCCCCTCCTTAAGCCCGAACGATGCAAATCGCAAACCACACCCCAGCGTGGCCATGCCCTCAGAGTCTTTAGAGCAGTCGCCGATTGGTCCCCCCTTCCGTGTATACCAAGACGTAATTACCGATACCGCTGCTCCCTGGACCTCTCTCTCGGGGGGTGCGTGCGGACCAGCATCTCGAGACGCATCCAGCAGTGGTGACGAGGGCCTCCCAAGAGGCCCCAAACGACAGAAGCGGGGCAAAGGTCGCGGCATGGGTACAGACCCTTTCCTCCTCTGACCTCCCGGCCCGGACCCTTACACCCTCCGACCCCCCAGCCCCTCCTTCGATGTACTTTCCTCCCCCGTCCTTGATATTGCGATCGATGACATTCCGCCAACCTGACCTCTTACCCTTGATATCCCTTCCTCCTCTGACCCTCGATATTGCGATCGGTGATCTTCCGCCCATCTGACCCCTTACCCTCGGTATCCCTTCCTCCTCTGACCTCGATATTGCGATCGGTGACCTTCCGCCCACCTGACCCCTTACCCTCGGTACCCCTTCCTCCTCTTGACCTTGCTCTTGCGATCGGTGATCTTCCGCCCACCTGACCCCCCAACTACCCTTGATGTCCTTCCCTCCTCTGACCTCGCACCCCTCCCGTGCCGCGGCGTGCCAAACCCCCCCGGGGGGCGAGGGCGCCGTCCGCGCCCCGGCAGGCTCCTCGCCCGTCCAACGGCGCGCCAGGCCGACATCGCGCCGCAGCCCGGCTCAGCCGGCCGGCGCCGCCTGCCGCGGGGGGGGGCGCGCCCCCGGACCGCCGCCCCGCGCGCCCGTCGTGGGCCGCCGGTGGCGACGGGCGCGGGGGGCGAGGAACGGGGGGGGGGGAACGAGCAGCGGCATATGCGGGACAGGAAAATGACCACAGCCACTGCTTCCTGTTTGCGCCGCCTTCCAGCCGGCCGAACAAGAACCGGTGGTCGTGGTCCTTTCCCTGGTGCCAAGCTTCACGAGAATGACCACAGCCACTGCTTTGTTTCTGCTGGCTGGAAGGCGGCAACAAAAGAACAGCAGTGGCTGTGGTCGTTTTTTTGCGTCCCGCAGCAGAAGCGTAAAAGCTCGGAGGTCCGCGCGGAGTTCTCGGGGTCGGCGCTGGACCCCCCTGGCGCCAGCGCCGATGCGAGAAACCCGCGCGGGCCTCCGAGCTTTTCTGTTGATGCCTGTGTCGTTGTTATCGTTCGTTCCCCCTTAGGGAAGGGGCGGGCCCTCCGAGAAGGCTCGGGAGTCCCCCGGCCTTCCGAGAAGCTTCCCAAGCCTCCCCCCGAGACACCAAAACACTTCTCAGAGGGCGCGAGGGCTTCTGAAAAGTCCCGCCGCCTGCTGAGAAGGCCTTCTCCTTCTCACTTCTCCCCCTCGCTCGTCGCCGACACTGGCTTCGAAATCTTCTATTTGCCATCGCTCGGACGTCTATTCCCCGTGCATGCTTCAGTTTGGTGTGTTATTTGTTCTGCAGGACGATCCAGGATGCTCTTAGCTGGTCCAAAGGCTTTGGCGGTAGGTCGGGCCTGCCCCCCTACAGGCGAATTTTGGACGAAGAATAAGACATAGTCCAAGAAATGCCATAAGAATGTTCAAACATTTCCAAAACATCATCCCCATACGATTTCTTGACTATTCTTGAATATTCCTCCTGTAGAGGGACAGGCCCGACTTAATTCTAGCGCTGGCCTCGCCGATTCAACTGCTCACGCCGGAGCGATGCCAAGCCTAGGCCCCCGGGGTCTTGCCCGAGGACAGCCACGACACGATGGGGTCCAGGGGCTCCAGCCGTCCTTTCTTCCGGCGGTGCCGCGGTCTGTTTCGCGGCGTCGGGCCTCGGGAAGGCGGGCGAGAGGGACGAGCATCGGAGCATGCAAGAGGGCAGCAAGCGCGCGACGTCGGCTCGCCGCACCTTCGGCACCTGGGGGTCGCTGCCAGGCCACGGGCCATCAGGAAGCGAAGTCTGGGGCGAGGAGATCGGCTCCGGGCAAAAAAGGTGTCAAGGGGGTCTGGGACACATGCGAACCGAGAACATCCGGCTGGATGTCGGGGGAGCGACCAGAGAAAGGAGGCCTCGCGCCCGAAGGTTCGGCGACTGTACGCTCACGCGGGCCGGCGCGGACTGCACGCGAGGGCACCGCCGGGCAGGGGGGACGCATCTCGTGGCGAGCGCTCCGACTCCACGGGAGGCACGGCGCGGGGAAGCGGGATGCCGAACGGGGCGTTGTTGCTGCCGTCTTGGGGCGCTGCGCGCTCTTGGGCAGGAGCGGCCGAAGCGACCTTCGAGGCCGGGTCAGTTCGCGCAGGCCAGCACCCTGGCGCAAGATTCACATGCGCGCGATGCACTTGGAACACGCAGTCGTGTGATCCTAGCTAGCTAGCTGCGCAGTGAGCCCAAAGGGTGCACGCTGAAGCCCTTGCTGGTGGATTCGACAAGTCGACGGGGCAACGTTGTGCAAGCGCGAACTTCAACGTGGAGTAAGAACACGGGGTTAAGGAGAGGAGGCGGCGCGGACAAGGCGGACGAGGAGCAGGGCGAGAGCATGATGCGGAAGGGGAGGAAGAGGAGGAGGAGGGGGGGGAGGAGGAGGAGGAGGAGGAGGAGCAAAAGCAGGTGGGGGGAGGGGGGACGAAATTGGGAACGGCCAGGGGAACGGAAATACTGAATGTACGAGAAGACGGAGGTGGATGCGGATATGATGGGTATGATGGTAGTGGCGATGATTATGCACTTCCCCAACAGATGAAGCAAGCGTCGATCTGATGTCAATCGGCAATCACCTTTTGGTTGCCTGAGCCCATGCAGGTCACAAAGCAGGCGGTCAACAACCGAGCCCATTTTCACGACAACAATTTTGGATGCCCGAAATGGGTACGGAACACATTTGCATAATGCCCAACAACACATGTTGTCCCAAACCAACAGTGGCAGCTGCTGGGCAGGCGGCCTTCTGTCTCGAATGGACACAGGCCGCGGCGGCGTGGACAGCGAGTCCTGTTCAACATGAACAGGAACTGCTGTTGGGCATTGTACCCACTCTTTCCGTACCCATGTCGTTCGTGCCGAGCAAGTGCACTCCGACATCCATGGGCAACTCACGGATTAGGACATCCATGCGCCCGGTAGACTACAGAGCCGCGGCGTCGAATGATGCCATCACGCTGGAAGCCTGACGGGCTTGGGCCGTGTGATCATGTTGATCATGTGGCCCTCCACACGGGGGCCGCCGGGCAGAAGACCCACGAAGCAGAGGCAGCGCTGGAACCGCCTCGACGGTGGAACATATAGCGAGGGGAGCGTTCGTAATCAACTCATCATCATCATCATCATCATCATCATCATCAGCAGCACGCAGAGAGACCTCAGAGCGATCACCGTCGTCGTCGCAGCCGCCGTGCTCCTCCCCGGGAGCCTCTTGTTACTTACGTGGCGGGCACGCCGCAGGCCGATCGGGACAGCCAGGAAGCCCCCCCCGCTGCTGGCAGGGGGCCCGGCGGGAGGAAACTCGCCCCGAGTGCGTGAGGCCCCACTTTCGGCGGCGGGCGGTCCATCGCTGAGGTTGATTATGATGATGCTTATGATGCTGCTGGTGATGCTGATGCTGATGCTGATGCTGATGCTGATGCTGATGCTGATGCTGCTGCTGCTGCTGATGATGATGATGATGATGATGATGGTGATGATGATGAGCGGTTGCTGCTGCTGCTGGTGATGATGATGATGATGATGATGATGATGATGATGATGATGATGATGATGATGATGATGATGATGATATTACGGGGTCGTCTGCGAGAGCAGGGGGTGTGATGAGTGCCACCATGAGCATCGCGGCGACGGTCGTGAACCCCACGAGCTGGAAGTCCACCACCGGCAGGAATCCCGCAACCGTGCCCGCCGGTGGTGCCACCACCAGGAACAGGGAACCCAGAGTATCATGAAGAGCATAATGAAGAACAGAAGGAGGAAACGGGCGACCAGCAACTCTTTAAATCCGCCACCAAGACCAGGAAACATACCATCAACGTCCGAATAATACTTTGAACAACAACACGCCCGCCTGGAACATGTCCACCAACAACAAACAAGAAATAATCCTGATCAAACCCACCGGCAAGAAACTCGCAACCGAGAAACCACCCCTACACAGACCCGGGGGAGTTCGAATTGCACGGAGAACCTACAACTCAATGAGCAAGAGCAGGAAGCCCAACGCCAAGAGCAAAATACCAACCAAAAGGAAACGCACTACCACGAACACGAATATTAAACTCACCATCAAGTTTTGTCGACCATGGGCCAGGCCGCACGACCAGACAGACGATGCACTTGCTCCTACGCCAAGCCCTCACCATCGCCATCACCCTGCTCCTGCTCGTCCAACTGCTCCTGCCCCTGCTCTTCATCCGTCCCCTCCTCCATATCCTCCTCCTCCTCCTCCTCCTCCTCCTTCTCCTCCACCATCTACCCCCCTCCCCCATCCTTCTCCTCCTCCCCTCCTCCCGCCTCCTCCTCTTGCCTCCCTCTTCCTCCTCTTCCTCCTTCTCCTCCTACCTCCTTCCCACCGCGCCTCGTCTGGCTTCGGCGTCCAGGTTAGGTTCGAGAAGGTCTGGCCTGGGCGCTTTCCCCAGATGGGGATCGAGGAAGCGGACGGGGAGGACAGGGGCAGGTGGAGGAGCAGCAGGAGGCAGGAGGAAGAGGGAAATGGGATGGGTGGAGGAGTGCGGAGGAGAAGCAGGGAGGAGGATGAGGAGAGTGAGGGGGTTGAGGAGGACGATGAATCGCCTAATTAAACAACAAGCCAATCAACCGAGTTGCCAGCCAGCGAACCGACAAGAGAGCCAACAAACCAAGCGACCAAGCGTGGCCACGCAAACAATCTGAGGGGGGGCCAGCCACAGATGGCGAATCCTTTTAGGTAGGATCGGCAGTGCAAACCGACTCTCGCAAAAATTGAGGGATGCCCAGTGTGCACATCTGAAGCTGCAGCAGTACCGCCGCGGGGGATAATTGTGACGATAGTTCGGCCTGTCCCAGCACCGCCCGAGATGAAGGGGTCATCATGGAACATATCGGCAGCGAGCAGCTCCGTAGCCGCGTCGAAACCGATGCGATAGCGGACTCGTCCATCAAAGACTGTGGGGGCGCCGCCCGAAGGGAACTGCTGCCCGCGGCGGCGGCTGTGCCCCACAAGGCCCCGACCAGATGGGTGTCGACGCATGGCGCAGTCGACTCCAAGCACTGCCAAACTCGGGCAGAAGCCCGATGACAAGCCGATGTCGGGGCGGTGTTGGCCGCTGGGAGGTCCGCAGCGAACGCCCCCCTGTCGACTTCCGACGCTGGGGTGTGAAACGCTCCCGCTCGCTCCGGCAATCCATGTCTGCGCACGCCAATAACGAGGCGGCCAGCCGTGCACGACAAGAATGTCTGCGAGCGAGTCGAGTTCGAGGATGGGTTGCGTTACTGCATCAGGCAGCTGCGCCATCACAGTCCCGAGCGCCGCAAGGCGATCACCTCCGTCGTTGGCAGCTCTTCGAGCCTGTGGCACTTCTAGCAGGGCGGCCAGGGTGGAGGGATGCGGCTGGAGGGTGAGACGCGACCCACCGCGACCCCATGAGGGCAGCGCCGACCTCGGGACCCAGTCTAGGGAGCCCACAAAGGACGTGCACGCCCAACCACGTGAATGAATACAGCCCCCCAATCTGCGAGACCAGCCTCGTGATACGAGCGCTCGCGCAGCGCGTGCTTTCAAAACCAACGTGGACTCATGTACGCGTACGTCCTTCTGTCGCTACTGACCAGTCTGGAGAGGGGCCCTGGGCCTGCCAACCAACGCCGGAGCCGAGGCTGCCAGCCGTCGCGCCGCAGCCGCCGCGCCTGGCCCTCCGGCGCACACAGCACGCCACAAACGCAGGCGGATGGACGTCGGAGAAGGGCGACTTGAGGCACTGGGTGCAGCGCAGGAGGACATGCCGAGTACCGCGGCCCTCCTCGGAGGCGTGCGTCCGACCCAGACGTGTAGCACAACCGACTTCTGATCTGTGGTTTCCCGAGCGGTGCGGCCAGGAAGCGCCCGCCACGGAGCTTAACTATACGATAAGATTACTCGGCGCGCGCGCCGCCCCTTGGGGTGGTCGGCTCAAAATCGGTCCCCAGACCCCTCTCGGGGTCCAAACGCATTGGCTGTTCCCCACACGTTTCGTGGGGTTATGGTGTTCTTCCCTGCCGCGTCCCACCCGCGAAGCTAACACACCACACCTCCCCCTTGTCCCTCTCCTTCTCACCTGCACTCGCGCAGCATACATACACACAGCACACATACACACATACACACATACACACCACATATCATGAATACACGCATCCGTTTCGGGCTCGCAAAGCCGCGCAACACATGACACACACAACGTTCTGGGATACAGGTACAGCCTACAGCCATAGGATTCGCAGCTATGCGTGTCAGGGTCGGAACGTGTGGCAGGCGTGACATAGTCTTCACATAACAGTGGGTGCGCAGGGGAAGGTGTCGTTATGTGCTTTCTCGACACCATAGGAGGCGCAGAAAGGCTGGTCGGTCTTTCTACGCGCCAATGTCGCAAGGCCTGGCAGGCGTGGCATTTTCTGGACACCAGGGGGGATGCGCAGGGGGTGGTCACTCACCGCGGTCTCTGTACGCGCCAATGTCGCAGGGCCTAGCAGGCGTGGCACTTTCTCGACACGAGAGGGGGGCGCAAGGGGTGGTCACTCACCCCAGTCTCTGTACGCGCCAATGTCGCAAGGCCTAGCAAGCGTGGCACTTTCTCGACACCAGAAGGGGGGCGCAGGGGGTGTTCCCTCACCCCATTCTCTATACGCGCCAATGTCGCAGGGCCTAGCAGGCGTGGCACTTTCTCGACACCAGATGGGCGGTGCGCAGGGCGTGGTCCCTCAGAGGGGTCTCTGTACGCGCCAATGTCGCAGGGCCTAGCAGGCGTGGCACTTTCTCGACATCAGAGAGAGTACGCAGGGGGTGTTCCCTCACCGCGGTCTCTATACGCGCCAATGTCTCAGTGCTTAGCAGACGTGGCTCGCAGGGACACCGCCAGCCTTCTGGGGCTTTTGGGCATGGGTTCGTAGGGGCTGCTCACCCTACAAAAACCCCACCACGCCCACCACGCCTGACACCGCCAGCCTTCAGGAGCCTTCGAAACAACATGTTGTTAGCATGTGCGCCGCTTGGACTGTCACGACGTGCACGATGGCCGAAGACGCCCCCAATGTCTCCCCAACACGACGCAAGAGAGCACCACACACAATTATACGCACTCGTCAAGGGAAGAAGGGCCGCCTCGCCGCTAACGGGTGGGTGCTTAAACCAGCGCCGCCCTTGAGACATCCTCACAATCTGCTTTGACGCACACCTTCTGCCCTTCTTTGGGGTCGGCGGCAGAGGCGGCAACCTTGAGATAAAACGCGCGTATTGGTGATAATTTTGGGTTAGGAGAGGTTTTGCATAGAAAACGGGTTGGTTGGGAATGGTCCGGGGGGGTCGGGGGGGATTTTGCCATGGACACGCTTGGGTTGGGAATGGTTTTGGTGGGCCGGGGGGAAGTTCGCAAATGCAGCGCAACGGTTGAGGGGGATTCTGGGGCTCGGGAAGATCTGCAAGACCGCGCTTGGGTTTTGACCTTTTATGGGGTCGTGCAACTGGCCATCGCTCGGACGTCCATTCCCTGTGTTTTTTTCGGTTTCGTGCGTGATTTTTTCCCCAAATGATCAAGGATGCTCCTCGCTGGTCCTCGCCAAAGGAAAAATGCACACGTCCGAGCGATGCCAGGGCAAGTGGGGCAGGGTCTGGGGATGGTGTCGGGTTTTCCACACAGAGCGCGTGGCTCGTCGAGGACTTTTTGTTTGGGAAGGATTTGGCCAGGAAAACTCTTCGGTGTGTACGGGCATCATATGTGGGCAGGAATTTTACGCAGATAAACGCCTGGGTTTGGAAGGAGGTTGGGTCGGGAAAAGATGCTGGACAATGCTTGGCTTGGGAAGGCTTTTTGGGGCTGGGAAGGGTTGCGCAAGGAAAACGCCCACGTTGGGGGTATTCAGGGGGTTAGAAGGATTTTGCAAAGAACACGCTTGGGTTGGGAAGGATGTTTTTGGCTTGTGATGGATTTAACCAAGGGCGCACTTGCTTTGGGAAATATTATGGGTTGGGGCAGGATTCTACACCCAACGTGCTTGGGTTGGGGCGGTTTTCGAGACTGGGGATGGTTTTGTAATGGAAAGCGCCTGTGTTGGAAGGGATTCTGTAATTCGGGAAACTTTTGCATAGAAAACGGCTGGGTTGGCAAGGACAGCGGTCGGGAAACATCTCACAAAGAAAACGCCAGGGTGAGGATGGTGATTCGGTTTGGGGGGCGCTTTGCAAAGAAAACGCATGGGTCCGGACATGCTTGGGGGTTGGGAAGAGTTTTGTACAGAAAACGGTTGGGTTTCGGCGGATTTGGGGGCCGGGAAAGGGAATTCTGGGGCCGGGAAAGTTTTCGCAATGGAGCGCTTGGGCTGGGGCGGGTTTGAATTGGGGGGGGGCGCGCAGAAAAGCCGCGTGGGCTGGGGGAAGAGGGGAGGATTGGGGGGGGGTCGGGAGACTTTACGAAAAACGCGCTCGGGTTGGGAAGGAGCTCGAGGTTGGGGATGGTTTTACATAATATATATATATATATATATATATATATATATATATATATATTAACCTGAATCCGGAGTCCGTAAGCAACGTTTTTGAAGCCAGGGTGGGTCCTGAGTGTGTCCGCGCGTCCCCCGGTGACCGTCCTCCTGCTCTTGGCCGGCATGCCCCGTCGTCATCCTCGTCATGCCATCGACGTGTTCCTCCAGGAAAGCCTCCTTCTCGCCTCTCCCGCCTGCCCTCCCACTCCACCTCCTGCTCCCCCCCCTCCCCGCGCTCCTCCAGGCCTCGTCTTTTCCTTCCTCCTCCTCGGTATCCTCTTTTCTTCCAGATCTCGTCCCACTTCACACTCTTCTCATCCTCCTGGTTCTCTTTCTCTTCTGTCCCATCGCCGTCGTCCTCGGCCTCCTCCTCGTCCTCCACTGACTGTGCGCTTCCTCGCTGCCTCGCCCCGTTGACCCGCTACTCCTCGTCGCGGTGCTCCTCCTTGAGGTGCTGCTCTTCTTACTCCCCCTCCCCCTCCTCCTCATCCCGCCTCCTCCTCTCCTTTCCTCCTCCTCCGGCTCCTTCTTCTCCTCCTCCTCCTCCTCCTCCTCCTCCTCCTCCTTCTCTTCCTTCTCTTCCTCCTCCTCCTCCTCTTTCTCCTCGCGGCGTGACCTCCCGAGGGCGGCAGCCCGGCGTGCGCCCGGCGGGGCCGCGTCGTCGTCGTCGTCGTCGGCGGGGTCGTCGTCGTCGGCGCCGCCGTCGTCGTCGCTGCGCTGGCGTTAAGTCGGGCCTGTCCCTCTCCAGGGGGAATATCCAAAAATTGTCAAAACATGTTCTGGGGATTTGGGGCATTTCTGGGGGTATTTGTTTTGAGCATTTTCAGTTCTTCGTCCAAAATCCTCCTGTAGGGGGACACGCCCGACCTAACGCTGGCGTGGGGAGGTGGGGGCGGCGCCGCCCCGGCGCCTCGGGCGGAACTAGCTTCTACCGCAACGGCCGGACCTTCTCGCGAACGGCAGCTCGGAGCCTGGACCTGCGAGGACGTCTCAGGCGAGAAGGGGCAAAACAAACTCTCGCGCGGGATCTCGGAGCCCATAGTTTCGAGGATGTCTCGGTCGAAACGGGCCAGAGCACCTCGCAGGCGGCATCTCGGAGCTCAGATTTAGGAGGATATCTCAAGCGAAACGCCCCGGGCACTAAATTTTTCTGAGGGCGTCTCAGCGCTGACCTCCCCAGCCAGAACTAACTCCCACCGCGACAGCGCCCCGATCAGCAACCTGTTCGCGTGAGAAAAACCGAAAACGCATTCGTTTGGGGATGATTTTGAGGTTGGGGGGGAGGCAAAGCAGACGCTCGAGTTGGGAAAGGCTTTGGGGCTCGGGGGCTTTTGCACGGAAGACGCGAGGGTCGGCGCGGATTCTGGGTTTGGGAAGGGCTTTGTGAAGGACGCGCTTGGGTCGGGAAGGGCATGAAGGGCTAGGGAGATTTATTCTACACAAAGAAAGAGCCTGGTCTGGGGGCGATTGTGGGGTTTGGGGGGATTTTGCAGAAAAAAAGTGGGTGCGGAATGATTCAGGGGTTGGGAAAGGCTCCGCAAAGAAAGCGCTCGGGTTGGGAAGGGCCGCGGGGGTGGGATGGTTTTAGCAAAGACAACAGCCTGGGCTTTATCTTCCCAGCCCCCAAAGCCTTCCCGACCCAAGCGCGTTTGCCATGCAATCCACCCCAGCCTCGAACTCCTTCCCAAACCAAGCGGCATGGTTGCACCCCCCCAGTCCCCAAATCCTGCCGAATCCCCCCAGATCATTTGTCTTGGAAGCGGTGTGTGTGTGTGTGTGTGTGTGTGTGTGTGTGTGTGTGTGTGTGTGTGTGTGTGTGTGTGTGTGTGTGTGTGTGTTGCGTGTGTGTGGGTGGGAGGGGGGCGGGGGGCCGCGTGGTGTGGTGTGGCGTGGTGCGGTGGTGGTGGTGGTGGTGGTGGTGGTGGTGGTGGTGGCGGCTTGTCCGAGCGGCGCCCAGCCGCGGCGACGAGGGGCCCACCGAAGGCCAACTACCGCTGCCTTGGACGGCCCTCCGCTGAGGATGTGGGGGGAAGTGGGGAAAGGGGGAGGGCGGAGGAGACGACGTCGTCCTCGCCAAGGGCCGCGCGCCGCGCGCGCCGCGCAGGGGGCCTCCGCCGCGCCCGCCGGCAGCCGCTGGCCTGGCGGCCGGCGCAGGCGCGCCCTTGCCGCGGCCCTTGCCCTTGGCTGGGGGCCACCAGCCCGCGGACGGGTCCTCGCGGCGGGGAGGACGACGGCTGCGGCGGCGACGACGTCGTCGCCGTCTCCTCGTCCCTGTACCTCCCTCCTCCTGCCTTCTCCTTCTCCTCCTCCTCCTCCTCCACCACCTCCTTCTCCTCCTCCCACCTCGTCCTCCTCCCTCCTCCTCATCCCTCCCCGTACTCTCCTAAGACGACGCCAGGACGAGGACACAATCGGGTGATGATGATCAATCGAAAATCTCTGAGATCCGGCGGCTCTGGATGATGTCTCGGGCGCCACGGCCTTCTCAGAGCGTTCCAGAACGCTCCGAGAGCGTTCCGGACCGCCCTGGAACAGACTTGAAGAGGAGGAGGAGGAGGAGGAGGAGGAAAAGGAGGAGGAACAGGAGGAGAAGGATGAGGAGAATGATGATGATGGTGATGACGATTTTTGATGATTCTGATGATGGTAATGGTGATGCAGATGATGATGATGGTGCTGATGATGCTGATGATGCTGCTGCTGATGATGCTGCTGATCCTGCTGCTGCTGCTGATGAAGATGATGATGATGATGATGATGATGATGATGATGATGATGATGATGATGATGATGATGTTGATGAGGATCTTGATAGTTGCGATGATGATGATGATGCTCATGATGATGATGATGATGATGATGGTGATGATGCTAATGCTGCTGATGGTGATACTGATCATGATGATACTGATAATGATGATGATGATGATGATGATGATGATGATGCTGATGAGGATGGTACTGCTGATGATGATGATGATGATGCTGATGATGATGATAATGATAATGATAATGACAATGATAATGATAATGATAATGATAATGATAATGATGATGATGATGATGATGATGATGATGCTGATGATGATGATGATGATGATGATGATGATGATGATGATGATGATGATGATGATGATGATGATGATGATGATGATGATGGAAGAGGAGGAGGAGGAGGAGGAGGAGGAGGAGGAGGAGGAGAGGAGGAGGAGGAGGGAGGAGGAGGAGGAGGGAGGAGGAGGAGGAGGAGGGAGGAGGAAGGAGAGGAGGAGGAGGAGGAGGAGGGAGGAGGATGGAGGAGGGAGGAGGAGGAGGAGGAGGAGGAGGAGGAGGAGGAGGAGCGGATCGCACGAACGCACCCAAAGGCGAGTCCCAAAGTGCCTTCTCCTCGTCCCAGCCCCGTCCGATCGCCCTCTTGTGCTCCGCGGCCGCGTGCGAAACACCGCGGCGCCCAGACGCGGCGGCCGGCACCGCTTGCAAGGCGGCCGGATCAGCCGAGGGGAGGGCGGCGCACCCTCGATGGGGGCAGGGCGTGGTCGCGCACCCCTGAGGGCACAGGCTCGACGCCCGCCAGGTGACCCGCAAAGGCGGCGCCTCTCTTGCCATCTCAGACGAGGCCGCCGCCTCTCCGCCGCCAGCTGCTGCCTTGGGCCACGGCGCCGGCCGCGTGGGCGAGCCTCGGCTGGCCTTGCCAGACCTCCTGCAGCCGCTGCGCCACTGACCTGGCCAGCGTCGGCGCCCGCGCGGCCGCCTGCGCGGGCGCCGGCGGGGCGCGCCCATGGCCGCGCCGTGCGTTGGCCTCGCCTGCTGCCACGCGTTCGCCGCTCATGACGGCGCCTCCCCGTCGCCGCTGTCCACCTCCGCGGGCTTCGGCGCGAGCTGCACGGGGTTGCCGACACAATCGTGGGCGACTGGGTGGCGGCCCGCCCTCGCGTGATTGCGGCGCGTCTTGGCGTTCTCGTCACCAGGCTTCGCCGCGCACCTCTCCGCGAGCAGCGCGGCCGGGCCCCCCCAGCTGCGCGTGCGCCGCACGCGTTGCAGAAGACCGCATTGCCCGCGATCGTGGGCACATTGCTGGTGTGTGTTTCCTCCACTGCTGCTGGCTGCTCTCTGCGCAGGCTGCTCTCGAGGTCCTCCTTGAGCTTGGCCCGCGTGCCGCGCCTGTCGCAGCCGTGGGCTGGCGATGCCGAAAGGCCCAGCCACTGTGCGCGGTGGCGCAGCGGGGCCGTCACCAGTTCAGCGGGCCGCACGTCGTCTGGCATGGGGGGCTGCGGCCCCGTCTCTCGCTGGAGTCTAGCCGCCGCTCGCCTGCCCCGGCCGCCTTGCGCCTCGACGGCCCTGCCGTCGAGCTGGCTGTCCGCCGCCCTCTCGGCTGCTTGCCTCGCCTCGCCCGCCCCGCGCCTGGCCCTGCCGCCCTCGACGTAGAGAGGTCGGCGGCGGCGCGGCGCCGCGTCGAGCCGGGGGGCCTTGGCCAGCGGGGCGTCGTCGCTGTCGGAGCCGCCTCCAGCGTCGGCCCGCTGTCGGGGCGCTCCCGAGCCGCTGCAGCTGTCCAGCTCGCCGTTGGTTTCGCGCGCGCGCCGCCGCTGGCTCGCTGGCGGAGCGCGCTGGGCCTCTGGCAGCCGCGGGCCTGCCCCGCTGCCGACTGCAGGGGGGGGGGAGGGTCCTGGCCCCGCGCGCCTGCAGCGCTCCTGAGAGGCCCCCAATCACGCCGCGCGTGGCGCCTCCGCCACCCGCCTGGTCGCAGCCGTCGTCGTCGCAGTCCTCGCTGGCCGAAGCCACGCGTGCAAGCGCTCCAGGTGGCGGTTGCCAATGCAGCAGCCGTCGCCAGTCGTGGAAACCCCTGCGCGTGCTCGCCGCCGCTGCTGCGGCCGGGGCCTCGGGCGACCAGAGGAGTTGCGTCTTCGCCAAGTAGGCGACGCATCCTGAGCTGGGAACCGCGCCACTCGTCCCTGGCATGCCACTCGTCCTCGTTGCCCCCCCGCCGCCCCCCCAGGCACTCGTAGAAGCGCCGCCTCCCGACGGCGCCCTTCTCCCAAGCCTCCTCGCAGATGTCGTGGGTTACCCGGCAGATGAGCTCGTTCCCGAAGAGGATGCGGTCCTGGAGCCGCTCACTCACTGAAGGAAGCGGAGGCAGGTGCAGGTGCTGAGGCGCGCCTCGCACCAGCCCATGCACTCAGCCCTCTGCAGGTATGCCTCACCTCGGAGGCCGATGATCCACATCGCCGCCCATCCCTTGGTCTCGCGTCGGATCTCGGCGTGCTGGTCAGCTTGCGCTGGCACCGTGTCGGGCTGGTTGCGCATGTCGCCGGGCAGCTTCGCGCCGCCTGGCTGGGCCTCGTCGCTGCCCTGCGGCGCTGGATGTGCCAGCGGGGCCTTGCGCGGCCGCTCGGCGCGCGCTGCCCCTTCGAGCTCCTCGCGCCGTTGACGCGCCTCCGCATCTGCTCCCCCGCGCTGTCGCGCGGCTCTCTATTCGCCGGCGCGCTCGCCTGGATCACCCTGCCCGCCATCCTGCGCGACGTGCCTCGCCTCGCACAGAGGGGCGGGGCACGGGTGACAGGCTGCTCCCTCCTTGGCCTCGATGTCGGCCGCCGTGTTGCCGAGCGCGGGCCTCCTTTCCGTCGCGCCGTAGTCCAGCCTTGCGGCCGCCTGGTGGGCTTTGGCCCTGCGGCCCTGGATACTGTCCTGGCCGATGTCGTGGGTGAGCATCCAAATGCCCCTTCCACTGCTCGGCGCGTTCATAGGTGGCTGCACAATGCGCGGTTGGTCACTCGGCGATGACGTCGATCAGGTTCCGGTAGTCGCTGTAGTGCGCGTAGGGCGGCAGCACGTGGCGCAGCATGACCTCGACCGCGAAATGTTCGCCCTCGCCGACCCCCTGCAACCGCCGCGGCGATGGCCCGCGGCGCTCTCCCGCGACGAACCCGACGTGGTCGACTGCGGCGCGACCGAAACCCGCCCGCATGCTGTCGGCCTCTGTCAAGCAGTTGCCAGAGCCGCCCACGAACCCGTCGCCCGCGAATGCTCCTCCTGGGATGTCCGTGCTCCACGCCACCTGCCACTGCCTGATGGGCCTTGGGCTCTCCGTCAGGTTGGGTAGTGGGCACCTACCCCAGAAGGCCTCCTGCGTCGCCGTCAGCTAGTCATAGGGGAAGCCGACGTGGCCGATCTCTCTCTCTCTCTCTCTCTCTCTCTCTCTCTCTCTCTCTCTC
>CAUYUJ010015617.1:37017-57017 GCA_963575745.1 Prorocentrum cordatum
TCTCTCCGCTCGCTTAGCCAGGCCTCGCGCGCTGCGTGGCGATGGGCCAGCGCCCCAGGCGCCGCGCCGCATCGCCAGTGCAAAAGGAGCGCAATCCATGCCAGCCTCGATCACCCACTGCGAATACCATTTGCTACCCGCAACGGTGGAGCGTAGCCCGCCTTCCTCTTTTGCGAGCCCGTGCTTCTCAAGGCTACGATGTGCATCCTGTGCAGGTCCGATGTGGATGTCGCCCCGCAGGTGCCCCATGCCCTCGCCCTTGGCGACTAGCTGGCACTGCCATCGCTCCACCGCTCGCTGGATGGGGCCTCAGAGCGAGTGCGGGCGCATCCCTTCGGCCAGGTCGAGCTCCCTGCCGTCGTGCGTGGCCCGCCTCTTCGCCGCGATCGCCCGCCGTCCGATTCTGCCCAATGTAGCCAGGGTCACTCCCGCTGGGCCTACCACCGAGGCCCATCGTTTGATCTGCCCCGTCTAGATGGCGTTGGCGCGGTCGATGGCGCCCTGCGGGGTGTCGATGGGGATCCTCTTGGTCCACGCGGCCCTGGCCCGCTCGATTAGCGGTGCCGCGACTTCGCTGGGCGATGCCTGCCGTCTTCCAAAGTGCAAGACAGCGCGACAGAACGCCGCGCCGCGTCGGTGAACGCGGTGGCCCCCGCAACGGCTCGCGATCGATGGCGTTGCGAGTCGCTCCGGCCCAGTGCGCTGGGCCCGCGCGACATGGCGGGCTAGCGCCCCATCCTGCCCGCCTTGCCCGCCTTGGCGCCGCGCCGGCTGAAGCGCCCCGCCCTGCCTGGCCTGCCCTTCTGCTTGGCCATGTTGCTCTGGGTCGCCATGTTCCTGCGCCTCGCCCAAACCGCGGAGTGCACGCCCAGGTTGCGGAAGTGCTTGCTGATCTTCACCTGCTGGCCCGTGCTCTCGTGGACCCTGTCGGCGATTCTGCTGCCGGCGTGGGCGGGCCTCGCCGCGACGGTGGATTTCGCGCCGTTGATCTCGATGCCGAGCGCTCGCGGGAGGTCCACCAGGTCGCAAGGCCTCGCTGCCGACATCTTGAACAACCACCGCTGCGCCCCGATGGGGGCGATAGCGATGCCGTCCGCGATCCCGTAGAGCTGGATGCGCTGGCACTTTTGCCCGACGGCCTCCAAACTCTTGATCGTCGCCACCTTTATCCAAGAAGTGGCGAAGCCGCAACCTGCCAAGATGCTGGAATTGATGCTGGTCAAGTCCGAGAAGGCGCCGCCTATCTTGCGACTCCTCTTGGCCGCGTAAACGTCGGCGCTGGCCTGTAGCAGCGCGAGGTCGGCGTCGCGCTCGCCCTCGTTCCAGGGCGTCTGGTGTCCAGCGCGCTCGCGTGCCTTTGTCATGTCCAGCTGACTAGAGAAGGCGGCCCCGCCGCCCTTGCTGCCCCACTCCTGGTGCGCGGCCTGGCCATGGGCGGCCCTCCCCGCCGCCCTGCCGCTGGTGCTGTGGAAGCACGGCAGGTTGTGCTCGTCCTCCCGCCCCTGCATCTTAACGGGCGAAGAACGGTATAAAATAAACCTTTTCGCTGTCGGGGGCGCATGCCCCTGGGCGTCTGGAGAATTTATACCCCTACGGTGCCACCGTAAGGGTATAAACTTTCCAGCCGCCCTGGGACAGGTGTCCCCGACGGCGAAAAGGTTTATTTTATACCGTTCTTCGCCCGTTAAGCATCTGCGCCCCTCCTGCGCAGGAAGCCGCCCAGGAGTGCGGTGGGTCGCGCGCCTCCTGCCTTCTGAATCACGAGGGCGGTGCTGGTCACCGCGGGCCTCGATGGGAACTCCAGCGCCTCGTCGGGGAGCATCGCGAAGCACCTCGGGTGGAAGGAGTCGGAGCCCAGGGCGGCGCTGTGCGTGGAGCTCCCGCTGGCTTCCCTGACGGCCTCGGTCGAGGGCTCGCTCCGCTCGCGCTGCTTCGCGTCGTCCCACCCTTTCTGTGCCAGTGGCTCGTTCGCGTTCCAGACTTGCTCCAGCCACTCTTTGCAGAACTTGTCTGCTGCGTCCTGGATGTCAGCCGCGTCGCCATTCCCAATGACTCCTTGGCCCGCTCCTGCCGGGCCTCTGGTCCACCTTCGCGCGAGGCCCACACCGTCCAACGTGGCCTCCCTCGCCCAGGTGTCGAAGGACTGGCACCTCTGCTTCTCGAAGTCGCGCGTGATTCTCCCGCCGACGATCTCCGCCTGCTCGGCCATCTGCCCGAGGACGTCGGGGCCCTGGTCGCGCAGGCGGGGCCAGTGCTGCTCGAAGTGCTGCCGGTCGTTGGTCTTCCTGGAGGCCTCCTCCCACGTCTCCAGGATGCTGCATATCCTGCTCGCCGCCGTGCGGTGACCCTGTGTCTCTCAAGATGGCCTTCTGGAGTTCGCGCAGGCGGTCGCCGAGCCAGAGCGCCTGCCTAGCCTTTTGGGGGGCCTTGGCCACTGCCGCGCGGATCACCTTGATGAACTTCGTTTCGCTCCCGCGGCCCAGGGGCCCAGCCCGCGAGGCCGCGGATACACGGATCTGCTTGTCGCCCGGGAGGATGTCCTTGTTGAAAACGTTGTCGGAGCTTGTTTGAGACTCTTCGGGAAGTTCTGCAAGATGATTTGAAGCTTTCGTTATTCTTGGTTCGGCGGCGAGCCTAAAGGGGAAGTGAGAAGGGGCGGGCCTTCTCTGAAGGCTCAGAAGTTCTCGGGTCTTCTTTTGAAGTTTCCGAAGCCTCCACCGAAGACACAACAGACTTCTCAGGAGGCCAGGGAGGGCATCGGAGAAGACCCGACGACTTCTGAAAAGGCCTTCTCCCTCGCACTTCCACCCCTCGCTCGCCGCCGAAAAAACTTGTTGTAACCTGTCTAGGGATTCATCGGGGAATTCTGCAAGGTCATTTGAAGCTTCAGTCGGGGCTCGACCTAAACAGTCGTCCGTAGAATGCTCGTAGATCTCCAAGCATTCTTACCCTTTTTTCGTAGATTCGGCAGGCCAATCATTTTTGGGGTCGACCAATTCTGTAGTCGATCCCCTACTCGAGCGATGGAACGACGAGGGCGGGACAAGGCTTTTCTTGAGCTCCACGCCCAGCTCCTCCTGACTGCTGAAATGAGAAAGCCCAAGGGGGTTCGCGAGGGACTGGCTTCCCCCCAAATCAAAAACGACGAAAACCCTGCCAAACGACCCCCCCCCCCGCAATCCTCCGGAGAGCCTCCCGGAACCCTTTCCCGGAAGGTTTTCGGAGGGATTCGGGAGGGTCTCGGCTGTTTTGACCTGCCACCACTCCTTAGCGAACCCTGGACTTTCTAGTGCTACAAGCAAAACTGACGACTGCAAAGAATGGAAGTGCAGCCGCCCTGAAGTAAAACCGAATCATCGAGTAGATGATCGTCTGCAAAATTGATTTGCCCCAGAATTCATGCTGTCGTCGAGTCATACGTGGGATTTCCGTAGATCTACGAACATTTGTCTACGCATTTCTCATGGGTTCGACGGACAAACCAAGTCTGAGGTATATCAATTCTGTAGTCGATCCCCTACTTTTTGGGCGGTGGACAAACCTCCCTTTAGTAAACCTCCCCTTCATGAAAACGGCCTGGGACCGAAACCGACGGACCTGGACCCGCAAAAATGACGGCCGCGGCGCCCTCTCGCTAACCGAAAACGGCCAATTCCTCAATCGCCGTGCCAGGGTAACTCCAGGAAACATTTAAGAACCCCCCCGGCGATATCTTAGCACCGCATTTTTATTATATATTCCGAGGGGCCGAAATAACCGCACGATAGGTTTATCGATTTGCCGGAAGGGGGGGGGGGTTCTTAAATGCTTCCTGGGGTTCGGAGGTCTATCCGCCTCCGATTGCTCGAACCCCGACTCGTCTGGCATCGCCCCCGCCCCGGGCACGAGCGGGCCCTCGCCCTCCCCGAGGGCGAGGGGCGTGTGCACACTGTGGAAAACGGGCCTCTGGAGGTAATTGCCCACAGGCGGCATAGACTTAAGTCGGGCCTGTCCCTCTACATTTTTTTTTGTTATATATATATATATATATATATATATATATATTTTAAAAAAAAAAAAAAAAACGTCCGGGGACCACTTTTGGATTATGTTTGAACATTTTTGGGAATTTTTGGGGTATTTTTCTTTCGTCCAAAGTCCCCCTGTAGGAGGGCAGGCCCGACTTAAGCGTACACCCTGCGAAATGCTTAAGAAATCATGGGTTAAGAAATTCATGGTCTCAGAACTCGAATAAAAACCCAAAATTTCTATCAAAATCTTAGGATTTACATTGAAATATTAAGAATAATCGAGACTCTGGCCGAAAACTCAAGTTTTCTTAAGCATCGCCTAAGGTGTAGACCTCGATCATCGGAGGTCCGCGCCGGCGTATTGGACCGGCGCTGGGCCCTCCTCGGCGGCGAGCGAGGGGTGGAAGTGAGGGGGAGAAGGCCTCCTCCGAAGGCCGCGGGTCCCTCCCGAGAAGTCCTCGCGCCTTCTGAGAGGTCTTTTGCGTCTGCGGGGCAGCCTCAGGAAGCTTCTCAGAAGGTCCGGGAGCTTCCGAGCCTTCTGAGAAGGCCTTCTCCTTCTCACTTCCCCCCCTCGCTCGCCGCCGACTTCCTCCCTGGTGCATGGAGCGGCGCGCGGAGCGCGCCAGGGGCGGCGCCGGAAGCGCCGACATGGAGAGCCCGGCACAGACTCAAGAAATCCGAGCGGAGCTCAGAAAGTTCATGTTTATGCCGTCTCTGCCTCTACGAACGACAGCGATGACGGCGGCGGCGGCGGCGACGATAGGACGATGCCGACGACGGCGACGACGACAACGACGACGACGGCGGCGACGACGACGACGACAACGGCGGCGGCGACGGCGGCGACGACGACGACGCTCTTCCTCCTCCCCCGCCTCCTCGTCCTCCTTCCCCTCATTGACTTACGCAGCGCCATCGGGCGTCCTCCTCGTCCTCGTCCTCCTCCTCCTCATCGTCGTCCTCCTCCTCGTCCTCCTCGTCCTCCTCCTCCTCGTCGTCCTCCTCGTCGTCCTCCTCCTCGACGACGACGACGACGACCCCGCGAGGGTCCTCGCCCCAGGCGGGGGCGGCGGCGGGCGGCCGCCAGCCGCTCTTCACCTCGGCGGCCCCCCGGGTGGCCTGCCCCCGCCCTTGGGGGGAGGAGCGAAGAAGGAGGGAGGAACTTGTTTCGGCGAGGAGGGAACGAGGAGGAGCGAACGAGGAGGGAGGAGCGAACGAGGAGGGAGGAGCGAACGAGGGGGGAGGAGCGAACGAGGAGGGACAGGAGGCCCCCAAAGAAGCTCAAATCATGCCCACCCCCCCACCTCCAAGAGGATCCCGAGAGGCCTTCAAAGAAATTCCCACAGGCATCCCAAAGGCCTCTGACCTACAACCTAATTAGGCGCAGTGGCGGGATGGGCCGACGGCCACTATATATGTATGTATGTATGTATGTATGTATGTATGTATGTATGTATGTATGTATGTATGTATGTATGTATGTATGCATGTGCGTGTATATATCTATATATATATATACAACTTGCACATACACATGAACACATACATACACATATACGCAACACTACAGATGCACACATGTAGACATGTACATGCACATCTAATTGTACATACTCATACAACGACACATGCAAACATACATACATACTGCATCAATCGATCCATCAATCCATGATTCCATCCATCCATCCCTTCATGCTTACACACATAGATGCACACAGGCATACACACACATATATATATATATATATATATATGTATACATATACAATTTATCCACACGCGTTTGCGTAGGCATGCGGTGTATACATAGACATACATAGATGTATAGGTGTTGCATCCCGTAGGATGCACCATGAGCAACAAGTATAACGCCAAGGCTGCACATCGACTGTGCATTCGACCAACTAGCAAAACATGCGGGAGAGGGGGCCGTCGGCCGGCCGTTGCCCCGAGCTGAGCCCTGCGCCATCGGCTCCGGCCCCGGCACGAGGAACCTGAGACCGCCGCGGTCGTGCCCCTATCGACACCTCCCTCCTTGTCCTCGTCGACTCTGCAAATCCCCTCCTTCTCCTCCTCCTCCGCCTCCTCCTCCCCCACGTCCTCTTCCTCCTCCTCCTCCTTCTCCTTCTCCTCCTCCTCCTCTTCCTTCTCCTCCCCCTCGTCGTCCTCCTCCCCATCCTCCTCTAAACCATGTTATGCCAGAGCGCCCGCCTCCTCCCCCTGCACAAGGCGCGCACGGGTGTTCCGCGAGTCAAATTCGAACTGGCCCCACCCGCGAAAGCTAGCATCGAGAAGCGTGACGCCCCACGTCACCAGCTAGAATGCTGAGATCTGGCGCGCGCGCGCAGTCGCCAGGAGACAGGACACCCTCCGTCCTCTCCTCCCCTCTCCCCTCTTCCAACTCTTGGCGAGCAATGGCGCCAGTCGCAGAGCGCTGTCAGAGTGCAAACAAGTGTGAGGAAATAAGGAAGCAACACATCATCAGCCACAATGACGGAAATGGCGGGTGCGAGACAGGAAGCGGGCCAGGAACCAGCCGTGATCAGCAGTGTCATCATCTACGGTGCTGGGAACGGTTCGCGCGTGAAAACTGGCGGGCAGTGGCCAGCCAAGATCAGCAACGTCATCAACCACAGTGTTGGGAACGGCTCGTGCGTGAAAGGCGGCGTGCAACAAACCAGCCAAGATCAGCTGTGTCATCTGCGAAAATGCTGTGCAGTGAGCGCCTCGTGCGAGAAAACAGTCTGTGCGAGAAGGCAAGCTGTGACGGCATCGTGTGCGCATGCGATGGCAGGGGCTGTTTCCAATGCGGAAAAGCGGGCGGACTGTGGTCAGATCGTGCGAAAACGCAAACAATGGCAGACGCGATGAACAGTGCAAGTGGGAAAAGGGGGGAGCTTGTGTGAAGAAGCGGGCAGACGCAACCGATGTTGTCAATGCGAGAAAGCAGGCAGGTGCAGCAAGGACTGCGCAGGCACTGGCCGCGGACGCTGCCAGTGCGAAGAGGCTGGCGGACCGGGGTCAGACTCGCCATCGCTCGGACGTCCATTCCCTGTGTTTTTTGTCGGTTTCGTGCATGGTTTTTTTCGCCAAGTGATCGAGGATGCTCCTCGATGGCCCTCGCCGAAGGAAAAATGCACACGTCCGAGCGATGCCAAGCAGAGCGCGCGGACAACCAGGAAGTGGCAGGCACTGTGAACAGAGCGGGTGGGGCTGCCACCGTCTGCGAGAAAACGGGCGCTGGCAGCCCGTACTGTCAGTGCGAGAGAACAGGTCGTCACCCACAACGCTGGAAACAGCGCGAGCGAAGCAGGACGCGGACGAAAGTCGGCTGGGGCTGGGCCGCTCCCGCACGGACCTCGTCAAGGGCCGGCTGCACTGATGCATGCTCGTCCAGGCCGGCAGGGCGCTCGCGAACCAAGAGATGAAGCACCGCGGGTGCCTCTATGTTGACCTCCCACTGCGTCAGCGCGCCAGCGGCGGGAAGTCGGAATCCGGAACGTTCATGAGTTTTTCGAACGTTTGCAACCGGATAGGTGCGCACCGGCGGCATGCGGCGAACGACCGGAATTGCCCAAAGCGCCAACAGTAACTGACTGGGCCAACCCACTGTGGTCAATTCCCCTTCCTTCTCCTCCCCTGCTCCTCCTCCTGCTTCCCTTTTTCTCGCCCTGCAATAGGATGAGGAGGAACTAGAATTGCGGGGCTTGGAAACCGCGCGAGAAGAGGGCATGGCGGCAACCAAATGTTGATTTCTGGGCTTTAGTTCATCATGCAGTATATAGATACTCGTCGACGCTCGGGACAAACAGCGGCGACCCGTCCTAGTTGAGTCGGGATGTGCGGGCGATCGAACGCCCCTGGCGGAGAACAGAGACCACAGGAAGAAGGGGGCCATCACTGTCCAACCACAAGCACAATTCCAAACTCGGCATGGGCACGCCGTCGCTGTCTGGCCTGGCGGGCGCGCGGCGCGTCGGGGCGCGGGCTCATCTTCTGTCGCGGGCAGCTCGGTCGTTTTTTTTCTTTTCTTTTCAAAACGGCACTGGAGGAGTTCGCTCGCGCGAGCGATGATAGTGCGAGCTTCCGCGCGCCGCGTTGCGTATGATGTTGGGGACCTCGGGCCGCGGACGTGATGTCTGGAAGCCTGTCCTGAGACGTTGGCAAAATAATGGCACCGGGGCCGCATGGGCGGCGAGGTGGAGGCATCGCGCCTTGACCTGGTAGGTGCAAGAGAAGGTGCTGGATGGAAGTGGGCCTTGAAGGATGTGCGCGCTCGTTTTGGCACTGTCGCCTCGAGGCTTCGCCGCGATCGCGATCCGCGGGGGGCGCTCCGATCGCAATCGCAGTAGGCGACCTCCACGCTAGGCGTGCGGGGCTCGGCGCCGCCCCTGGGCGGGGGCGGCTGCTGCGGCTCGTCGGCGCTAGACGCGCGGAGGGCCGCGCCGGCGCGCGGGCGCGTGACCTTCTCCCATGCCCTGCGGGTCTTCTTCTTATTCTCCTTATTATTGGGAAGGTCGGCGGCGTCGTCTGGTTCGGGCTCGCTCTTATCCTTGCTCTAGTCCTTGCCTGTGCCGCCTATCGCCGCGGCGTGCCCGCGGGGAACGATGGGCGCATTCGCCCCCGTGCTCGCCCAGAACGGGCGCGGGGTCGACGGGCGAGGCGGCGCCGATCTCCAGCCCGAGCCGTGAGCCGCGCTGGCCTCGTCGCATTCAGCCTCGCGAGAAGGTGGCCGGGGCGGGGCCTCTGAAGAGAGTTGGCGACGAGTGGAGCGCGCGGTGCGCGCTCGCCCGGGGGCGGCGGGGGGCGCGATGCGTGCGGCGACGGCGCCGCTGGCCGCTCGTAGCCAGGCGGCCTGCTCATGGGCGACGGCGCGCCGAGCGGTGCTTCGTCGCGCGCGGCCAGCGGATCCCGGCCGAATCCGGGCCGTGACCCTGGGTCTGTGAGCGCCCGGTGACGCCTGCAATCGCCCCGCTGCTGAGGGCCCCGCGAACTCCGAGGATGGTGGGGCGTGGTCGTGAACATCGCGAGCGCGATGGTCAGCGGGGCAGTCGCGCGCGCTCCGCGCGCCTCGAACGTGAACCCTGCGCGAAACTCTGGATTCATGGAGTTGGTGCTGAAGAGGCTGCGGCGGAGCACCTGTTCCGGGGCTGGGTCGGCGATGCGCCGCTGGCGCACGAACTGCGCCATCTCCTCGTCGTTCTTGGTGAGCGGCTGAGCGTCCTCCGCGAGTGCCGCGGCCTGCGCTTTGAGGGGCGGTGGAGCACTCGGCGGGCCTGGCGATTGCGCGGGCGCCTTGCTGGCGGGCGTCAGCCGAGAGTGAGACGTGGCACCCGCGGCGACTGCGCAAACATGGCGGGCGCGAGCGGGGGCGGGGAAGCTCCCGGGCTCGAACGTAGCCTTGAGAACATACGAGCGCGCCTTGCCTCGTTTGACTGCTGCGCCACTTGGCGACCTCGCGACCTGCTCGGCGGAGGCATCGTCGGAGGCGCGCCAGCAGGACGGGCCATGGCCAACTGTTCCCTTGGGCCGCCGACTCTTGCCTACGGGCCTGGAAGGAGGGGTGTCGAAAATCGACCGTGCGGCGCGGCTCGACCCGTGGGCGTCGCTGCGAGGTGTCGCGTCTTCTGGTGACGCTACTTGCTCCGCGGGTGACATGGGAAACAAAGGTCAGGAACGCGAGCGGCGAGGCGGCGGCGGTCCTGGGGGCTCCGGCGGCTGGCTCTGAGGCGTGCTGACACGCGCGCGTGGCAGCGCGCGGCCGCCGGCGCGGCGACGCGCGCCGAGGGCCCGCGCGCGGCCCTTGCGGCGCGCGAGCCGCAACCGGCGGTTCAGCGCGCTCCAGCCCGGCAGAACACATGCCTGCTGATGAGGAGAATGGCCGGGGTATCGTAGATACTCATCTGTGTTTCTTTACTCCGCATCCGATGTCTCCGTGCATATGCTCACCGGCAATCGTGCCACAGCGAATGCTGACCACTGACTCCCGATAACATGATCTCCCGAACTGCCGTGCTACAGCGCGCCTCAAACACCGCGCGCCGCATGACAGACCCGCAGAAAGGTGGGGTGAGGAAGAGCCGATGTTTCCGAAGAGAATGGGGCACAGCAGTTCCTATAAGCATGCTGAGTATGGATTCATTGTCCGAGGTCGGCTGGCGCTCGTGACCTATCAGCGCGGTGAGCTTGCCAACCGACGCGAAGGTGACAGTGCGCGGCGCGTGCGACCGCTGACGAGAGCCGCCAACCACGTCGTGGAGGGCAGTTCTATCCATGCTGTCCTTGGCCACTCCTGTCGCGATCAAATCCCGGGTGCCTTCTCCATTCAGGGTCCGTAGTTGGCCCGGGCTCGTGAGGTCGCGGAGCCAGAGCACACGCGGCAGCTGCTAGTGTTCTGCTGGAAGCTTAGGTCTCGTAGCTGCGACGGCTGCGCCCCATGCGGTCTAGGCAGAGCTCAATTCGCAGCGCGAGCGGCCGCTGACCATCTCGTTGGCGACGCGCAGCTTCAGGGCCACCTTTGAATAATTGGTTGGAATGTTATGGCCAGAGCGAGGCCGCGATCTGTTGAGCTGATCGCTGTCATCAGCTCACTTGCACAAGTGCTGCGCACAACCACTTAGAGCGCTCCGCGCTGCCAGTCCAATCAATAACGCGTATGCTTGCCAAAGAACGTTTGGTGAGTATCCGTGTCTCCGGCGCCAGCGCGCAGGAAGGTGGCCCCTCGCGGGGCTCACCCCGCGTCGGCGCCTTCCTCCTGTTCCTTTCGGAATGCTGCGTCGCTGTGTATTTCGAGCTGGTGTGCGCAACGCATGGGTGGACAATGGGTCCGTGATGGTGTGGCCTGTGCTCATCTGGCAAGTGCGCTGAGCTTCCGCAGGTGTCCGCGCGTTGGCGCCGCTGTGTGGCGCTGAAGTGTTATTCGTGCGTAGACGTGCAGATCCATTCGGGTGATGAATGCAAGCCAGTGCCATAAGCAGACCGAGGTGCAGTTTGGCCAGGCTCTCTGAAGCGCGCTCGGAGTTGTACTTGCCAATTAGCTCAGCGCTCCTCTGGCTTCAGAGCCTGGTTTGGCTGTACTCGATCTGGCCCAGCTCGTGTCCGTCGTTGTGCGTAGGGGAGCGACGTGCCCCCACAGCGCGTGACTGTTCCTTTGCTAACATCATGCTCACCTGTATCAGAGGCATCCTCTGAATATTGACGTAACTTGGCCTTTCCCTGCGGTGATCCTGATGTCATCGACATGTTTGGTGGCCAATACAACACGCCCGCCGTCTGTCTTTGGCGATGAAAACTTGGCCGTGTAGTGTTGGAATTCAGGCAGCCTCGGAGGGAATCACGCGCTGGGAGAGGCGTGATGAGGCGCCTGCTCAAGTGGCGAAGAGATCGGCGTCGGCGTCCTTGAAGCTTTGCAGGGTCAGCCACATGGGGATGACCAGAAACTCTTGAGACGGGTCTGCTGTACTCCGTGCCCCTATCCACTTGCGGACCCACCTGCAGTCGAGGATTTTGCGCGCACCTCGGCGCGGACGCCGCGAGGAACAATTGTGCTCTACCCGTGCATGCAGTTCCTCGAGCACAGCGGCAGCGACGTTCGCGGCATGCTCTTGGAACACTTTGGGGGTGAACAAGTCGGTGCCACATTCGACGGCTGCCTTCCTGGCTCCTGCCGCGTAGACCCACTTGCGTGCTTGGTGACCATCGGGCACGCGGTACTCCTTGTATATGTTTGTGTATCTCGTCCAGGGCCAAACTTTCCACGTGGGCATTCCAGGCCTCGTCGGTGTCAGTAGCCTCTGTGGTCTCGAGAGGTAGCGCCCATGGTCAAGTAGTGGTGGTGCTGGCTCGCCTCCGTGGACAGGGCGCGTCGTAGTGGACGTGGGTTGAGTCTCCGTCTCCAAGATCCCTTCGACATTGGCCGATTGTGTAAACAACGCATCCTTCATGACTGCCTGTTGGTCGTGCGTTGAGGAGGTCCACCATGTGGTGTCGATGGGGTAGTGATCGCTCAAGATGTCCTCGTGGGTACCCTGCTTTATGGTGGATCGCCTCCCGTCGTCGTGAATGGAGTCGTCGGGGCGCGCGCCGGTTTCCGATGGATCGGCGACACTCCCCCTGGCGCCTGCCACTCGGGGCATATTCCGCGAGACCTCCGAAGCAACGTCCAGCTACCTCTCCAAGTGTAGATAAAAGGATCTCACATTTTGCCGCGGTCGGAGCCGAGGGGCTCGACAAGGCGTCGTTCGCCTGCCTCGAAGCCCCACCGCGCCAACGAGTGATGGCCCAGTCGCCGCCGTGCCAGGCGTCATCCGTCTCGCTTTCCTTCGGGCGCGATGCGCTCGAGGCCGCGGCCGACTTGGGTGGCCGCGACGCTGCTGAGATCGAAAAGTTTCTGGCTAAGTACTCGAGTGTCAGGGTCGCAGAGCACTTGTTGGCGGTGGCGGTGGTGGCCGCGCATGCGTCGGCAAGGCCAGAGCGCTGAACGGCCTTGGCCGGTAAGCTCATGATGTGCTGCTCTACCGTCCACCGTGCATGACCGCTGGGTATAGTAGGTTGGCTCGTAGTTCCGTGTGGCAATCCGCCAAAGTCCATGAACCGTCGTGCATCTCCGAGGCGGCGTACCTGTTCGGCGCATTGGTAGTTGATGGTTGCGGTGCCCTGTCGGGCGCTCATATTGGCGACTGCGGGTGGGCAACTTCGCCCGCTCGCATCCTCGGCGGGTGGAGCTCGGTTAGAGGTCGACCAGCTCACCTGGTTCGGATACCAGGGTCTGCCCTGCGACTGTGGCGTTGCTCTTCGAGCTTCGGTTGATGCGGGAGATGGCCGAGGCTTCAACAATTCGTTGCAGGGCGATCCTTTCAGCCAGTGTGAGTTGCGGGCCACGCCTGCTGCGTCATCCAGGAGTGCCATCGTGTCCAGCGGCGTTCGCAGTTGCCGTCCGAATCGTGCGTTGTCTGGTGCTGCCCCTCCATGGGATATGAAGGAGTTGCCTGCAAACGCAGCTTCAGACAGTAGGCCAGGCACGCTGACTTTTAGTCATTCGCGCCGAAATTGCTCTTGCAATGCAGGGAGTGTCGTCGGATTGCGCCGCGTCTATCGATCCTGCGGGCACGCTGGTCGGGGTCTCGTACTCGGACCGCGATGCCGTCGGATCGTGGCAGAGCTGCGGCACCAAGAACACGACTTTCGCCAACTACTATCAGCGTCTTGAATGGTCCGAAGATCGAGATCCAGCATGCGAAGATGGCAGAGCACCAGCTCACAGAGGATTCGTGTCCAACATTGCTGGAGCCACCTTCGACAATCTCTGCTGCATGCCACCGGTGGGCTCTATCGATCATGTGCCAGATCTGATATTGGGAATAGAACAGGATGCCCCCTCCGATGTCCTGATCGGGAGCCCTGGCCAACTCGACCGAGGGTGTGACTTGCGACGCGTTGCTGACCCGGGCCCTGCGCTCGCGGCGTGGATCTACCACGCCTGCGATGACTTGGACTGTGCTCGGGCACCGGGCTGCCTTGAATATATTTTCCATCCGGGTCCGTGTAGCATGCCGCCAGCGTACGATGCATCGCAAGTTCGCAGCATGCGCAAGCTCTGAGTGGCGTCGAAGCTGGTCCAGTCATCTGGTGCATGACCCGTCGCAGCGTCCACGACTCGAGGTTGTGGTCGAGGACTTCTGGGGGCTCGGGGCGCTGGAGAGTCAGGCGAGTGTGCTGTGGTTCGTCGCCATCGAGGGGGTCGTCGCGGATTGGGGCTGGTGGTGCAAGGTCTTCCAGGGATTCCCGCCGCGGGATCTTGAGACTGCTGCACTCTGGCCTCGCGGGGAAAGGTGCCGGGTTGGCCAGGTCGGCGCGCTTGGATAACCCTGTGTGGTTCGTCGAACCAACGGCATTGGCCAGGTCGCCGTGCGCGGTCAGGGTGCGCTCCATCTCGTGGTGGGTCTCGCGTGCATCCTGGACTCGAGCATGGTGATTCGTCTCCTGGAGGATGGCGCACGTGGATCCAAGTGGCTTCGATTCCCGCGGCAGCCGGGACATTCTGGATACCTTTTGGCGTTTGGTGCCTCGGCTGCCTGCTCGGTGGCTGGCGCGACGGCAGACGTCTGCGCGCCGGTGGCGCGCTTGGGAGCTCCACGCGCCTTCGGTTGGGCACGCGGCTTGCCTGCTGGTGCTGGGGTGGCTGCTGGTGCTGGTGCCATGGGGGCGCAGGTGGACGTCGGCTTCTTCCAGGCGTTTAAATTTTGGAGAGCCTCTGGGCTGATGTGGGCCCCTGTGGCCGCGTAGAGCTCTGCCATCAGCGCGAGGGAGCTCTTCGCCGCGGCTATGAGTGGCGGTGCCTTGCGCCGCGCGCTGAGCTAAGCGCAGTGGCGCCGCCGGCGATTGACGCCGCGGCCGCGGGGGGGCGACGGGCGCGGCGCGAGCGGCGCCGCCTCGGCGGAGGGGGGGCAGAAGCGCCTGCGACATAGCGCGGGGGCGGGGCCAAAAAGGTCGCGCGCGCAGGAGGGGGGGGGGGGGGGGCGCGAGCGGGCGGCGCCGACGTGGCTGCGACACGAGGGACGGGCGGACGGGGGGTGGAAGAGGCAGGCGGGAAGGGCTCCTCCTTGCCCCCAGCTCCACTGCGACGTTCTGCGACGACGCGCCAGTTGTCGGCCTGAGATATTGTAGAAGCGCGCGCTAGGATACGCGCGCGCGCCTATCACGTCATCGTTGCACAGGGCGATCGTTCTAAGGCTGCCGCGCACGGTGGTGCGCGATTCACTCGGCGGCGCCTGCGACGACCCACTGGCGCGCGCGATTGAAGAAATTGTTTCGCGCCCCGCGGGGTCTATTAATCCGCCCTGCGGGGCGGCCTCATTTTCCAGTCGCAGGCTGACGTTGGCGATGTTGATGGCTTCTTCTGAATCATCAAACGCATATCTGCGTGCTTTGCCACATCTTTTGTCGTCTTGTGTGCCGTATCTTCCAGTGCCCGATTGTCAGGTGCCAAATACTTAACTGGGATTGCCAGGATGACGAACAGTCTGGCGTGGAGGGCGGCAGGTGCGCGATGAAGCTGCTGAAGCCCCCTCGCCAAGCAGAGCAGCCGGCGCGTTCGTAGGCTTAGTGATCTTTGACTTTGCTGGAGCAGAAGATCCTGCGAGGAATTGGAACAGCACTTCGGCTCTGATGCGCTTCGCCCTGGAAATCACTGAGGAGCTTCCCCTGCCAGGAGGGCGCTCCGTCGTCCATCTTTGGGACGTGTGCGCAGCAAACTGGCCCCCTGTTCTATCGTGGAAAGCCACCAAGGACGTGCGCGCCCAGCTATGCACATGAACACGGTCCCTTGAAACGCGAGACCAGCCGCGTGACACGAACATTCGCGCAATGCGAACTCTCGAGGCCAGCGTGGATTTATGTACGTGTACGTCCTTCTTTCGCTCCTGATGTCGTCGTGACGATGTGGAATGCTATCTTGGCAGGTGGCTCGTTGTCGGGTTCAGGTATGCGCCCGAAGTCGGCAGACCCTGATAATGAATGAGTTCATGCCAACAGCTGTTTTCTTGACCACCTCGATGGTGAGATTCGGCTTGTTTGCCGACTCCATTGCGACGCGGGGCATGTCGTGTCTTCGGCGCGTAACCCTTAACTCATTCAGTGACTCTCGGGCACGACTGTACTGATTCCCAGGGCAGATATGGCTAGCGGCGTCATTAGGATCGAGCGCTCGCATCTGCCATCCGCGCTGCTCGGGAACTCTCGCGCACGCTGGCGCGAGGTCTTTCGCTCTAGCGCGGATGGGGCGCGACGGTGGTTCCCCGGTTAGGAGAGCCGGGGTGCCCCGCGTAGGGGCCTCGGCTAATTGAGAGCCGAGGTTCGACCGCTGCTCGGCCTCCTGGCTGGAGGGGGCAGCGGCCGGCGTCGTAGCTTCGTCTCCGTCTCCGCCTCGTCGGCGTGGGCGCGCAGCTGAACGCTGCGATCGGGGGCGCCACCTGCGGTTTGCACTGCCCTCTCGAAGTCGTCGTTGACCGTCGCGAGGTGTCCGCTCGGAGCCTTCTGCGGCGGGGCGCGGGCCGTGCCCGCGGGCCCTTGGGTCTGGGCGTCGCCGCTGCAAGGCAAGATCAGGTCGCGTTGGCCCATGTCCAGCATCGCTCGCGCGGACTCCATGCTGCGCAGGCCAAGCAGGCCAGGCAGGTCGCTGCCCGATACTCTGACAATGGTTGCTGTGATGCTGTGGATGGTAGCTGCGCCCTGCTCGTCCGTGGCGGCAGCGGAGGTGCTCGCCTGATGGGTGCGCTCTTGGATCCAATTGCCAACGCCTTGGGTGCCCAAAGCCTTGCTCATGAGGCGCCGCTGCGGCCGGCGCCCTGCCTCAACGGCTCGGCGGCGCAGGTTGGAGCGCAAGCTTCTCGCCCGTGAGGTTGGTCCACGCGCCTGGGCCCACGACGGCGCTGAGCTCGCCCGATAGCTGCGCGCGACTGTGATGCGCATGAGTGGCGCACTCGTCTGCTGGGTCAGTGAATGGGCACCAGGGAAGCACGTCGGCTGCGCCGCCACGCGGTGAGCCCTGAGGTGACGGCTGTCCCCGAGTGGATGCAGGAGTGCTGAAGGTGATCTCGCCAAACGGCGCGTCTCGCGGTGTGGCCGGAGGCCCGGCGTCGCCGGGGGGGCGCGCCCTCGTCGGGCGCGTCGCTGGGCGCGGTGTCTACATGGATGTGCGTGACCTCGAGCGTAACCACCTGTTGCCTATGTGTTGGGCACGGTGAGAATGGCGCTCGGGCCTGGTCGCCGCGGGGGGCTTCCGCTGCGACTCGCACATGGGCGTTGTTGTTGTTGTTGTTGCCGGTGGCGGCCCGGGCGGTGGAGCAGCTCGGATGGAACAAATAGCCGCGTTGAAGGGTGAGAGTGAGAACCGCGTTGACGTAATGCTCCGAACAGACGCCGCCCATCTCATCGGTGTCGACTCTAACTCCAGTGAGTTCTGACTCTACGCATAGGTCCGACGGCGGTGGCAGCGGCGCGACGGTCGGCGGTCCAGACGCGACCGCGTCGATCACCTGCTGTGCGCGCTCGCGTCGGTGAGCGCGCCGTCGTTCCATCTAAGCGTCGCGGTCGGCCTCCAATCTGGCCATGGAAAACAGCCCGACGGAGATCTCAGGGGCCAGGTCGTGTGCGACGTTTGTCCGGATTGCCGCGGTCGGCACTTCGGCCGGGCGCTCGCATCGGCGGCGTTACTGTCTACGTGGCAGGACAGCTCGGGCAAGCTGACCCTGTCGTAGGCGCGCGAGCCTGCCCAGATCACTGATGTGAAGAATGTGAGTTGGCCCATCTGGAGCATGGCGGCGACTGCGCTGCACTATTGGTCGATGAAGTTGATCTCGCGGGAACCTCATAGAGTGGCAGTGCTCCGCGGTGCGCTGATGGAAGGGCGAGCTCCGTCGGCGGCCGGCGCCGGCGCCGGGGAACGGCGGCAGCGCCGGGAGTCGGGATGGTCTTGAAGTCGGCGTTGCAATGTTGAACACCTGAGGTGGTGCGTAGGAAAACTGGCGCGTCGGAGTGCGCGTGGCTCTGGACCGCGGTGAGCGAGGCAGCTGACCGCGGGCCGGACTGATCCAGGCATCTGCCAGGAGCCGTCGGCGGATGGCCGCGCTGGCGCGGCGCTTCGACTTGGCTGCGGCTGAGGAGGGCCCTCCGGAATCGCGAAAGCAACTCTCGAGGTCCCGGCGCGGGGGGCGGAGTCCAGGCTGCCGTCTATGGGTCCGGAGTCTGCGCGGCCTCCGCCCTGGCCGCCGCCGCCGTTGCCCAGTGGTGATGATGCGGTGCCTGGCGGGCGCTCATCATGGGAGTGGTGCGCGCTCTCGCAGGTGCTGCGCGCCACGGCGGTTCCGTCATAGCCTTGCGGATTGCGGCGCCCTCTTCCTTTGCCCGACGAGCGCGCGCCTTTGCCCTGTCCTTCTCCGCCGAGGGAGACCTGATCCACGATCCACTAGGGTGTATGAGAAAGCCGCAAGGTGCGCGTACTTCTGGGAACTTTTGCCTGCGCCATTGAATTTCTGGAAAAGGTGCTGTCATTTTTCTCGGTGAACCTGCGTGCCTTTCGAGTCGGGTGTTGCGTGCGTTTGCGCCGCTGTTGTTCAGCAATCCTCGACTGCCAGGACAACGTGGTATCTATCTGGGCAGGGCTGAGACCTTGGAGCTCGGGTGCTCGGTGGTTGACCTCTCCGCCTGGGCCCGGACTGGTGTCTGAAGAGATTCCACTCTCGCAGTCGGCCCCGTGCGCGGGCGCCCGCGCGGCGGCCAGATTAGCTGCCAATCATGGGGCCGCGCTCTGCGACGGGCGGGCAGGGCGCGCCGCGGCGCCCCCTGTTCCGGGAAGCTAGGCGGCGCATGCAGCCCAAGGGTCGAGACCTCGAGCGTGCCCGAGGTCACGCGCGTCATGGCGGTTGTCTGTTCATGCCCACAAATCCTGCGAACGATGGTGGCGCGCTAAGGGCGCTGGCGCATGCTCCGCAATGTGACCCGCGCGCCTGATCATAGTCGTGAGTCTGTTGAACTCGGCCTCTGTGGCTGGACATCGGTTACCGCGCGACTGGGGCGGCGTCGTGAGTTGGCTAGCTATGACGCGACCGCTCGGAGGAGCAGCCAACTGCAGCCCCCCCAAGACATCGCGACTCCACCGTTGTGTGTGTAGCTCGAACTCGCAGCGTGAGAAATCGCGGGCGCAGTGTGTTGTTGTTTCGTTGCGTCGCCTCGCGGAACCAAAGGAGTTCGCGGGTTGCCTGGGGGCGCGGCTCCTCACCGGATGGGCCGAACTGGGTGGTGAAATTCGCGTTGAGGTGGGACGCCGCGTCCTCCTGCCGGCCATTGACCACGCCTCCCCCCGTCTTCTCTGCGAAGACTCACGGAGCGCGTGAACTCGCGAGCGGCCCCACCGAGGTTGAGGATGACGGCGACGCATTGCTGGGCGCTGCCCATGTCGGTGGCTAGCACGCGCCAAGCGAGCAGCTCGTGTATCCAATGCCGGACGGGACACGCGGACTGGCGCTCGCGTGACCATGGGGGCGGCAGGCGGGATGCGATGGCGCCGCGGCCGCCGCCCTGTGGGCCGGCTCCACCAGGCATCGCGCTGGCGAGCCAGAACAGGACGGCCACGACGAACGCGAGGATGCTGCCCCAGAGCGTCAAGTGGGAACTCCTCCCCCTGAAGACCTCAAAACGATGATGGCTGCGTTGGCGCCTTGGGACTCGGGCCTGCGCAGGGGCGAGTGCCATGTCTAAGTGCGGGGCAGCCATGATGGTGCTGTTGTCGACCTTGCTCGCTGCTGAGGTCGGTGAAACTGGTGCGTCAACTTGCGTTGTTCCACTCGGGTGGTGCGATGTGCTCACGTGGACAACCAGCACTATCGCACACGTACCGAAGCACGGCGCTAACACAGGAAAGAGCCTCGCGATCATGCCCGACGCGAAGCTGCGGCCAATTCCTGTTGTGTTGCGATGGGTCGGGAAATCTCGTGGCGGTCCTGTGGGCGAGTCGCTCCTCATCGCGTTTCCGTCTTCTGCTGTCGACCTCGCAGGCGGACTGGATGTCCGAGGCGAATTTCCGGTTTGCTTGCGGAACAGCCATCATCATATGCTACTCAGAAAATGGAGGGTGGTACCGATGCGGAGGTAAACGTAAGTGCGAACTTATGTCCAAACGCACTCCTCGCCCATTCCGTGGATCGAAATTTGGGGTCTTTCCCAGCTTCGCTGCCCACTATAATTGCGGGGGTTGGAAGCCGTAGTTACGAGACAACGCATGGCAGTAAGATGTATACTGCGGGGTCTTTACTCATTCGTACAATGTAGGAATCTGCGTCGACGCTCGGGCCAACACAGCGTCGACCCTCAGATCTGGGTGAGTGAGGCGGAGGAGGAAGCGATGGAGGAAGAGGAAAAAAAGGAGGAAGAGGAGGAGGAGGAGGAGGAGGAGGAGGAGGAGGAGGAGGGAGAGGAGGAGGAGGAGGAGCA
>CAUYUJ010015617.1:59517-64663 GCA_963575745.1 Prorocentrum cordatum
ACTTCTCCGCCTCGCTCGCCGCCGAGTCTGCTCCTCCCTCTCGCCCGTCTGACCCGCCAATCAGGGCACGAGTGCGGCTCCCGCCGAGCCGACCGGGAGGGCCCCCCCCTCCAGATCGCCCGCCCGCTGGCGCCTGACCGCCCGCTCGGCCAGCCGGGGCGAGAGTGCCATCCCAGAAAGGGATGTGGCCGGCGCGCAGGCGACAGCACCATTCCTTCGACAGAACTGTTGCCAGCGCTCAGGCGACAGCGCGCCACTCCCGACCAGGGATGCGGCCAGAGCTCAAGCGAGAGCAACATTCCGACACAGGAGCATGGCTGAACTCCCAATTGCAGGCCGCGCCGGCTGTCTTCCTCCTCCTCCAGCTGCTCCTCCTTCTAGTCCTTCTCCCCCTAGCTCCCCCCAAACCTTCCCAGTCTTCCCCGTACTCCTCCTCCCTCCTCCTCCTCCTCCTCCTCCTCCCTACATCCTCCTAATACTAATACATAATTCCTCCTATAAATCCCTCACATCATTATAATAAATCAAATTCCATGTTGCATCCTTGTATATTGCCAGTTCTCCTGAGCCTCCTCTCCCTCCCCCTCATCCTCCTACTCTCCTTCTCATTCTTCCAACTTCCTTGTCTCCTTGTTCTCCTCTGCATGCTTCTCCCGCGACCTCCTCCCCCTTCCACCCCCATCCTCCTACCTCCTTATTATACCCTCCCTTTGCCTCCTTGTCTAATAGGCACCTTTTCCTCTCCTCCTCATCCTCCTACTTCTCCCCTTCCTTCTCCTTGCCTCTCGGCCGTTCTCCTCCCCTGCGCCCTCCCCACCCCGTCCCCTCCTCATCATCCTCCGTCCCTGCTACCCCTCTTCCTCCTCCTCCTCCTCCTCCTCCTCCTTGTCCTCGAAAGAGCGTCAACTCGGCTTGGGAACTGCGCGTGGCAGCCAAACTCTGAAAGCATGGGGAGGGGAAATAATGGGAAGGAACGACGGGACGGAAGGGGAGAGAGACGGAAGGAGGAGAGGACACGGATGGGAGGGAGGACATTTTTCCTTCCAGTCGCGCGGACGCCAATCGCGCGCCGCCCGTCGATGCGACACACGCCGGCCAATTGGGCCGCGATGCGCAGAGAGCGCGTTAGAACACTACTGCAGTCCAACAGGCGACGAGCCAAACGCACGCCAGCCAGTCAGGTACGGATGAGTGGAAGTATAAAACTCTGAGCGCATGCAAGGTCCTCGGCCCTCCCCCCCCCAGATGGGATGGGTCCCGGGGTCCTCGGGCCCCCCCCCGGATGGGATGGGGGCGGGGGAGGAGGAGGAAGTGGAGGAGGAGGAAGAGGAGGAGGAGAAGAAAGACGAGGAGGACGACGGCAATGACGACGGCAGTGACGACGACGGCTATGACGACGACGACGACGACGACGACGACGACGACGACGACGACGACGACGACGACACCGACAACGACGACAAAGACGACGACGACGACAACGACGACGACGTCGACGTCGTCGGTAGCTGTCAACATGACGGCAATCCCAGCCACACGCCGCACCCACACCACACCCACAGGGGGGGAGGGAGGGGGGGGAGGAGGACCATGGCGTCACCCCGCACACACCCACAAAACAAAAACAACAACACACCCCACACCACATCCGCAGAGCGGGGGGAACCACCACGCCACGCCACGCCAAGGGGGGGAGGGGCATCGGCGGGGGGCGGAGGGGGGGGACGACGGCATTAGCATTGGGGGGGCGGCGGGGGGCCAAACTCTCGACATATTATTATGGGTCGAGGGTTTGCCCCCCCCCCCCCCCCCCCCCCCCCCAAAGCTAATGACATCGGGCCCACCCCCCCCCGCGATGCCCCCCGTGGCGTGGGCGTGGCGTGGTGGCTGCCCCCCCCCTATGTGGATGTCATCATCATCGGTGTGTTGCTGTGGGCGTGTGCGGGGTGACGCCATGGTCCTCCTCCCCCCCTCCCTCCCCCCCTGTGGGTGTGGTGGGGGTGCGGCGTGTGGCTGGGATTGTGGCGTCGTGTTGACAGACGTCGTCGCCGCCGCCGCTGGTGGTGCCGTCGACGTCGTCGTCGTTGTCGTCGTCGTCGTTGTCGTCGTCGTCGTCGTCGTCGTCGGTGTCGTCGTCGTCGTCGTCGTCGTCGTCGTCGTCGTCGTCGTCGTCGTCGTCGTCGTCGTCGTCGTCGTCATAGCCGTCGTCGTCGTCGTCCTCCTCCTCCTCCTCCTCGTCCTCGTCCTCCTCCTCCTCCTCCTCCTGCTGCTCCTCTTCCTCCCCCACCGCATCCCATCTGGGGGGAGGGGGAAGGGGGGCCGAGGACCCCGGGACCCATCCCATCTGGGGGGGGGAGGCCGTGGGCCCATCTGGGGATGGGGGGGGGGAGGACGAGGAGGAGGAGGAGAGGAGGAGGAGGAGGAGGAGGAGGAGGAGGAAGAGGACGAGGAGGGAGGAGGAAGGAGGAGGAGGAGGAGGAGGAGGAGGAGGAGGAGGGAGGAGGAAAAGAAGGAGGAGAGGAGGAGGAGGAGGAGGAGGACGACGGCAATGACGACGACGACGACGACGACGACGACGACGACGACGACGACGACGACGACGACGACGACGACGACGACGACGACGACGACGACACCGACAACGACGACGACGACGACAACGACGACGACGACGACAACGACGACGACGTCGACGGCACCAGCGGTGGCGGCGACGACGTCGAGCACTGGAGCTGTCAACATGATGCCAATCCCAGCCACACGCCGCACTCACACCGCACCCACAGGGGGGAGGGAAGGGGGGAGGAGGACCATGGCGTCACCCCGCACAACCCACAGCAACACATCACACCGACACCACATCCACAGGGGGGGGGAGCCACCACGCCACGCCCACGCCCACAAGGGGGAGGGGGGGGCATCGCGCGGAGGGGGGGGGCCCGACGGCATTAGCATTGGGTGGGGTGGGGTGGGGTGGGGTGGGGGGGGGCAAACCCTCGGGTGGGGGTGGGGGGGGGCAAACCCTCGACCATATATACTATAACCATCGCGCGCGCTTCGCGCGCGCTCAAGTTCTAGCTGGGCCCGACAGGCTAACGCATGGAATTTCAATTGTTGACGCGCCTTATGTATCTAACGACCTTGTTGCAGTCCCTTCGCAAGCCTCGGAAACGTATAGAAGGGGAAATGCGGAAACCACAAAATCATCAACTTGCTTTAGGTGCTCGATGATTCGGGGCCCTCGAAGGCTTCCTGGGATCTTTCTTCGATGGTGACGGGGGCCTTAATGATGGTCTGATGTGCAAAAATAAACGGGGGGTAAATTTGAATTGGCCTGGCGAAGGACTCATCCATATGCAGTTGTGAGTACCGCTGTTCTA
Source organism: Prorocentrum cordatum (assembly GCA_963575745.1). Classification (NCBI taxonomy): domain Eukaryota; class Dinophyceae; order Prorocentrales; family Prorocentraceae; genus Prorocentrum; species Prorocentrum cordatum. The sequence goes on from CAUYUJ010015617.1 coordinate 62,898, forward strand.
GGCATCGTCTTCGGTGGAGCCCCCTTGTAGGGCCACGAAACGCTGCCCCAAGAAGAACCCCAAACAGCCTCCGCGAATCCCAAGAAACCCGTAATGTGTGGGCTGTGCACGGACACGCACAGGTATGCGCAGACATTTTCACATGCACACGTACGAATATGTGAGAGAGCGTGATCCACCGCCGCTTTACTATGAAAAATTCCCCCCCCCTCTTCCTCTGGAACCCGGGGATCCCCCCCCCTCCGAACATCCCCCCCCTGCTGGACCCCCCCCTTCCTCCCGACAAAGCCCCCCCTCCCTAACCCCCCCCCCTCTGGAAAACCGAAAGGGGCCACTACCGGTTCGAACCCCCCCCGTCTCCGGAAAACCGGGGGGATCACTACCGGTTCGAACCCCTCCCCCCCCCTCGAAAACCGGGGGGGCCACTACGGGTTCGAACCCCCCCCCTCGAAACACGGGTGGGGGGTGGTCACTACGATCGAAAACCTCCCCCCACCCCCTCGAAAACCCGAAGGGGTCACTACGGTTCGAAACCCTACCCACCCCCAGCTCACGCCAGCAAAACAACTCTGGGTCCCTACCACCACCGTCCGCACCACATCCCCCACTGCTGTCCCCAGCACCACTGTCCTCACCACCACTGTCCCCGCTGTTCCCACCACCGTCCCCACTGTCCCCACCAGTGCCCCCACCACCGTCGCACTGACCCCACTGTCCCCACCACTGTTCCGACCACGGTTCCACTCTCCCCACTTTCTCCACGGCCCCAACCACTGTCCCACTGTCCCCGCTGTCCCACTGTCCCCGCCGCTGTCCCACTGTTCCCACCACTGCCCCAAGTGTCCCCACCACTGTCCCTACTGTACCTCTGTCCCATTATCCCACCGCCGTCTCGCCACCGCCCTCACCACTGTCTCCACCACCACTGTACCCTCCACTGTCCCACTGTTTCCAGCACGTTCCCACTGTCCCCACACCACTGTCCCCACCACCACAGTCCCCACCACTGTCCCACTGTCCCAACTGTTCCCACCATTGTCCCCGCTGTCCCCACCAGTGCCCCCACCAGTGTCTCACTGTCCCCACTCTCCCCGCCGTTGTCCCACCACGGTCCCGCTCTCCCCACTTTCCCCACGGTCCCCACCACTGTCCCACTGTCCCCACTTCTCCCACCACTGTCCCACTGTCCCCGCCGCTGTCCAACCGTGCTGTCCCACCGTCCCCACTGTCCCCATCACTGTCCCACTGCCCCCACTGCCCCCACCGCTTTCCCCACTGTACTACTGTCCCACACTGTCCTCACAACCGCCTTCACCACTGTCCCCACCACTACCGTTCCCACCACTGTCCCACTGTCCCCACCACTGTCCCGCTGTCCCCTCACCAATGTCCCCACCACCACCGTCCCCACCACTGTCCGCACCACTGTCCCACTGTCCCCGCACCACTGTCCCCACCACCACCGTTCCCACCACTGTCCCAGCATCCCCACCATTGTCCAACTGTCCCGAGGAGCGGGAATCGTTTGCTGGCGGCGAAGGGGGGGGGGGTCGAACTGGTAGTGACCCCCCCCCCGGTTTTCAAAGGGGGGGCTGGGGGTTCGAACCGGTAGTGACCCCCCCGGTTTTCGAGGGGGGGGGTCGAACCAGTAGTGACCCCGGCCCCCCCCTTTTTCATGATGGACGGGGGGGGAGGGGTTCGAACTAGTAGTGATCCCCCCCCGGTTTTCGAGGGGGGGGGGAACGGGTTAGGGACCCCCAGTGACC